>CM040238.1:164350651-164464029 GCA_022545495.1 Chrysanthemum lavandulifolium | reverse complement strand
CGATGCTCTAGCCGACTTAGGATCATGCATCAATCTTGTTCCGTTGTCCCTCCATAGAAGCCTTAACTTAGGTAAGATAGAACCAACGGAAACCATCTTAGGTCTAGCGGACGGTAGTGTTGCATATCTGGTAGGGATAATAAAAGACATGGTAGTACACGTAGGAGAGTTAACTCTTTTGGCCGACTTCCATGTGCTAGACATGAATAAGGACCCGACATGCCCATTACTAGTAGGAAGAGGATTCTTAGCTACCGCTAGTGCCATCATTGATTGTAAGATGTCCAAGATAATGGTAGGAGAGGGAAGTGCTAGGTCAATCTACGATGTCAAAAAGCATACATACTACAAAGAAGAGGAAATCCCACATGAGATTAGGTTGGATAGAACACCTTCTAGATATGGACCTTGGATAGATAAAAACCTCATAGGTCCCCAACGACCTTTCTACCTAAATCAATCCTTTGCTAGTAAAGCAACTTTCCATGAAAAAGAGATGGCTAGGGACATGGAAGTGAACCCGTTCGAGGACGCCTTAGTATTTAGGAAGATGACCGAGTTCCTAGGAAGTTTGCCCGTCAACCTTGTCATGAATAAGTGGAAAATTGAAAAGCCTAAACATAAGTGAGATTGGAATAGACCACCTAGTGATGGTAATGGAGAGTGGCACATTAGGATAACAATCTATGATCCCGATGGAGAGAAGTTTGAAAAGGCATATCGAACCGAACGTACTACTAGGAACCTAAATGATAAGTTTGATCCTTATGACATTGTTAAGGATAAGCTTACTTATATCGGAACGTAAGGACACGACTACAATTCTAGCTACAAGACTCATAAATAAAGAAAAGCGCTTCGTGGGAGGCAACCCATGCTTAATTGTATGCTTGTTAGTGTCATATATCTTTTATTGATTGCTTATTCTCATGTTTAAATTTGTGAAAATGCTTTATTTTGTTTTTAACCTCGTCTTAATTGCATATAAAGGTATTTTACATAAATGATAAGTGTAGGAGGATTACACACGCTTTCAAAGAAACGTAAACATGAGAATAGCAATTCATTAAAAGATATATATGTGTGTTTGTTCGAGTCAAATGCTTGTATCGTGTCATAATGGATGTTTTGCGTAAATTTTCCAGATTCTAAAGATTTAAATTTTCCGAATTTTTTCCAAAATCGCACCGCTTTTGTCGGGATAACCTAACGCGTCAGATCGCAACTCAACGTGTCGTGAAGGAGTAAAACAACAGATTACTTTTTCTCGCTTTTCGAGCTACTTATAAATTTTTGGAATTTTCCGTGTCTTAATTTTCCGTAAATTTGTAAACATCCATTCCACAAGCATTATATCCTAGTTTAGTAGAGTCTATATATATTATTACCACCGATTTTACGCCAAGGTTTCATTTGTTTTCTTCGAATGTGTGTTTTATTTATCAAGAAGAAGAAACAAAAGATAAGAAAGAGTTTTCACGATACATTTTTCTTGGAAAGGATTTAACCACCACTTTACACGGATCCTACCGAGCTAATCGGGGAGTACTAGTTTCTTTCGCTTTTAATTACCTTCATTATCATAACTTTGATACTTTTGGGAACATTGAGGACAATGTTCGGTTTAAGTGTAGGGAGGGAAAATAAACGGAACTTTGAAACTATGCTTATCCTTGATTATTTGCTTTGTCTAATTGTATTTGTGTAATAAACCATGAGAAAATGTCGGTTAGGGTAATTTTGGCACCAAATTTAAAATTTTTCATGACATATAGGAGTGGGCCATTAGTCTTAACAAAATCGTCTCACGGATAGGAAGTTGCATGACTAGCACAAAATCCCTTTACCACCTAAATTCCACCCAAAATGTGAGGATCGCCCTTAGATTAGTAGGAATTAAAGCATTCATCTTTAATGCTTAGAGTGTGAACCGGTAGTATATTAGATTCTAGAACTTGTTTTGTGATGCATTCCGAGATCGCTAGTAAGACTACATTTGTGTAGTTAGGAATAATTAAATGATAAGAGGCATTAGGATAACCCTTGTTTGATACCCGTAATATAATTACTTCTTCCACATCGGTTGAGTAATTCTTCCACACCTTTGCGTTGTACTCATCTTTAGTACACGATACCCTAGTTAACCCCTCGAGCCTATCCTTTTCGCGGTTCTCGTGATGTTTCGGTTTTTCCGGAATATCAATGAAGAGCATTGCTTACACCCCACCCCTAAATATACACCCAAATCGCTTTAGTTCACCTTGTATGCACTCACTTTAGTGCATTATTGTTATCACCCTAAACCCTTAGTTCAATTATCTCGGTTGCTTGCATGAGTTGCTAAGTCGATTCATATCCTTTGTACACGTTTTGGGACGATTGGGACTCATGGGAAAAAGTTAAAGTTTATGAAATGACCGGAATGGAACGTTAAATTCCCTTATTTGCGTAATAACGCACTCCCAAGTGTTTTGATCTTTTCAATTCTGGTCAAATTAGTGTTAGAGTAATAAAAACTCAAGTGTAGGGAGGTGCCTATAAATCCCTATCATTTTGATGTTACCGTAGAGGATGGTAGAGTAAAAGTGTATGGAAAAAAAAAACGGGCTACCATCCTACATCTATCCTTAAAATTTATGTTTGTTTGTTTCAGTATCTAGATTTTAGAGTGTCGAGTCTTCGCTTAGCAACGCCATTCTTCATATGCTTGTAACAATAAGATTTTTGACTTGCCACCACTAAATAGCCTATCCCACCAAACCCTTTTGTTTCCCTATCGTAAGCCTAACATTACAACCCTTTAAAGACCTCTTTGATAGTCTTTCCTAGGTGCTTACGCCAAAGCGATGAAGGTTTGATCTATTCTCAAGCCTATGGTAATCTATGTACTAGGACGGTTAATGAGTGTTTATCTTCCATTTCCAACTTGTTATATTTCATATACACCCGAGAGATGAGTATCCAAACACCCCATGTGAGGTGCTAGTATGTACTCCGTGCTTGTTATGAATTTTATGGGCTTATATGTGTTGTGGATTGTTTTAAACTAATGCTTCATGACCCTAACTTATAAATTAATTGGTTAAAGCACATTTGCTTGAGGACAAGCAAATACCAAGTGTAGGGATACTTGATAAGGTTTTAAATGTACCTTTTGTGGGGTCGTTTAAGCCCTTATTTGATCACTTTGTATCTGTTATTACATAATATAGTTCCTTTTCACTTTTTAGGTCTCTTGAAGGCAAATTGTCAGTAATGGCACTTATTTGGACTAAAAGGCGGATATATGAAGAAAATGGCCAAAGTCCGTAATCAAGACACTCAAGTCGCTAAAATACAAGGTGACAAGATCATCGCTTAATCATGACGCCGTCCGGAGCATTTTGTGACGACACAAAAGCCAAATTTCTAATTTTCAAGTGACGGTGTCATGTTTTAAAGAGTAGGCCGTCGCAACTCGGACGGCCTAGATTTGATCCAGACGGCATCATAAGTTGAAGAGGACGCACACAAGCACAAGGTGACGCCGTCGAAGACTAACGTGGCCAAGACGAAACCCTAATGACGGCGACCCGACGGCGCCACAAATCATAAGGTGACGTCGTCGATATGTAATCTTATATATAGAATCCGAATTTTTAGTTTTCAGTGTGTAGTCTTTGGAGTAAAACCTAAACCGAACCAAGGATGTCTTGTACAAGATTTTAGGGTTCCCAACGCTATCTTACATCAAGATAAGTGTTTTACTTCATTAATTCAATTATGTCTTCAATTATTTGTGTGTATGCTTGCATGTTCTCCATGTCCGGCTAATTTACCTGTGTGTTTGCTTAGGGAATATGAAACTTAATTATTAAATATTGATTGGTTGTCTCTTATCTTAATTTTTAATGATCTAGTAATGCGATAGGTCATTCGTTGTGTAATTAGTGCTTGATTAATCTTTGTGAACCTTAGACTATAGCACTTAGAGTAGTTGTAGGCTAAACCACCCAAAGAGTGCCTTAGAGTTAGAGTTTATAATCCCTAGAGGGTTTTGTAGACGAGACCCTTTGGTAAGTTCAAAGAGTTAGGGATAAATGCTTACCCTACGACTTTAGACACACAACGCGATTAAGAATAAGGAAGTGACAATTCAACCATCAATAGGAGATAATTAAGGAGTAATAAAACCTAAGTAAACACATCTTTAAACTATCATACGAGCACACAATAATTAGACATAGACTACATACACCTAGTTTAGATAATTAGATAAGTAGAGTAATTGGTAGAAATACCAACCCCAAATCCAAACCCCGAGATTCGTACCTTTCCATTTCCTAAAAACATAAAAGATAAAAATAATCTTCCTCAACCCCAACCTTAGCGTAGTAACTTCTCACTAGCATTCCTATTCCCCAGAGAACGATATCAATACCCGTGGCTTACCCTAATACTACACTACAACGATTAGGTTCATCGCTAGGGTGTTATAAAACTTGCTCGAAGAAAAGGAAGTTCCTTTGACCCCGAACGACGCGTGTAGCGTTGTCACTATTCAACCCCCTTCTAGTTTTCCACAATTGGCATCAAGAGCTGTTTATAAAAGTTTTAAAGTAAATTGTATTTTAAAACTTTTCGATCACTATGGGTTCGAAAATTATAAGGAAGGGCAATCTATGCAACTACCACCACTACTTGAAACTAATGGTTTTATATATTGGAAAATAGATTCGAAACATATGTGAAATCTAAAGATATTGATCTTTGGTACATTATTGTTGAAGGCGACTTTGAGGCTACCTCAAAAGACGATAAAGGAATTTAGTTAACATACCTCATGATAAACTAAATGATGAAATGAAGAAAAAGGTTTCTAAAATAGTGAAGCAAAATGATTTTATATAATGCTTTACCGAAATAGGAATTCGAAGAATTTCTATGCTTAAAACCTCTAAAGAAATTTGGACTCTTTAGTTGTAACTCATCAAGGCAACCAACAAGTTAAGAATAATAAATTGATCTATTTGTTCAACAATATGAACAATTTTCAATATCGGATGAGGAAACTATAGATCATTCTTTTGCTAACTTTAATACTATTATTACATCGTTACAAGCACTTGATGAATCTTTTTCTAGGCGTAACCATGTTAGGAGATATCTAAGGGCACTTCCATCGAATTGGAGGTCTAAGGTGACGGCAATCGAAGAGTCAAAAGATTTAACAATCCTCACCCTCGATGAACTCATAGGCAACCTAAAAGTCTACGAGCTTGTCCTTGCCAAAGACTCTGAAGCCTCAAAGGTAAAAGAGAAACACAAATCTCTTGCCCTTAAAGCCAAAAAGGCTTCAAGTGATGAAGAGAACTCCTCTTCGAGTAGTGATGACGAGGAGTACGCTATGGCGTTAAGGGACTTTAAAAAGTTCTTTAGAAGAAAGGGAAGATACGTCAAACAACCATATGACGATAAGAAAGGCTTTCGGAAAAGCAAAGAGGACGAGAAGCCAAAGGATGATCGTACTTGCTTTAAATGTGGGGACCCAAACCACTTTATTAGTAAGTGTCCCAAACGGGATGATTATAAAGCGTTCGTGAGCGGCACGTGGGGAATGAGCGACTAGGAGGACGAAGAAATTTGTCTCATGGCAAATGACGAGGTATGTCACGAATACTATAGTAGTTCATCACTTGATAAAGACTCTTTGCATAATGAATATGACAAACTATGCAACATTAGCTTAAAACTAATTAACAAAAATAAGCTTTTAAAGGGTCAAAACCAACGTTTAGATAAAGAAGTCTTAGAATTAAAAGCAAAACTAAAACATTTAGAAAAGGGTAAAATAGCAAGTGGTGAATGTGAACTTTATGCTCAACTTCAAACACTAGTTGATCATCTAGATTCTAAAATTGCTAGAATGAGTACGAACACCTTAGATACAATACTAGATGGTGTTAAAACCGGTAACAACCTAAAAGGCTTAGGTATTCAACAACTTGATCCATCAACTAGTGAAAGTAAAGAAACAAAATTTGTTAAGGCGCTAGAAAACCGTACCATCGTTGTGGCGGATCCCACGGATCCCCTAAAAGGGGACCGCTAGTGTACGACAGTGGATCCGTGGATCTGCTGTAGCAAACTGTAGTAATAACGTAGCATCTTCATCTAGAACGATTTTGTTATCATTAATAGGAAGAAACCAACTCACGTCACCACTAGACAACCACCTCCAAAATATAATCCTACTTTTGCAAGAAACAAAGCTCCATCTTTTCAAAACCTAATTCATTTAGGAGACCTAATAACGCTTATCCAAGAAGTAACCATCAAATGGGATGGAACCCAAATATGCAAAACGGTTTTCCTTTTCAAAACCTTGCTCCATGGAATGCATATTCATCTTATCCATACATGTCTAACATGAATGGAATGTTTAACACTAATGGACCCATGAACAAATGGGGACCAAAATTTTGTTTTTATTATTGTTTTAGGTGTGCTTAAAGGTCGATCTAGACCCCGATGAATGGGTCAAGGATAGTGGGTGCACGAGGCACATGACCGCAATAGGATCTATTCTCCACATATGAACCGTAAATGGAGGTAATGTGGTGTTTGGAAATAGCAAAGTAGAATCATCGGTAAAGGCACGATTTCTAACAAATCTCTAACCATTAACGATGTGTGTCACGAGAAAACCTAAACTTTAATCTCTTAAGTATAGGACAAATATGTGATAAAAAGTGCAATGTACTTTTTACCGAAACCAGTAGTAAGATACTAAAAAATGGCATAACCATAGGAAGAGGAATTAGGAAACATGGAGTCTATGTCATTAAAATTGGTAATAAACCTAAAGACAAACTTTGTCTTACCTCTATGGATGATACTTCGACCTTATGGCATCAAAGATTGGGTCATGACAATATGCGACTTCTTCAATCGCTATCATCTAAAGATCTAGTAAGAGATCTACCTAAGTTAAAATATGAACATCACTTTTGTGATGCTTGTAATGTGGGAAAACAAGCTCATTCTAGTCATAAAGCTAAAAACATGGTGTCAACAACTAGGTGTCTAGAATTACTACATATGGATCTATTTGATCCATCCGCTATCCAAAGTTATGGAGGCAACTACTACACTTTGGTCATAGTGGATGACTATTCTAGGTATACATGGACAAAATTTTTAAAGAACAAAACGGAAACCTTTAATTATTTTGAAATATTAAGCAAAAAGATCCAAAGACAAATAGAAGTCCTATAGTGTCCATTAGGACGGATCATGGTAGGAATTCGATAATGAAGTGCAATTTGGAGCCTTTTGTGGCTAATGGTATTACTCACAACTTCTCGGCTCCACGCACTCCACAATCGAATGGGGTAGTAGAAAGAAAGAATAGAACCCTACAAAAAATGAGTCGAACAATGCTTAATGAACAATCCATACCTCAAAAGTTTTGGTGTAATGTCGTTGATACTTCAACGTACATACTCAATCGAGTATTAATAAGACTAATCTTAGGTAAAACTCCATATGAGTTACTCCGAGGCAAAAAGCCTACGTTAAATCACCTTAGAATCTTTGGAAGCAAATGTTTTATTCTTAACACTAAAGATTACGTTACAAAATTTGATCCTAAATCAACTGAAGGTATCTTTCTAGGTTATTCGCCAAATAGCAAAGCGTACGTCATATTAAACAAAGAAACAATGAAGGTAGAAGAGTCATTAAATATAAAATTTGATGAAAGTCCACCCAAACCCTCTCCACCTCTTGTCGATGACGAGATCATAGAAAGTGATGCTATAGTAATAAAGAAAAAGATAAATGAAGAAGAAGAACCTTTAAATAATGAAATCATAAACATTAAAGAGTCCAAAGATCACCCGTAGATAAAGTCATAGGAAAGCTAAACGAACGAACATTAAGGTCTCAAGTTCAAAACCAAAGTAGCTTGTTTTGTTTCGTTTCAACCATAGAACCTAGGAATACACAAGAAGCCATAAAAGATGAGAGTTGGGTAATGGCTATGCAAGAAGAACTAAATCAATTCGTTTCTAATGATGTTTGGACGCTTGTCCCTCCACCAAGTAATCAAACCATAATAGGAACCAAATGGGTTTATAAAAACAAATTAGATGCAAACGGAGTAGTGTCTAGGAACGAGGCTAGACTCGTTGCCCAAGGGTATAACCAACAAGAAGGAATAGACTTTGATGAGACATATGCCCCCGTGGCTAGATTAGAGTCTATAAGAATACTTCTTGCGTATGCTTGTGCTAATGATCTAAAGCTTTATCAAATGGATGTCAAAAGCGCTTTTCTAAATGGTTTCATTAATGAAGAAGTATACGTAGCTCAACCTCCAGGCTTCATCGATTTTGAAAAACCCAAACATGTATGTAAATTAAAGAAAGCCCTTTACGGTCTTAAACAAGCTCCAAAAGCTTGGTATGATAGACTCAAGTCATTTTTAATTAAACACAACTATACCATGGGGTTAGTTGACAACACACTTTTTACTAAGAAAAGAGAGTCACATATAATCATAGTACAAATATATGTAGATGATATTATATTCGGATCGACTTGTCAAGACATGTGTGATAATTTCTCTAAAATCATGCATGACGAGTTCGAGATGAGTATGATGGGAGAACTTAGTTTCTTTCTTTGTCTACAAATTAAACAAGTAGAAGATGGTATCTTCTTTAATCAATCTAAATACATAAAGGAGATGTTAAAGAAATTCGGTCTAGAAGAGTCGAAACCAATTAGGACACCAATGTCATCCGACACCAAACTCACAAAAGATGAAGACGGCGAATCCGTAGATAATACTAAATATCGTGGCATGATAGGTAGTCTTCTCTACCTCACGGCAAGTAGGCCGGATATCATGTTTAGTGTTTGCTTATGTGCTAGGTTTCAAGAAAACCCTAAAATATCACACCTAGAAGCCATAAAAAGGATATTTAGATACATTAAGGGTACAACACAATTAGGATTATGGTATCCTAAGGGCACGGGAGTAGAAACAATTGTATATGCAGATTCGACCATGCGGTGATTACGTTAATAGAAAAGTACAAGTGGGGTATGTACTTTCATGGGATGTTGTTTAACATCTTGGTTTTCTAAGAAACAAACGGCATTAGTAATATCAACAACCGAAGCCGAGTACGTCTCCGCCGGCAAAGCATGCCAACAAGCACTATGGATGAAACAAGCGTTAGTCGACTACGACATTCATCTAGCGACATAGCCATCCTATGTGACAACAAAGGTGCCATCGACTTAAGCAAGAATCGGTATTGCATTCTCGCACAAAGCATATAGAGATTCGACATCACTTCTTAAGAGACAATGTTCAAAAAGGGAACATCTCTATTGAGAAGGTAGCATCCGAAGACAACATAGCCGACGTCCTCACCAAAGCGTTGAAGCGGGAACAATTCAACCTACTTCGTCTTGGTCTTGGTCTAATGGAACAAACGTCGTAAATTATTTGACTCTACAAGGTATGTAAACACTAGTCTTCTTCTTTTTGAGTCTGGGATCTCTATTTCACGCACAACTCACAAACAATACGGGAATTTTCAAAACCCAAGATAAGTTTTCAACTTATAGCTTTCTTATTTTTTTTATTCTCAAACACATACACATTTTCAAAGAAAACTCTTTTCAAAATGTTTTCTAAAAGAATGATACCTTCCGTATCAATTTCACAAAAGCAATTTCTCACGTCTAGGACAAATCGCTTTTTAATTATTAATACAAAGTAAAACCCGTTTTCATTGCATCTCATGTCTTTGAATGCTAAAGGGACACATAACTAATATGTGTTTTAGTACATTCATTTAAGCAACAATGAATTAGGAGCATTGATAACACTCAATTACGTACTTGTGTACTAATTATGTGTTTTCGGGTTATCTCAATATGATGCTTTTTCTACTTCTAGTTAATTTTTCTTTTTTCTTTTAGAGGTCGAGATAACCGCAACTCTAAATAGTTTGCATATAGGCACACAATAGGCAAAAATGTTTCCAAAGGAAAATTTTGTGATGCTGAATCACGGACCCATGGATCCCAGCCTTCATGTTGGACGGATCCTCAAGGAAGGATCCGTGGGATCCGTGAGACGAGCTGTTTTACCTTCTATTTTTCTCACTTTGGATGAAAATCCACATTTGTTTTATTTTTGGAGTATGCTCTTTAATGCTTGTGTTCTCATGATCACATGCCTTAAATTCATATCTAATCATTAGATTTTAATCCACATTTTGAGTCAAGCATTCATTACAATGCTTTGTTTTTCTATATATATAACTCCCAAAATGCTTGCATAATCCATCTCATCCTCACAAACACAATACACCATGTCATCCACAAACCCTTTAGATGAATCACCTAGTACAAACAACCATCTTCATGATACCCAAACCTTTGTACTACCACCAACCAAAATACCACAATCAAACTATAGGATATCTGCACGGATTAGTATCCGATCTTGTTGCTTAGCAAAACCAACCTCAAATGGTTCTTCCTCAACTAACAACTCACCAAAAGATGCTTCCTTTATAGCACCTCCCTCATCACCAACAAGTACACCAACTTCATCACCATCAAAAGTCACTCTTTTGGAACTCCTTAAGACTCCAACAAGATCTAAACAACCTAAACAAATAGAAATAGTCTTTTCAACACCCCCACATCTCCAAATACTATTTTTCAAGATCTTGAAACATCACCACCATTAGCTCCCATCACATTACAAGAACATCTAGGTTCTTTTGCACCACCATTTACAAACATTCCGGATGTTGATCCATATTTTCCTATTTTTCCACCACATCTTCCGCATAACTCAAATCAAAACAACCCGGAAAACTTCCGCACTCATTACCCACATCACTTACATTGTGAACATTGCAAATCCACTAGGGAAATCGCAATAGAAGTTAGGGAAGAAATGCGTTTCATACTCAACCTCATCCTTGATCGTATCAATACCATCACTCATCAAAACCTCCATCCATAACATTATGCAAGCATGGAAGGAATCATTACTACTATTTTCCATTTTTAGTATTTTTTCTTTTGAAGTCATTTTCAAGAACAAGTCTTGTTCTTATTTTTACATGCTTGTACGTGGCATAAATACCACTACAATTTGTTGTTTTATTACAAGGCCTTGTTTACATACCTTGGCTCCCAATCTTGATTTTCGGCAATCACAAGATTATTTAAGCATGTTACTAACCTTTCTTTTTGTAGGATTTTTATTTTTTCTTCACTTGACGCCCCAAACAAGGGGAGCTACCGTCGAGGGGAGTCGGCGTTATTTCTTCCAAGGGTTAAGTTTTGTTTCGACAAAAGGGAGAAGAAGTAAAACTTAGGGGCTTTCAAAAATTACATCTATTCTTAAGTTTTACTCATCATAACATTATGTTTTGTCATCAACAAAAGGGGAGATTGTTAATACAAATAAACCGTAAAAGCGTTTATTAATATTTTGTGATCTCTATGTGTTTTGTTGATAACAAATATAATGTTATCTTAAATATAATTATAAGGATACATGTTATTTTTGTAAAGCATTTACATATAGCCATTTAAATACAAAAATGTAGTAATTAAGCATTTGTTGTAATAGTTTATTAGGATGGATAAAAACCATAACCCATGGACCATAACCCGTGGACCATAACCCATGGATCATAACCCATACCCAAGTTGGCTAGATACAATGTATACTTAGATACATTGAATCTAAAGAAACCCATGGACCAACCCATAACCCATGACCCATAACCAAAAACCGATGGGCAAGAGGGCGTTCCACGGATCCCTAGGATTACACTAGATGGATCCCAAGTGGAAGGGATCCGTGGGATCCGAGGAGCAGTGAAGATTTTTGCCTATAAATAGAGAGCCATTTCTTCATTCTATCTCACCCTCTTCTTACTAAATCTCTCAAACACTCTCATTCTCTTCTAACATATAGATCACTTGATCTAGAGAGTTGTTCGTCTTTCTTTCTATTGTGATCCTCATATAGGTCCTTCTAAGGCGAGATCACGAGCATTCTACAAGACATCCAAGCAAGGGGTCCTTGATTGATTTGTCACTCCATAAGATTTACGTAGCGAAGATCTTGTATTTGATATTTCACATATTTATTGTGTATTAGTCGTGTTGGTTTGGTCCACCGTGTTACGGACTCGGTATCTAGCTTTGTACACGAAAAGTGTAAGCAACGTTGTGAAGGCTTCTCCGCCAAGTGAAGGAGTTTGTTGACATAGTGCTTGAACTCTCGAGTAGGTGACTCGGGGAGTTGAGTAGGGCAAGGAAGGTGTCCTTGTAGCCAAACCACTATACATCGGTTGTGTCTTTTTTTCCCTTCGCTTTACTTTATTTACTTGCTTTATCATTAGATCTATACTTTCTCTACATCCATAAGATCTCACATATTAACGAATCTAAAGTTTTTGAAACTAACGTAAAATCGGCAAAACTCTTCAACCCCCACTTCTAGTTTTCCACATAAACCATGAGAAAATGTCGGTTAGGGTAATTTTGGCACCAAATTTAAAATTTTTCATGACATATAGGAGTGGGCCATTAGTCTTAACAAAAGCGTCTCACGGATAAGAAGTTATATGACTAGCACAAAAACCCTTTACCACTTAAATTCCACCCAAAATGTGAGGATCGCCCTTAGATTAGTAGGAATTAAAGCATTCATCTTTAATGCTTAGTGTGTGAACCGGTAGTATAATAGATTCTAGAACTTGTTTTGTGATGCATCCCGAGATCGCTAGTAAGACTCCACTTGTGTAGTTAGGAATAACTAAATGATAAGAGGCATTAGGATAACCCTTGTTTGATACCCGTAATACAATTACTTCTTCCACATCGGTTGAGTAATTCCCCACACTTTTGCGTTGTACTCATTTTAGTACACGATACCCTAGTTAACCCTCGAGCCTATCCTTTTCGCGGTTCTCGTGATGTTACGGTTTTTTCGAATATCAATGAAGAGCATTGTTTACACCCCACCCCAAATGTAGACCCAAATCGCCTTAGCCTACCTTGTATGCACTCACTTTTAGTGCATTATTGTTATCACCCTAAAACCCTTAGTTCAATTATCTAGTTGCTTGCATGAGTTGCTAAGTCGAGTCATATCCTTTGTACAGCTTTGGGATAATTGGGACTCATGGGAAAAGTTAAAGTTTATGAAATGACGGGAAGGGAACGTTAAATTCAAATTCCATTTATTTGCGTAATAATGTACTCCAAGTGTTTTGATCTTTTCAAATCGGGTCAAATTAGTGTTAGAATAATAAAAACTCAAGTGTAGGGATGTGCCTATAAATCCCTATCATTTTGATGTTACCGTAGAGGATGGTAGAGTAAAAGTGTATAAAAAAAATCGAAAAAAAAAAATAGAAAAAGAGAAAAAGAAAAAAAAAATACGAGCTACCATCCTACATCTATCTTTAAATTTATGTTTGTTTGTTTCAGTTATCTAGAGTTTAGAGTGTCGAGTCTTGGCTTATCAACGCCATTCTTCGTATGCTTGTAACATAAAGATTTATGACTTGCCACCACTAAATAGCCTATCCCACCAAACCCTTTGTTTCCCTACCGTAAGCCTAACATTACAACCCTTTAAAAGACCTCTTTGATTGTCTTTCCTAGGTGCTTACGCCTAAGCGATGGAGGTTTGATCTATTCTCAAGCCTATGGTAATCTATGTACTAGGACCGGTTAATGAGTGTTTATCTTCCATTTCCAACTTGTTATATTTCATATACACACGAGAGATGTGAGTACCCAAACATCCCATGTGAGGTGCTAGTATATAATTTCGTGCTTGTTATGACTTTATGGGCTTATATGTTGTGGATTCTTTTAAACCAATGCTTCATGACCCCTAACTTATACTTAATATCGTTCCTTTTACTTTTAGGTCTCTTGAAGGCAAATTCTTTGGAATGGCATTTATTTGGACGAAAAGGCGCGGATATCTGAAGAAAATGGCCAAAGTCAAGAATCAAGACACTCAAGCGGTGAAATACAAGGGGCGGTGTCAGTGTTATTTGTGGACGCGTCGCATCACTTTTGTGACTCATAGCCAAATTGCTTATTTACAAGTGACGGTGTCGGGCTTTAAAAAGTAGGCCGTCGTAACTCGAGACGACCTAGATTTGATCCGAGACGGTGTCGAGGCGAAGGGACGGCGTCACAAGCATAAGGTGATGTCGTCGCAAGACTAACGTGGCCAAGCGAAACCCTAATGACGGCGATCGGCGGCGTCACAAATCATAAAGTGACGCCGTCGCGATTGTAATCTTATATATAGAATCCGAATTTTTAGTTTTCGATGTATAGTCTTTTGGAGTAAAAACCTAAACCGAACCAAGGCTGTCTTGTGCGGTATTTTAGGGTTCTAAACCCTATCTTACATCAAGATAAGTGTTTTACTTCATTAATTCAATTATGTCTTCAATTACTTGTGTGTATGCTTGCATGTTCTCCATGTCCGGCTAATTTACTTGTGTGTTTGCTTAGGGAACATGAAACTTAACTATTGAATATTGATTGGTTGTCTCTTATCTTAATTGTTAATGATCTAGTAATGCGATAGGTCATTCGTTGTGTAGTTAATACATGATTAATCTTTGTGAACCTTAGACTATAACACCTAGAGTAGTTGTAGGCTAAACCATCCAAAGAGTACCTAAGAGTTAGAGTCTATAATTCCTAGAGATTTTGTAGACGAGACCCTTTGGTAGTTTCAAATAGTTAGGGACAAACGCATACCCTACGACTTTAGACACACAACGCGATTAAGAATAAGGACGTGACAATTCAACCATCAATAGGAGATAATTAAGGAGTAATAAAACCTAAGTAAACACATCTTTAAACCATCATACGAGCACACAATAATTAGACATAGACTACATACACCTTAGATTAGATAATTAGACAAGTAGAGTAATCGGTAGAAATACCAACCCCAATCCAAACCCGAGATTCGTACCTTTCCTTTTCTTAAAAATATAAAAATATAAAAATAATCTTCCTCAACCCCAACCTTAGAGTAGTAACTTCTCACTAGCATTCCTATTCCCTAGAGAACGATATTAATACCAGTGGCTTCTTGATGAGTGTGTAAATACTCATCATTTTTGGTCAATCTGACTGCATGAAACATTTAAAAACACTCAAAATGCATCAAAATCTGAAAATATCTCAAAATTGCGTTTTATATGTTTTAAATGCAAAATGAGTAAAAACACTAAAAGCGAACAAAGTTTGCATAAGCTGGCGTTCAGGTCCCCAACTTTCAAAATGGCAAAACAAGTCCCAGGATTTTCAAAATGGAAAATATTATTTATGGTCCTTGGTTAATAAAGCTTGTCAAATATAGTCCTTATGATTAATTTTGGAACACTACAGTTTTGGTCACTCACGTTTTGCCAAATTACAAAAATGGTCCTTGTGCATTAATTCCAAATCCAAAACCGGACCACAAATAAGAAAAACATAAACCTTCACATTGACCAACCCATTTAACCCCATCCACCACTACCCTTTTTCCTCCTCTTTTCTTCTTTCTCTGAAACACTCAACCCTCCTCCCATCCTTTACCCAGTCCATCCCATACCCACTCAACCCCCTGACACTCTCCACCTTGGAAGCTGTAAAAAGAGATGTCAACATGTGACAGCCACCTTGACAATCCAAAATGCAAAAAGAAGCGGCGGCTATGATTAACTCCATATGGTACCTAATTCTTGGATGGCTTGGATTGAATCAAAGAAAGCACAAGTTGGCACTTTGAGTGTTTTATCTCAGTGAACAAGCACAAGCACAAAGACAGAAGCCAGAAGACTTTTTCATTTCGGTATAAATAGGAGATTAGTGTATTTGTATCAAATTGTCTAGAAAAATTCATGTTCTAGTCCCATTGTTACTTTTACTCTGTCATTTTAATTTCAATGTAACTTTTAATTTCAGTCAATACAAGTTCAGATTTAAGTTTCATTTCAAAAGTTTATCAAGTATTCTTTTAAGTTCTTTAAATTTACATCAAATCTAAATACTAGTAGAAAGTTGTTGGAAGGTTTTAAGGATTCATTTGATACCCAAGTTCAAGTTTTCAAAATAATTTTTAAGGTTCACAGTTGGAAAATCAGTTTATAAGGGGTGTTTAGATTAGCTTAAGTTGTGGGTCACAAGTCCCATTTGACCCATGTTGGTTTTTACTTTAGCAAAAGCATGGTAGGTTGGTGGGATACTTAGTCTCAGAAGCTCAAATGCTAATTCCCTTCCTAGCTTATCCATAATAAGCTCAAAAGTGCCCAGCAGCACGATTCATTTCAATTGACAACACAGTCGATTACCTTTTAAGTGCTTATCAAGTTTTAAGTTAGTTTATTTGGATTCATTAGATGCCTCTTTAGTGTAGTAAGTAAGTTTAGATAGTTGTAGCTTATTAGTGCTTATTAGTAATCTTTTAAATAGCTTATTTCTAAATGCAATTTGCTTATTTATGAGTTTACTTGTTGTTAAATTAATTGCCCGTTGTCTCATATTTGCATAATGAAACTGCTAAAAAGGTGATTGGTTTGATGTCACAATAAGCCGTTGAGACAGCTTATTAAAAGCTTTTCATGAATAAAGTTTTCACAAAATTTCTTTGTTTTGATTCTGAGATTAGTTTTTCAAAAGCTAGAGTTGAGTTTGGTTGCTCTCTGTAAACAGCAGCCTGCACAAGACCTTTTTCAGCCCATTAATAAGCTCTTTGTAAGCTCAAATGGTTCATTGTTTCTTTATTTAGTTATTTGGTGTTTGATTTTCGGTGATTATAGTTTTTTTAGCATTAGGGTTGATTAGCTAGCTTAAAATAAGCTAGAAAAGCCCTAGTGGGTTGTTTTCACCCACGATTCGTGACTTTTGGACCTTTTAGAGGTTTTCGTTTAGCTTATTTCCCTTACCTTGTTGATTAATTAAGTTTCCTCGTAGAGCTTTTAGTTTTTAGTTTAATCCCCACTAGTTTTAATTTCTTTTCAAGGTTATTATAGCTTATCTTGGTTCTTTGGCAGTCATTACCAAACAGACCCTTAGGTGGATTGGCTTGAGATTGCTGATTTTTAGCTGTTAACAGCTTATTATTAAGTTATCTGCAAGTGTAGTTTTTGTAAAAATATGCTAACTTATCCCATGTTAGTTTGTAACAGAAAAGTCCAAAAAAAAAAAAAAAAGTAGCAAAAAAAAAGACGGGAGTGGGATTCGAACCCATGCCTGCTGGTCTCCTACCCACGACCCAACACCACAACTCAGCACCAACTTGCCCTTGGGTCTTTTTGGTTATTTTCTTGCACAATTAATTCTATATCCCAACTGTAGGCAGTTTGATTATTTGCTTATGTAGCTTATTGTCTGCTTATTTAGGGTAGCTTGTAGCTAGTACTTATTTTTCCTGCATTCCTCATAGTTTAAAGTATTTTCTGTAAATTTTGTAGATTTTTCTAAAATGTTTAGTATTTAGATTAAATTAGTTTTAATTGTAATAATAATTTTAATAG
Source organism: Chrysanthemum lavandulifolium (assembly GCA_022545495.1). Lineage (NCBI taxonomy): Eukaryota > Viridiplantae > Streptophyta > Magnoliopsida > Asterales > Asteraceae > Chrysanthemum > Chrysanthemum lavandulifolium. Next base: position 164,446,423 of record CM040238.1, on the reverse strand, counting down.
TCATAAAAATAATTTTATTTTTCCAATAATTTTCTTGCATCATTAGGATTGTAAAAATGTATTTTCCATATCTGTAGGTATTTTACTTCTTTATTTTCACGTTTTATTTCGTACGTTCACGTAATTTTATGTAAACGTACGCGTTTTAGGTTTTAATCGTTAATCGATTTTAAATATATAATTAAAATGACTTCAAAGTCTTTATTAGATTTAATTTCCTTAGTGTAATCAATCATAACCTTTTCCTGTTCAATATTCACCCGATCACAGATTCGTTGTATTACGGTTTACACACCTCGTTGGGACTTAACGACCGAGGATACACTAAACTCCTCCGGACTTAATTGCATTTTGTTACGAAATTGTTTGACTTTTATGGTCGACCATTCACAAGTGGTTGACTAATAAACTGACCGTTTGGGATCAATCAAATTTTGGCGCTTGCCGGGAGGTGTCTTTGCGTACTACAATTTGAAGCATCGTGTTGTTGAATATACATCCATTGTATATTTACCATCCTTGTTCATATTTTCTTATTATTATCATATAAACACAAAGCGGTTCCGAAAACATTTTAAATCGGTTTTCAACGAACACAAAAACCAAAAGATTTTTTATTATATTTACAAAATGTTTATCCAAAATCCAAAATATCCATCTTTACCCTCTCACATCTTTGATTCTTCATCCCAACCCTCTGTAAACCTTTGATTCTTTCCTATATCGTATCCACACCATTTTGGTTGCCAATGGTGTGGTGGTCCTCATAATGGTGGGAATTGTCCTGCTGTAGCATGGTAGAATCGGGAGATGGGTGCATCATAACCAAGCTCCTATCCTTACCATGACACATCGATTCATTCTACCAGCCACCACATCATGAGAAATTGACATATCTGTGTGAGTTTTGTGGAGGTCCTCACCAAGGATTTGAGTGTCAATCCGGAAGCGCGTTTGTCTATGAGCAGTTTTACGGTAACACTCGGGACTTTGAAATTACCAAATTCCATATTATTCACATGTCCACCACAACAATCATTTTGTTGTAGTAATGTGGAGGTCCATGCGTTAGCTCGGATTGTCAAGCGGGAATACATTTCCTTGTGACAATTTTGACACATCATTTCAAGACCAACCTCCACGGTACCAAATGATTCAAGCAACTCCTCACGAAACTACAATGGACCTTCTCTGAAGAGTGCGGGTTATTAAAAGAACTTAAAGAGAGTCGGCTATGTCGTTTCAAAACTCTCGTGAGGAATCTATGGCGAATTACTTGCAAAAGAGCGAGATGCTAGAAGCGAAAAGAGTATGGAGGAATTACTTGTCGAAGAACAAGCAGCTAAAACACGTGATATATTCGCGGTCTTGCTCTTCTCGATGAGGATGATGATGATGAAGTTACCCTTGATATTCATCAATTTTGTGCGGGTTCATCAAGTTCATCGGTTGAAATTCCTTCCATGAAAATCGGGAGAAAAGACTATGATGGAATTGCTAGCGAGAAGAACAAATGGAAATTGTAAAACATATGTATGCTAGTCCTTCTCGACTCCCTCATTACATTGTTATCACACCGATATTCCCACTCACTCTACGAACATGGGGATAAGCATCTTGACCTTGTTCACGAAAAGGAATCGGACGAATTCATAAAGTCTAGTGTTGAGAACCTTGTCCCGATCCGAGAGAGTCACGAGGAACTTCGATCATATGTGTGGTTCTCTTTCCTCTTGTTGTTCAAAATATCATTTTGAAACTTTCTACGATCTTAGCGACGATTTTGCTTCCTATGGAAACATCGAGTATGTTGAGGCATCACTCCCGATCGATCCTCTTCTTGAGGAGTTCACCGATGAACTCGCTCACATCAATCCACTTTCATCAAAAGTGATGATGATATCTTTGATTTGAAGCCGACCTAGGAGAAATTGAAAGTCTCCTTTATAATGATCGTTCACTCACTTCTCACCCTAACGGTCCAATAGAGAATGTTGATCACTTTGTTCCCGAAATATTCAAAGCTACTTTCACCAATCCTCTATTTGAATTTGAATCAATTCACTTGGATTTCTAACAATCCAATCTTTGGCGAGGATAGTGATGAGCCCACAATGGAACAAGAGTTCACAAATTCACTTCATGTGAATGATTCTCTTCATGAAGAGTTCTCCGTGAACTCACTCATATCATATATCCAGGAGTATGATAACTTCTACTTTGATCTAGACACACCGGGATATGTCTAGACCAATTGAGCTTAAATGATGAGATTCATGCTATTATGAATTCTCACGTGGTGATGATGAGTTAGTCATGATGTTTATCATGACTTTCTTTCTCTTCTTCACCTATCCCGTGGCTTCTCCTGTTCTTCACTCCTTGGGAATGAGGACACTATCTTTGACCCGGCATTTTCATTTATTATTTGTGAGCGGATCTATGTATACCTCATCGGTGTGGAACTTTCACCCGTGTGTACAAACATCTTGAATGAAAGTCCGATGGAGATTGTCTCTTCCACTTACTTCCCATGAACAAATTAATTGGGTCGAGTCAAGCTAGCGACTCGATAATCAAAAATAGTAGTTAAACATGGGTTTTCACCGTGTACCACCTAGTGTGGGGAGTTGCCCCATTGTTGTATATAAGTTTTCATTTAAAAAAAAAAAAAAAAATCATCACAAAAATAATGGTCGTAGTATTTCCCTTTACGTTCTATGTTTGGCATAACATGGTACTTTCAATATTGAGGGCAATATTCATTTCTAGTGTGGGGGAATTCTCACGAATTTTATCATGTAATTATACCCAATTCTCCCATTTTGGCAAAAAATTTTTGGAGTAAGTGTTTTGCACTTACTCGACTTCTGATTATCGATCCGCCATGTCTAATAAGCGAAGGATTGGCTAATCCGAGAGCAAACGGCTCTTGGTAAAGATATCTCAAATCCGTTGACGACTTGCAATTTGCCCAAAATTGTATGGTGTTGATTCACCATATCTTTAATTAGTGAAGAGTTGGCTAGCCGCAAGTTTATAGCTTGTGGTAAAGGCGGTTGGAAAACCATAATTGGTAATCGACTCACCAAAGATATTTTATCTAAGAGTTGGCTAGTCCGAAGCAAACGGCTTCGGTAAAGACAAATCAAATCCGTTGGAAGGCGGTGGTTTGCTCAAAATCATATGGTTATCGGTGTACCATAGTTCTTACTTGAACTGAAACATTTAGCTACTCGGAAGTAATGGCTTTTGGTAAAGAGACTTAAATCCATTAAATTTTCATAAAAGATTGCTAGGGACTAGCAATGTTTTAGTGTGGGGATTGATGAGTGTGTAAATACTCATCATTTTGGTCAATCTGAGCAAAACATTTAAAACACTCAAAATGCATCAAAATACGAAAATATCTCAAAATTGCGTTTTATATGTTTTAAATGCAAAATGAGTAAAACACTAAAACGAACAAAGTTTGCATAACTGGCGGTTCGGTCCCCAACTTTCAAAATGGCAAAACAAGTCCGGGATTTTCAAAATGGAAAATATTATTTATGGTCCTTGGTTAATAAATCTTGTCAAATATAGTCCTTATGATTAATTTTGGAACACTACGCTTTTGGTCACTCAAGTTTTGCCAAATTACAAGAATGGTCCTTGTGCATTAATTCCAATCAAAACGGACCACAAATAAGAAAAACATAAACCTTCACATTGACCAACCCATTTAACCCCATCCACCACTACCCTTTTCCTCCTCTTTTCTTCTTTCTCGAAACACTCGACCCTCCTCCCATCCTTTAGCTTGATCCATCCCATACCCACTCAACCCCGACACTCTCCACCTTGGAAGTTGTAAAGAGATGTCAACATGTGATGACCACCTTGACAATCCAAAGTGCAAAAGAAAGCCGGTACCGTGATTAACTCCATATGGTACCTAATTCTTGGATGGCTTGGATTGAATCAAAGAAAGCACAAGTTGGCACTTTGTTGTTTTATCTCGATGAACAAGCACAAGCACAAAAGACGAAGCGAGAAGACTTTTCATTTCGGTATAAATAGGAGATTAGTGTATTTGTATCAAATTGTCTAGAAAAATTCATGTTCTAGTCCCATTGTTACTTTTACTCTGTCATTTTAATTTCAATGTAACTTTTAATTTCAGTCAATACAAGTTCAGATTTAAGTTTCATTTTCAAAAGTTTATGCAGTATTCTTTTTAAGTTCTTTAAATTTCTGTCTGAAATCTAAATGCTAGTAGAAAGTTGTTGGAAGGTTTTAAGGATTCATTTGATACCCAAGTTCAAGTTTTCAAAATAATTTTTTTAAGGTTCACAGTTGGAAAATCAGTTTCATACCCTATAAGGGGTGTTTGGATTAGCTTAAGTTGTGGGTCACAAGTCCCATTTGACCCATGTTGGTTTTTACTTTAGCAAAAGCATGGTAGGTTGGTGGGATACTTAGTCTCAGAAGCTCAAGTGCTAATTCCCTTCCTAGCTTATCCATAATAAGCTCAAAAAGTGCCCCTTGGCATTGTTCTGTTTCAATTTAGCAACACAGGTCAGTACCTTTTAAGTGCTTATCAAGTTTTAAGTTAGTTTATTTGGATTCATTAGATGCCTCTTTAGTGTAGTAAGTAAGTTTAGATAGTTGTAGCTTATTAGTGCTTATTAGTAATCTTTTAAATAGCTTATTTCAAAATGCAATTTGCTTATTTATGAGTTTACTTGTTGTTAAATTAATTGCCCCTTGTCTCATATTTGCATAATGAAACTGCTAAAAAGGTGATTGGTTTCTTTGTCACAATAAGCCGTTGAGACGACTTATTAAAAGCTTTTCATGAATAAAGTTTTCACAAAATTTCTTTGTTTTGATTAAAGATTAATTTTTCAAAAGCTAGAGTTGAGTTTGGTTGCTCTCAGTAAGCAATGACTGCACAAGACCTTTTTGACCCATTAATAAGCTCTTTGTAGCTCAAATGGTTCATTGTTTCTTTATTTAGTTATTTGGTGTTTGATTTTCGGTGATTATAGTTTTTTTAGCATTAGGAGTTGATTAGCTAGCTTAAAAATAAGCTAGAAAAGCCCTAGTGGGTTGTTTTCACCCACGATTCAGTTGACTTTTGGACCTTTTAGAGGTTTCGTTTAGCTTATTTCCCTTACCTTGTTGATTAATTAAGTTTCCTCGTAGAGCTTTTAGTTTTAGTTTAATCCCACTAGTTTTAATTTCTTTTCAAGGTTATTATAGCTTATCTTGGTTCTTTGCGGTCATTACCAAACGGACCCTTAGGTGGATTGGCTTGAGATTCTTGATTTTTAGTGATATGACTTATTATTAAGTTATCTGCAAGTGTAGTTTTTGTAAAAATATGCTAACTTATCCCATGTTAGTTTGTAACAGAAAAGTCCAAAAAAAAAATAAGTAGCAAAAAAAAAGGCGGGAGTGGGATTCGAACCCATGCCTGCTGGTCTCGCCTGCGACCCAACACACAACTCGGACCAACTTGCCCTTGGGTCTTTTGGTTATTTTCTTGCACAATTAATTCTATATCCCAAGCTGTAGGCGGTTTGCTTATTTGCTTATGTAGCTTATTGTCTGCTTATTTAGGGTAGCTTGTAGCTAGTACTTATTTTTCCTGCATTCCTCATAGTTTAAAGTATTTTCTGTAAATTTTGTAGATTTTTCTAAAAATGTTTAGTATTTAGATTAAATTAGTTTTTAATTCGTAATAATAATTTTAATAGTCATAAAAATAATTTTATTTTTCCAATAATTTTCTTGCATCATTAGGATTGTAAAAATGTATTTTCCATATCCGTAGGTATTTTACTTCTTTATTTTCACGTTTTATTTCGTACGTTCATGTAATTTTATGTAAACGTACGCGTTTTAGGTTTTAATCGTTAATCGATTTTAAATATAGAATTAAAATGACTTCAAAGTCTTTATTAGAATTAATTTCCTTAGTGTAATCAATCATAACCTTTTCCTGTTCAATATTCACCCGATCACAGATACGTTGTATTATAGTTTACACACCTCGTTGGGACTTAACGACCCGGGGATACACTAAACTCCTCTGGACTTAATTGCATTTTGTTCTGAGCTGTTTGACTTTGATGGTCGACCATTCACAAGTGGTTGACTAATAAACCTGACCGTTTGGGACCAATCACTTACCCTAATACTACACTACAACGATTAGGTTCCTTGCCTAGGGTGTTATAAAACTTGCTCGAAGAAAAGGAAGTTCCTTTGACCCCGAGCAGCGCGTGTGGCGTTATCGACACTGTGGGATTAGTTCACACCTTATTTTGGGTTAGGAGGTGCGGGTGTACACCCATGAGGTCCTGAACACCACGACTCGACTCGGTGGTGGTTTGTCTTGCTAGTGTATTGGTTACTCGATAGTGTATTAATTGATGGTTCCTCTTGGTAGTGTTATGGTTCCTGCTGCTAGTGTAATGGTTCTTCTTGATGGTTCTGCTGGTAGTGTATGGTTCCTGCTGCTAGTATAATAATTCCTACTGGTAGTGTTGCAGTAATTATTTTGTAACAGCTTTGACTCATTCAATTGGCTGTTATGACCAAGGTTGTCAGGATCGAGATCCTACCTAGGATCGTTTTCGGCTTTGCAAGATCATAATCGTAGGATCAGATCGGGATCGTAAGATCCTATGAAAATGTATATATTTTTGTATAGGGGTTGTAGTTTTATATTTCTTAATAAAATTTCATATGATAAACGAATCTAAATGGATGATAAAAGAAAAAGTTATACGTTCAAGTACTGTAGTAGTAGAATATTAGATATATTACAATGCATACTTGCACAAAGTTACTACATACGTGCACGGTTCATCTGCTTCTTGTTTCAATGTTTTTTTATTATAGTTTTTTCGTGATAACATTTATGCAAAAAGATAATGTTAATTTATTAGCACGTGATTCTATAACTTTTTCTTACAATATATAGATTAATGCAAAAAGATAAAATGATTGTATCTGAAAATGAAACGACATAATTTATAATAGAGGGCAACACAATTTTTTTTATTACCAAATAAATTAAATTAGAATATTCTGATAATGTTACTGAATTTTTTTTCTTGATGACCAAATAAATCAAATTAGAATATTCATGCTTTTATATGTAACATAAAATAAAATATGAATAAAATTGGGTCAAGTATGTAGATAGTTTACTTAAAAAACAAGCCTCTAACATTTTACAAAACACGAAATGTTTTTCATAATAAACCCAAAAAGACACATCTAAACTATTTTTAAATAGTCCATAAAAACATAATGATTTTACACTCATTAATCTTGCAAGAGACAATTAATTAACAGCACCAAAATAATAATTTTTTTGAAAAATTCTTAGTCATTGGGCTTTAAGACATGAGCTTATACTTAAGAAGTTAATATACCAAAAGGAAAAAAAAAGAAAAAAACCTAATAATAGGCGATCCTATACGATCTGATCCGATCCTACGATCCTACGCGCGATCCTACGATCCTGCTGCGATCCTACCCGGATTACGATCTTGTTAAGATCCTGATCGTTTTTCATGTGTAGGATCGTAGGATCGTACGATCCTACGAGCAGGATCGCGATTTTGACAACCTTGGTTATGACTGCTTTATGACCACGTTTAATTGGTCATGTAACCACTATTTCTATGATTATGGACGTTTATTATGGGTGATTAATTGGCCGTTAATCACACATAATGTCCATTGATTAGTGTTGAGTGTTCTCTACTATATATAGAGAGTGACATCTTCAGCTTGAATACACACTGAAAAAACATACTGATATCAGGAGAAACAAACATAAAGCTAAACACTTATAAGCGCAAGGGTTATTGAATTGTGCCTAATTCTATAACTAACATTTGGTCTTATCCCAAGTAGATATTCGTGTAACCCAGGCATTAGGGTCGAATAGTTTTACTTTGGAAAGTGATTACATGATTCCAAGTGATATCCGGTAACCACCTAGTGGTATTTGCAGTTGCTACTAATTGTCTTAACCCTGTTCTGGGAGATACACACCAACAGTTTCATCTATGTTTGATTGTTTGTTTGTGTTCTTGCTTATCTGTCACGAGAAACTAAATTAATTAGTGTTTGCTTAGATCCAATGAACCTAGTTATTGATTATTGTTAGGTTATCTCTTGTTCTAATTGGTAGACGCTAGAATAAGAAAAACTGACTTCTTCTTTAATTGTTGCGAGCTTGAACGTCCTAACTGGCAAAAAGCCTTAGAGTGCACTTTAGGCTGTCATTGTGTTTATTGCGTGAGTTGTAGCTTAAGGATAATAGGATATTCAGGGGAGATACCTCGGTACTTGGCGATCCCGGGTGTTCTAGAGGAGAGTTACGATTCATAGAATTGGGGAATTAGGCACCACTCTATGACTAACACGGAGTACAATTCATCAATTAGGATAATGATGTGACAATTCAACCGACCAATAAAAGATAACTAGAGAGTAAGAAAATCTAAGTGAACACGCTTTTAATTATCATAAGAACACACTCATACAATCCATAGTTTTTACTTCTATTTAGTTTAATTAGTTTTAACTTAATTTGTTTAGTAGTTTAAATTGGTAAATTACCAAACCCCTACTCTTCAAACCCTGATATTTTACTCGCTTTCATAAAAAATATAAAAAGAATCATCCTCACCCACCTTTTCATCATACATCTCTACTAGCATCTCTATTCCCCTAGAGAACGATCAACCCTCTGGGCTTGCCCATACTACACTGCAACGATTAGGTACAATGCCTAGTGGGTTGTAAAGCTTGCTCGCGGAAAATGAAGTCTTTCGACCCCGAACCACGCATCATTTACTCTCTTATTGGTCAAACTAAGTCAAGGTTTCTTTGCGTAAATGCATCTTTTCCCTTTATGGGAAGTGCTTTACTTGTAGTGCAAAGCACATAGCTTGTTTGCATTAAGATTATTATTGAATATGTCAAGTGTTGCTTAATCATGTATTATGCATTTGATTATTTGAGTTTTGATTATTTGAAAGTGTGAGTATTCTTTGTCTTTTATTCTCCAACAAACAAATGTTTTACATACTCCCATATAAAAATTTCTAAACTCCCACTTTCTCTACACACCACATTTACTCCACATATCATTCAGTTCATCACATTCATTCACACATCTCATTAAACATTTTCCAATCAGTCTTATGATTTGAACCATAATTCTATACGATCACTTTAATTCCTTCACACTCCCATAAACATTTCCAATCATTATATTGTCTCACTAGACATTATACCATATCACACCTTAAACATTCTTCTTCTTCCTCTTCTAAGCCTTATCACTACTTCATCAAACCTTCACCACACAATACCTTCTCTACAAGCTTGAGTTTGAATTTAAAATTGCCAACTTACCCCTCGTACACACATTACCATCTTTACACTCCATCATCTCACAACCCTCAACAACAATATCCAAACAATACTTGTTTATTCAAGCTTGTCCACCTCTTCCCAACATAGGCTCCTAAGTGTCATATCCATCCCACTTTACAACTCACTCACTTACACACTTTCTCAACATTCAAATTTGAATTTTGAATTTCAATTCCCCCCTCTCAAGATCCACACTTCCTCTCCAATTTTAGAATATCCAAAGAATATTTCATCCTATCTTGACCCATGCCAACCCATCTTAGGGGTTGTTTGATAAAATAATATGATTTAGTGCTAAGTAAATCAACATGTTAAATGATTCAAAGACACTGAATGAATATGATTCAGAATGAAAATGATTGTCCGATAATATTTTTACTTTAATTAATTTAACATCCAATCTAAAAATAAAGTAATCAAATAAAAAATAACAAAAACATGAAATGTGAAGTCATAATACTAGTTCCAATTCTAAAAATAAAGTAATCAAATGAAAAATAACAAAAACATGTTTCATAAATGTTTCAAGTCATAATATATTTAATTTGCAAAAATGATATAAAGAAATGCTTGATGAAACAAATAAAATGGATTATATTTTATATTATCTTATCCGAAATGCAATAACGTAAAGATATGTAAAATTCTTTTCGTGATGAAACATAAACAAAATACTAGTTCCAATTCTAAAAATAAAGTAATCAAATAAAAAATAACAAAAACATGAAATGTGAAGTGCCATGTATAGTTTTGTTGAATTAATAGAGCTACTGAATGGCATAGCTAACCTTCATGTATGGGCCATTCATTACTAAACAAATTCATGTAGCACCACTTTTTTCTCCACCAAACAAGATCTCCTCTGGCCGAATAGGAAGAAGGTTCCGAGTCATCCCATTAAGCTACTTTCAAATACCCCCTTACTCAATAATTGTTAAGTTCCTAACCTTACTTCTCATACACTCAACCCTCTTACATAATATTTGAAATGGAAATGAATTCATTTCCCTTGTTTGGTAACCCAGTGAAATAGAAACGCGGAGATTTGCAATTCTTAAAGTGTTTTGTTACACACAATCCTAATTCTTTGAATTCCTTTACTTTTTGAGTGGAAAACAATTCTCTACATATGAAGGCTATAAAAGTATATCATGTGACGATCATATGATATAAAAAAATTCACAAAACACATTTCAAAGTTTCAAACCCATCATATAATAATGAATAAGTACAAGGTTCTTTTTTTTTTTGGGTCAAAAGAATTTGAGGAATATAACTCGAAATTGGAAATTGGTTGATAAATTTTAATGACGATGACGTTTTAATAACGAAACAAAAAAGTGAGATACTCTATAATTTGAGATGCCTATTTTGGGGCTATTTTCCTTTCATTGATATCTCAAATTTTTTATTTGCCATAATGACTATTTGAAGTCCTGTATTGTTTTCATAAAAAAATATGTGAGTTTTGTTCATTTCTCAGTTGAAGTCTTTGTTATTACCAAATAGTGTAATCAATCTTAATTCTCTACTGATTTCAATTCTTTTACTTATTTCATTTCTTTGAATTTTCCTCTACCAAACGTGCCCTTAGATATTCCTTATGCCAACTATCTTAACCAATCTCACACTCAACCTCCAGCAACTAGTTTTTGAATTTGAATTTAAAATATATGAGACAAAATTTTATCTAATATGCATTGTCTACTGATTCTTCTTTTTCTCTTTGAAAATGGACAAACATCCCAACTATCTTTTAAACACTTCACAAATTATTTTTTAACATTTGGCTAATTGAGTTGGTTGACCTTATAACACTTTGAGTAATAGAATAATATTGGAAAGGTCAAAAGTGAAGTGCACTTGGGGGTTTAACAAGACGGGATAAGTATAAATCAAGTCGGACCAAGCGATGGTTCATTGCTGGCCGAGCGCCCGCCAGGAAATTGTTTTCCCAAGACTTGGTCTATAAATAACCACTCTTGTCTTAGGAATTCTTCACCACTTACCATTAATTATTTCTCTCTTATTTCTTCTCTCTAACCCTCTAAGTCTACCAATATTCTTGTGTTCTAATCTCATCTCTTATCATCTTTGAAATAACACATCTCCGCAAGAGAAGATTCACAAGAATCTAATCCACTCTTGTGAATTGTAGCGAGTGTATTCTTCTTTATACCCTTTGATACGCTTACACAGCGCGTTCGGGGTCAAAGGAACTTCCTTTTCTTCGAGCAAGTTTTATAACACCCTAGGCGGTGAACCTAATCGTTGTAGTGTAGTAATTAGGGTAAGCCACGGGTATTGATATCGTTCTCTGGGGAATAGTGTCGTTAGGTGAAGTGTATGTCGATTTAAGTCTAAGGTGAGGATGATAATTTTGTATTTTATATTTTATGAAATGGAAAGGTGCGAATCTCGGGGTTGGATTTGGGGGTTGGTATTTCTACCGATTACGCTACTTATCTAATTAACTAAGCTAAGGTGGTGGTAGTCTATGTCTAATTAATGTGTGCTCGTATGATAGTTTAAAGATGTGTTTACTTAGGTTTTACTACTCCTTAATTATCTCCTATTGATGGTTGAGTTGTCACGTCCTTATTCTTAGTTGCGTTGTGTGTCTAAAGTTGTATGGTATCGTTTCTCCTAACTCTTTGAACTTACCAAAGGGTCTCGTCTACAAAACCCACTAGGGATAATAAACTCTTACTCTAAGGCACTCTTTGGATGGTTTAGCTTACAACTACTCGGTAATTATATTCTAAGATTCACAAAGATGAATCAAGCATTAAGTACACAACGAATGACCTATCGCATTACTAGATCATTAATCAACTAAGATAAGAAACAACCAATCAATATTTAATAATTAAGTTTCATATTCCTAAGCAAACACACAAATAAATTAGCGGACATGGAGAACATGCAAGCATACACACAAATAATCAAAGACATAATGGAATTGATGAAGTAAATACTTATCTTGATGTAAGATAGGGTTTGGAACCCTAAAATCTTGTACAAGACACCCTTGGTTCGGTTTTAGGTTTTTACTCCAAAAGACTCTCTTAAAAGCGAAAAATTCGGATTCTATATATAATATTAGATATGCGACGGCGTCACTTTATGTTGTGTGGCGCCGTCGTGTCGCCGTCGTTAGGGTTTCGTCTTGGCCACGTTAACCTTGCGACGGCGTCACCTTATGTACGTGACACCGTCCTCTTGACATCGGCGTCGTGCGGGTCGCATCTAGGCCGTTTGAGTAGCGACGACCTACTCTTTTAAAACTGACGTCGTCACTTGAAATTAGGGTTTTGGCTTACGTATCGTCACAAAAATCCTCCGGCGGCGTCGCGAGATAGCGATGGCGCCGTCGCTTTACATTCGGCAGACTTTGAGTGTCTCGATTCGACTTTGGCCATTTTCTTTGTATATTCGCGCCTTTTGTCCAAATAAGTGTCATTCCAGCATTTGGCCTTCAAGAGACCTAAAAAGTGAAAAGGGCGATATTAAGCAATAACGGATACAAAAGTGATCAAATAAGGGCTTAACGACCCCTCAAAATGGTACCTTTTAAAACCTTATCAAATATCCCTACACTTGTTATTTGCTTGTCCTCAAGCAAATGTGCTTTAACCAACTAATTTATAAGTTAGGGTCATGAAGCATTGATTTAAAGCGGTCCACAACACATATAAGCCCATAAAAGTCATAACAAGCACGGAAATTACATACTAGCACCTCACATGGGGTGTTTGGATACTCACATCTCTCGGGTGTATATATGAAATATAACAAATAGGAAATGGAAGATAAACACTCATTAACGGTCCTAGTACATAGATTACCATAGGCTTGAGAATAGATCAAACCTCCATCGCTTTGGCGTAAGCACCTAGGAAAGACTATCAAAGAGGTCTTTTAAAGGGTTGTAATGTTAGGCTTACGGTAGAAACAAGGGTTTGGTGGGATAGGCTATTTAGTGGTGGCAAGTCAAAAATATCTATGTTAAATGCATCGAAGAATGGCGTTGCTAAGCCAAGACTCGACACTCTAAAACTCTAGGTAACGAAAATAAACAAACATAAATTTAAATGATAGATGTAGGATGGTAGCCCGTATGTTTTTTTTTTTTTTTTTAATCACTCTATTTTTTTTCTTTTCTCTTTTTCTAATTCTTTTTCGATTTTTTTTTTTTTTTCATATACACTTTTACTCTACCATCCTCTACGGTAACATCAAAATGATAGGGATTTATAGGCACATTCCTACACTTGAGTTTTTACTCTAACACTAATTTGACCCGAATTGAAAAGATCAAAACACTTGGGGTATATTATTACGCAAACAAAGGGAATTTGAATTTAACGTTCCTTCCGTCATTTCATAAACTTTAACTTTTCCCATGAATCCCAATCGTCCCAAAGCGTATACAAAGGATATGACTCGACTTAGCAACTCATGCAAGCAACGGATAATTGAACTAAGGGTTTAGGGTGATAACAAACATTTGCACTAAAAGTGAGTGCATAAGGGGTAGAGCTAAGGCGATTTGGGTGTATATTTGGGGTGGGGTGTAAACAATGCTCTTCATTGATATTCGGATAAGCGAAACATCACGAGAACCGCGAAAAGGATAGGCTCGAGGGGTTAACTAGGGGTATCGTGTACTAAAGATGAGTACAACGCAAAGGGTGTGGGGAATTACTCAACCGATGTGGAAGAAGTAATTATATTACGGGTATCAAACAAGGGTTATCCTAATGCCTCTTATCATTTAGTTATTCCTAACTACACAAGTGTAGTCTCACTTGCGATCTCGGAATGCATCACAAAACAAGTTCTAGAATCTAATATACTACCGGTTCACACTCTAGCGTTGAAGATGAATGCTTTTTATTCCTACTAATCTAAGGCGATCTTCACATTTTGGGTGGAATTTGGATGGTAAAGGGTTTTGTGCTAGTCATATAACTTCCTATCCGTGAGACGCTTTTGTTAAGACTAATGGCCCACTCCTATATGTCATGAAAAATTTTAAATTTGGTGCCAAAATTACCCTAACCGACATTTTCTCATGGTTTATTACAAAAGTGCAATTGGACAAAGCAAATAATCAAGGATAAGCATAGTTTCAAAGTTCCCGTTTTATTTTCCCTCCCTACACTTAAAGCGAACATTGTCCCCAATGTTCCCCGAAAATATCAAAGTTATGATAAAGAAGGTAATCAAAAGCGAAGAAACTAGTACTCCCGATTAGCTCGGTAGGATCCGTGTGTGAAGTAGTGGTTAAATCCTTTCCAAGAAGAATGTATGCGTGAAAACTCCTCCAACTTTATGTATCTTCTTCTTGATAAACAAAACCGCACACTTGAAGAAAACAAGCGAAACCTTGGCGTAAAATCGCGGTAATAATATATAAGACTCGATTTAAACTAGGATATAATGCTTGTGGAATGGATGTTTACGAATTTCTAAGAAAATTAAGACACGGAAAATTCCAAAAGTTTTAAGTAGCTCGAGAAACGAGAAAAAGTAATCGATGTTTTATTCCTTCTGGCGCCGTCGGTTGCAATCTGACGCCGTCGGTTATCCCGACAAAAAGCGGTGCGATTTTGGAAAAATTCGGAAAATTTACATCTTTAGAATCGGAAAAATTTACGCAAAACATTCATTATGACTCGATACAAGCATTTGACTCGAACAAACACATATATATCTTTTAAATAATTGTAATTCTCATGTTCACGTTTCTTTTTGAAAGCGTGTGTAATCCTCCTACACTTATCCCTTATGTAAAATACCTTTATATGTAATTAAGGCGAGGTTAAAGATAAAATAAAGCATTTTTACAAATTCAAACATGAGAATAAACAATTTATAAAAGATATACGACACCTAAATGAAAATGAAAAACAAATACACATGGGTTGCCTCCCAAGAAGCGCTTGTTTTTGTTCGAGTCACGAGCGACTCTACCCTTATTTAACGAGATAAAGGGAAGTTTTCCTACACTTAAGTTTAAGTGCGGGTAATAGTAGCAATACACACCCTTAGGGTGGAAATTTGCTACGTGAGGAGAAGGTGATGGGTGATTTATATGCTCAAAGGGTGTGCTACATTCATTATAACCTTACCTAAGTCTATTGGTGTAGCGGGTGAATCAAATCTCCTCCTAAAATGGATCATCTTCTATCAACTTCAAAGATTCTTAGTTAAGGATCCATCTTGACCTAATAAACCGGTTTAAACCAATAGTGTTTCTTGTTATCAACCATGAATGGGTGATATAAGTGTGTAAGGTCATGGGTTACTCCTATATTAGCTTCCACTCTACATGGACTAGAATCTACCATCTTTATCAAGCAACTACCCGGACTATTTATTTTGATGGGTGGATTGGGGCCTAATTCAATTCAAGATTCACATCTAAAGGCGGAACATTGGGTAAGGTTTTTGGTTGAGGCTCCGGTTCATCAAATTAGGAACTTCCCTAGGACTAAGAGAGGTCACGACAACAAGCATCTAAACCTACATTCTCTAGTGTCGTTTGGTCCAAGGTTCTCTATCAATCGGGCTCCTATAGTCTCTTCGACTTCTTCCGGGAAAGTTATAGGTGATGTGTATTCCTCAGTGATGGTAGGGCTTGTGGGCTTGGAGTTTCCACCTTTTCTCCATTATATCTAAATCTCCTAAATGTTTGAAATCTATCCCACACATGCAACTAGGTATTTTAGCTTCAACCATCTCACAATCTTGTTTGGGTTTAGGTTTCATGTTCTTAAAACTAGGTCTTTTGATCATGATGCCTAAGGTTAGATAAATCCTTCTTATCCATTTCCTCAAGTTGTAACAAGCGAAGGTTTATGCAGGAGGCTTTTCGAAAAATTCTAAAGATGGTGTCACTAAAAGGAGTTGATCTTGACAACGATCGTTGAATAGAAGCTACACAAACACAAAATATATCAAATCCATCCAATCTTACACCCTTGTTCTTTTGGATATCTTTAAGATCACTCACAAATTTATCGAACAATAAAAACTAAACCAATCGCAAAATTCAATTGTTCCTCATTTGTTAATGATTCAAATGCAACTTCACTTGCCATAGCGACAAATGAAAAGGGTTTCTGAACACAAACACAAAGAAGGGGATAGACTATAAGGAAGCTAATAAAAGAAAAATCTCACTTGATAGGAATCTTGTGAGTAGACCTAAGCGAGATATAAATCAAGCCTAAACAATAACTATTCCCGTGGTAAAAACTTGATACGCTTACAGTAGCGTTCGGGGTCAAAGGAACTTCCTTTTCTTGAGCAAGTTTTATAACACCCTAGGCGGTGAACCTAATCGTTGTAGTGTAGTAATTAGGGTAAGCCACGGGTATTGATATCGTTCTCTAGGGAATAGTGTCATTAGGGTGAAGTGTAAGTCGATTTAAGTCTAAAGGTGAGGATGATTATTTTGTATTTTATATTTTATGAAATGGAAATGTGCGAATCTCGGGTTTGGATTTGGGGTTGGTATTTCTACCGATTCGCTACTTATCTAATTAACTAAGCTAAGGTGGTGGTAGTCTATGTCTAATTAATGTGTGCCGTATGATAGTTTAAAGATGTGTTTACTTAGGTTTTACTACTCCTTAATTATCTCCTATTGATGGTTGAGTTGTCACGTCCTTATTCTTAGTTGCGTTGTGTGTCTAAAGTTGTAGGGTATCGTTTCTCCCTAACTCTTTGAACTTACCAAAGGGTCTCGTCTACAAATCCACTATGGATAATAAACTCTTACTCTAAGGCACTCTTTGGATGGTTTAGCTTACAACTACTCGGTAATTATATTCTAAGGTTCACAAAGATGAATCAAGCATTAAATGCAGAGCGAATGACCTATCGCATTACTAGATCATTAATCAACTAAGATAAGAAACAACCCATCAATATTTAATAATTAAGTTTCATATTCCTAAGCAAACACACAAATAAATTAGCGGACATGGCGAACATGCAAGCATACACACAAATAATCAAAGAAATAATGGAATTGATGAAGTAAATACTTATCTTGATGTAAGATAGGGTTTGGAACCCTAAAATCTTGTACAAGACACCCTTGGTTCGGTTTTAGGTTTTTACTCCAAAAGACTCTCTTAAAAGCGAAAAATTCGGATTCTATATATAATATTACATATGCGGCGGCATCACTTTATGTTGTGTTACGCCGTCATGTCGCCGTCATTAGGGTTTCGTCTTAGCCACGTTAACCTTGCGACGCGTCACCTTATGTCGTGACGCCATCCTCTTGACCGGCGTCGTGCGGGTCGCATCTAGGCCGTTTGAGTAGCGACGACCTACTCTTTTAAAGCCGATGTCGTCACTTGAAAATGGCGTTTTTGGCTTACAGTATCGTCACAAAAATCCTTGACGGCGTCATAAAATAGCGATGGCGCCGTCGCTTTACATTTTCGCGACTTTGAGTGTCTCGATTCGACTTTGGCCATTTTCTTCGTATATCCGCCTTTTCGTCCAAATAAGTGCCATTCCAGCATTTTGCCTTCAAGAGACCTAAAAGTGAAAAGGAGCGATATTAAGCAATAACGGATACAAAAGTGATCAAATAAGGGCTTAAACGACCCTTAAAATGGTACCTTTTAAAACCTTATCACCCTTTCTATTATAATCGAGTCTCTAGGTTAGGTTAGGACTTGGTTTGAACAATCAAATATCATCCATTCGATTTGGTTGCAAAAAGTCTTGTAACTTTTTGGTCAAGCCTAGTTCGTGTGTTGATCTAGTGGGGTTTGATACTTCCGGGGGAAGTTCTTAGTGGTCTTAGTGGTTAAGTCAAATTGCAAGATTCTTTTGGGTGGTTTCCGAGGGCGGAATACCGTTGGGAGTAGCTCTTCTTAGTGAGTGCCGATATTTGTACATACCGATGGAGTGGAGTTGTAACGATTTGTAATCCACCATAGGGATTATACTAGAGTAATATTATCGGTGTCGTGGATTCGTAACTGGATGTATGGATGGTATAAACCCCCATCCTGAACAAGTATATATTGTGGTGTTAATCTCTCTCTCTCTCTCTCTCTAGGTTGTGTTGTTGTTTGATTGATTCACCACTCGGGCTCTTTGAGACTTGAAGTTGATAAACTTCGAAGAAGTCGAAAAGACCGTATTTACCCCCTTCTACGGTTCTACATAAAATTTTTAATTCTACCATGTGATCAACACCAAAATCTCCAAATCTACTCAATATCTCATATTCATACAAAGCCCAAGGAACCTATTCTTTTTAACAAATTGTAAATGCTAAATCAAAGCTTTGTCAAACAAGTGCATTCAACTAACCTCAATCTTTGATGATCGTTGACTTGATCAATGACAAAGAACTGTTGCACCCTTAATAGCCACCCCTTGACATCATCTCCATTAAACTTTAAGAACTCCAATCTAGTAAGCCTTCCACAGGGATAGTGTTGGTGGTTATGACCATTAACATTCATGATTCCAGGGTGGATATTGTGACAATTGTCATTATTGTAACCATGCACATCCTCTTGATGAGCATTTCCACCATTTTAACATTGATTACTATTTCCATCACCACCATTGATCTTATCCAATTTAGCAGTAACATATTCTTGAAAGATACACAATCCATTAACCCTTTCATTCAAACTCTTGGCTAGCTGTCACAATTCAGGTAGAGTTTGCGTTTCAACATTGCTAGTCTCACTGCTTTGCTTTTGAGCATTTGAATTTTTGGTTATCATCACCATGGTTAACTATGACTAATTCGGATTCTATTTAGCAATAGTTACAACCAATAACCATTTTTGATCACCTTTAACCAAACATCGTTGATCATAGGTTCACGAATAAATTTAACCACTAATAGGCTATTCACGTGATCGCTATGAGTGTTAAACACGTGACCTTATTGAGTTTAAGAATGACAAAAACATGTCACAAAAACAAATTTTCTTGGGAAAACTACAACTTTGTCAAGAAAGCGTAACTAACCAATCAAGAACTTCAACTGACTCAACCAATGACACATTTAACATGTTTTTGAATGGAAAATTAAAAGGTTTGAATTTAGTACATATTTGAGATTAGACGCGAAAATGTAAAGAATGAAAATGAAGGAATAATATGATTTGATTATTACAATAACTGAATCTTGTTGCCAAGATCAGAACTCTGATACCACTTGATAACAGTTGAACTAGATTTCACAATGAAATGAAGAACACTAATCACAAACATTACGGAATTCAATGAACAAGAATGAAAATCCAAAATTATATGTTATATAATGATGAATCGATAGTTTGTTACGGACTGAAAGAGAATTGTTACAACAAAATTGAATAAAATAAAAAATGAAATGAAACCAATTATTTAAAGTGGAAGTCGACGCTAGTCAAAGCTTATTAGTTTTTCTCGCCATTTCTGGAAGTCCATTATTTGCATTTTGTGCTCAAGCATATCAGATTAGTTTCCAAGATCGCTTGTCACATATGTTTTAGATATTATTTATAAAGTTTTCCCCTTTTTATTTTCTTGTTGTAACATTATTAGTTGCTACATTAGGTCCACGTGTTTCTTTAATTCTGATGTGTACGAAATCAAATGATTAGTTTCTCTTTAATAAAATACATGTATTTAATAGGGACGGAAACGAACCAAATATGATCGGGTGCACACAAATTTTTGAAATGTAATATAATAGAGTTAAAAAGTGAATGAAAATAAATAATCATCGCCCATTCGATGACGCAAATCAGTTTTAATGAGCTTCATTTTAGAAAAACATCTTTCAACAGTAGCAGTAGCAACATGCAAGACTAAAGCCAACTTTAACAATCGATAAACCAAATGATGAGATGTATGCTTTATTGTAAAAGATTGGTTATCATATACACATAAACCATGCACTATATGGATCGAATATGATGAAGTCTAGAGAGAGAAAGTAGAGAAATGGGAACTTCTAGTGAGAGAAAGTGAAAGTATATTATGAAGCTCTAACCCTATACCTTGGAGGGTAGAGGGTATTTATAGTTTTTACAAAATACGCCACCTACGTGATGTGGATCAGGCATACAGTGGGTAAAGACCCGTCCGTCCTCCACTGTGTTACTTAACTAACTAGTTACTAATGACTAAACGTCTAAGACTACGAACTTTCTAGTGCTAACAAATACCCGAGGTGACCGAGTCTTTAACTTACGGATTTACTAAATCATAACAATCTCCTCCTAAGGGAGGTCACCTCTTTTAAATACATTTTTTGTTCTAGAATTCTATTACAAGTTCTTGTTCTTCAAGCTCGTAGTCTTTGATTCTTCAAAGTCCGCAATCTTTGTACTTGATGGTAATCTTTTATTGTTCCATGACTTGGTGATCTTTGAGCTTGCTTTGAGATCATCAACCACAACAAATCTCTGGATCATCCTTTGTTGTATCGCCTCCATGTGATATTTTGGTGACCGACATGCTCACA
Organism: Chrysanthemum lavandulifolium; assembly: GCA_022545495.1. Lineage (NCBI taxonomy): Eukaryota > Viridiplantae > Streptophyta > Magnoliopsida > Asterales > Asteraceae > Chrysanthemum > Chrysanthemum lavandulifolium. The sequence goes on along the minus strand of CM040238.1, from coordinate 164,425,458 downwards.
CTTTGTTGGATCATGATATTTTGCATCGAGTTGCGGAAGCATTGCTTAAGGTCTTTAGGTTATCATGATTTCTTAAAAGCGTGAGTGTGATGTGTGAGCATGTGGTTATGGATTGACTTCTCAATTTCGATCACCGCAACCGTCGGATGTTCCCGCAAACAACGATTAGCAATAAAACACATGAAAGTGTCTTTGTTCACTTTCGTTGAATAGGGTTGCAAGAACCACGGTTCATCGTTGATCGATATAAATCTTGCTGTGATCGGTAGAATTCCTAAGAATCTCCTTGACGGGGTTTCGCGACTTGAGCTAGCCGTTCTCAAACTGGAGCATCCCAAAGTAGACAATACGAAGTGAGTGAACCAGCAAATTGAGATTCACTGATTGATGAGAAATTGATTTGAAAAATAATCGCGTATTGATGAACAGAGAGTTTTTGCAATACGATGAAAGTTTTATGAGAAAAATCAAGTTTCAATCATAAATACTTTTGTTTGAAAAATTAACGCGCAGTCGATGTGCTAGAGAAAGAATTGTAGCGCACATCGAAAGGTTATTCAAAAGCATGAGTCAATCCATTTCCTGGAACAAGGTTGATTCAAGAGTGAATCGCCCCATCTTTTCATTCTAGTTGTCACAAGTTTGATCCATGAAGGATCTCACATGTCACCCACCAAGAGCTTCTTTGATGTTGGCTCTAGAAGGATTTCCATCTTCATTGTGAATACTTTACATATCACTCGGATGTTCTGGCTATACCACAAGATAATGCGTAGGACTCTCAATATCTATTTTCTTACTTTTCACATTGTGTGAAGCAACAAGTCTTCATGAAAGTTTGTCCTAATGATATTTATGGATGATCTCTTGGCTCTAGACACAATAGTGCACTTTGGTTTCCTATTCGAAGACTAGGGAGAGGGTCTCCTTTTTCAATAGCAACCATCTCTAAGAGAAAGTCGATAGATTATGTAGGTTCCCATGAGAATGAAACAAGTCCTTTTAAGAGAACTTGAGTAGCGTGGGAATTTTAGTGCGGTCGTCCTTTGGGTTCATGACGTCTTGTCTTCAATACCGGCATTACCTTAGTAACCACCGGTAGCATATGTATTGAACCCGGTTTACGCCCTAAGGTTGAATTATTGAAGGCTATTTCTTTTCACCCTTTCACTTTTCATTTCTTTTCATTCTTCAACCCTTGATTGCTTACGAGACTTCATTACTAGAACCTTGTTGGGTTTGTTCCATCCTAGCTCTATCTCAGTCGGTACTCTTCCCTTATTCTCACTTTTCTCCTTTTTTCATCATACCTAAGGACTTCTACACTATCTAGTGGATTGTCCCTGGGTAGATCCCTCCGGCTCTGGCGGGATCGTGGGAACTAATACCTAACCTTACCATCCTTATAACTCCAATAAAGTAAATGCAAGGTCGGTCTTTGGTGTTCCTCCACAATTGCCATTGAAAACCAATTTGAAAAAAACCAATCAAGGTACTTGTGATAGAATCAAAGCATTTTGTAGCTTAATTGTTTTTAATCTTTTATAAATGCTCCCCCTCAACATTGCATCGGTACTTGAAATCATTTAGCACATGGAGGAAGGAGTGCTTGCTTGAGTATAAAACAATCACTATTTTATCAGATTTGATATTTAAATCACAGTCTCAAAACAATCACCATTTTATCAGATTTGATATTTAAATCACAATCTCTCCCCGATCAAAATTTCAAACCTTTTGAGATTTGTGATCGTTAATTGATTGTTTAAATAATTTAGAAAAATTTCTCCTCAAGATGTGCATCTGAAATCGTTTAGCACATGGACCGATAAGTGAACATTTTCTAAAACAATCACCATTTTATTTATTTGAGATTTAAATGTTAATCTCTCCCCGATCAAAATTTCAAATTTTGAGAGTGATCCCAATTTTAAATAATTTATTTCATTTGAGAAAGATTGTGTTCTTTTCACAAGATTTCAAGTTTATGATTGTATTGTTAGTGTTGGGTATGATAAGTTGAGAGATCTTTAAGTAAAAGAAAATTTTCATTTTGAAAGATCATAACGAATGATCATACACGACATATAACACCAAAACTTTATTCACCACTTTATAATGTACAAATGGACTCATTTGATGATATATCGTTTGAAACTATGAAATTTGAAATTTGAAATCACTCTCCCCCTCAATCAATGACCCAAGTCATAGATTGAGTAATAAAAATTTATGAAAAATTGAGTCCGATTGATTTTTTTGTTCGATTTATTTTCAAACAAATTTATCACCATGTACCATACAAACATTTTCCTGAAGAATCTGTAGAATGAAAAACGTTTGTATAGGAACAACCGTCTTTTTGCGACAAGCTTTCCTTATTTTGTTTTAGGATAAGTGCTCGAAATTTATAAAAATCGATTTTTTGACACTTGAAACACTTTTCCGGGTTTCTATGAAATAATATCAAACCATTTTTTAAGTGCGGGTTCTGACTGAAATAACGCAAGCCATTGTTTAAGCGCGGGTTCTGATCAAATAATCAGTAAACCATTTATGTAGGCATGTTTTGAAAATATTTGAACTTCGCTCGAACTTCATCTAAAACCCGTGTCATTATTGAATGACATTTCTAGGATTGTAGATGTTATCGATATCGAAGACATGCCTTGAGAAAAACAATATTTTGGAATTTTTGATTTTCAAAATTTTATGGGTTTTGTTGGTTTTATATTTTGTATTTTGCTTTTGAAAATATGTACAAAGAATTGGTGAAGAAACTCCTTTACTCCTCATTCTCTTCACGAAGGCGTTTGAGCGTTTCGCTGCAGACTCTTCATGCCAAGTCGCGGGAGGATAAACTGAAACCGATCTCTTGGAAGAGCTTTGGTGAAGATGTCTGCCAACTGATACTCAGTCCTTACAAAGTAGAGTTCAACCACACTTTCTCTACTTGTTCCCTGATGAAGTGATGTCGAATGTCAATGTGCTTTGATCTTGAGTGTTGGACATTGTTGCAGCAGAGAGCGATGGCACTTTTGTTGTCACAGTACAAAGGAATTTTGTTGAATACAAAGCCATAGTCAGATAGTTGGGATCTCATCCATAAGATTTGAGCACAACATGATGACATGGCAATGTATTCAGCCTCTGTAGAAGATATAGAAGTACTCATTTGCTTCTTTGACGACCAACTCACTAATTTGTCACCCAAAATTGAGCACCTCTTGACGTACTTCGACGTGTATCTTGACACCCTGCATGGTCAGCATCTGCATAGGCTGTTAGTGCCATGGCGGTGTCCTTCGGATACCAAAGACCCATGTTAATGGTTCCTTGGAGATACCGAAAGACCCGTTTAACCGCTTCAAGGTGCTTCTTAGTAGGCTTAGCCTGGTAGCGAGCACACATGCATACAACGAACAGAATATCAGGTCTACTGGCAGTGAGATACATCAAGGATCCAATCATACTACGATATTTAGTTTGATCAACCGGGATCCCAGAGAGGTCCTCATCCAGTTAGTTCTCTCCACCATGGGAGTGTCAACAGGGTCACTAGAATCAAATCTAAATTTCTTTAATATTTCATTAGCATATTTAGATTGATTTATGAAAATGCCTCCGGGACTTTGAGAAATTTGTAAACCTAAGAAAAATGACATTTGTCCCATCATTGACATTTGAAATTTAGAACCCATCTCTTTAGAAAAACGGTCACATTCATTTGGGTCGGTCGAGGCAAAGATAATATCATCAACATATATTTGAACATGAATTAAATGTTTTCCTGACTTCCGAGTGAACAGTGTGGGATCAACAGCGCCTTTGTAGAATCCATTAACCAAAAGGAACTTTGAAAAAGTATCATACCATGCCCTAGGAGCCTGCTTCAAGCCATAGAGGGCCTTTTTCAAGCGGTAGACATGGGTAGGATGCTCGGGATTCACAAATCCTTCCGGTTGAGTAACATAGACCACTTCTTTGAGATCGCCATTAAGAAAAGTAGTCTTTACATCCATTTGGTAGACTATCATATTCTTGCTGGCAGCATTAGCAAGGAAGATTCTGATAGCCACAATTCGTGCAACCGGAGCAAATGATTCCTCAAAGTCAATACCCTCCTCTTGTCGATATCCTTTAGCAACAAGTCTCGCCTTATTCTTGAGCGTCACCATGCTCATCAAGTTTCACCTGAAGATCCACTTGAGAGCGATAATCATAGCAAAATCTGAAGGTGGCACTAATTCCCATACATCAAGTCGATCGAACTCGTGAAGTTCCTCTTGCATAGCATTAAACTAGTTGTCCTCACACATTCCAGTCTTGACTTCTTTTCAAGCGGTAGACATGGGTAGGATGCTCGGGATTCACAAATCCTTCCGGTTGAGTAACATAGACCACTTCTTTGAGATCGCCATTAAAAAAAGCAGTCTTTACATCCATTTGGTAGACTATCATATTCTTGCTGGCAGCATTAGCAAGGAAGATTCTAATAGCCACAATTCGTGCAACCGGAGCAAATGATTCCTCAAAATCAATACCCTCCTCTTGTCGATATCCTTTAGCAACAAGTCTCGCCTTATTCTTCAGAATGTCACCATGTTCATCAAGTTTTACCTTAGAGTCCACTTGAGAGTGATAATCATAGCAAAATCTGAAGGTGGCACTAATTCCCATACATCAATTCGATCGAACTCGTGAAGTTCCTCTTGCATAGCATTAAACCAGTTGTCCTCACACATTCCAGTCTTGACTTCTTTTGGTTCGATCTTGGATAGTACAGAGTTGAAGAAGCACCATAAGGCATCACTGGCAAGTTGCTTTCTAGTAGATACCGGACGAGAAGGATTCCCAATGATGTTATCCAATGGATGATCATGTGTCCATTTTCTGAGATGTTCATGTGGTTGATGAAGATGCCTCTGGAGTGGGTTCAGGGGCAAATATATTCTCAAATGGAGCATCTTCGGGAGTAGCAAAGGGGTTATCTCCAAAAGAATTATCAACTACATTTCCTTGATGTACTGAAGACGATTGAGGATTCGATGATGATGGTGAATGGTCAGCAGATGGAGCTTCTTGTGTTATGGAAATAGAGACCGATGGACCATTCGAATTGGTTGGTGTAGGAGCAGCAACAGCTGGTGGTGCAAGAGTATCATCAGTTGTAGGCTCAAAGTATTCATCAAACATCGGATCAAATAGAATCTTCAAATATTTTTCGAGGAGGTACATAAGGAGGCTGTGGGTGTGGGATTTTGTACAAGACCGAACTAATTGGTCCAGTGTCAAAAGTTGAGGTGTGGGTCCGAAGCTGGGTGTCCGAGAGCCATTTGCTCGATCGACTCATCAAACGTAACATGAATAGTTTCCATAATATCTCGGGTTCTTTTGTTGTAGATTCGGTAACCCTTCCGATCGGTGCATAACCAACGAAAAATCCAATATCGACTTTAGCTTTCAACTTTCCCGGATCTTGACCATCATTGGTTGGATAGCATAAAGCCCCAAACACACGTAGAAAGCGAGAGATCCGGTTTTTATTGTGCACTAATTCATATGGAGTTTTTCCATGAAGAGTATGTATTAGGGATCGGTTTTGAGTGTAACAAGCAGTGGCAATGGCTTCCGCCCAGAGAAACATTGGAGCCTTTGAGAAAATTAGCATAGTCCGAGCAGCTTCCACAAGAGTACGATTACGCCTTTCAACTACACCGTTCTGCTGAGGAGTGCGTGGAACACTTTTCTGGTGACTGATTCCAATGCTTTCATAAAACTGAATGAGCTGTTTGTTCATAAATTCAGTTCCATTGTCTATTCGGATGATTCTGACAGTTTTGTTAAGTCTCACCTGCAAATGTTTGATAAGCTTAATGATAACCTCGGGAGTTTCATCCTTGGTTCTCAAAAAGTTTACCCAAGTGACCGAGAGTAATCGTCAACAACAACTAGCACATACTTCTTCCCATAGTAAGTTTGTACTCTCATGGGTCTGCATAGGTCCATGTGAAAGGTATGAAGAACTTCCATGACGGTATTGACAGGTTTGGGTTTATGGGCATACTTTTTGCTTTTGCCTAGTTGGCAAGCAGAACAAAGATGATCTTTTTCATATTTTAACCGGGGCAAACCTCTCACAAGGTCCTTTCTAGTAAGATCATTGATGGTGCCAAAGTTCAAGTGATTGAGTCGACGGTGCCATAACCATGATTTGTTCTTTGATGCCTTTGATAACAAGCAAATAGGAGAAGACTTCATCATGTCTTCGATAGAGATGGTGTACAAGTTTGTGCCACGAGATCCCTTAAGAAGATCAACACCATCTAATTCTCTAACGAAACATGTGTGTTTTTGAAGGCTACTTGAGATCGAATCACAAAATTGACCAACAGAGAGCAGTTGTGCCCAAGTCCTTCCACATAGTATACAGGAGATAACACTGTCACCAAAACATAATCTCCATAACCCATAATTGCCCCAAAATGATCATTCCCAAATCTAACGGTCCCGATGAACTTATTCACGAAGTTCTTGAGCCGTGGCGATCCCCGGTCATATGTTTTGAGCAGCTGAATCCAAATACCAAAGGACGATTTGTACGACTGCATTTGAAAGCAGACGAGAATGGATAAGCGGAAGCAGTGGATCCAAATGAGAATATGGGGTCCGATTGGTTAGTACAAACAATTGTAGACCTACTGAAATTCCTAGATGCCATGATATTATTAGTGGGAGTTGCACTAGTAGAAGCAGTGGACCTAGTCACGGTGTCTTTGAGTTTCTAAAGGTATAATTCTACCGGTGGGCTTCCATTTCTTAAGGGGACACGATCTAGACAATGAAGGACAAAGTTCACCAATTTTGAATTTATGACTTGTAGGCTTCCACGAAAACCCACATTAATAAACTTTTTCCTGTAGGTTTCCAAGATTGCTTAACTTTGTGTTGCATTCCAAACTTTATCTCTTGGGGATTTAAAGAATGCCTCAAATAAGACACAACACATTCATCATGATTACCAAAAATTAAACATTCATTACATGTTTTGCAATCAGTAGTAGAATTGGAATTAATTACAGTACGCTTATAGCTAATACTAGAATCAACACGATTCAAATTGTTCAACTTAAACTTATTATTCCTAAGGTGGTCTTCTACTTTCTTCACTTGATCACTTTTAGCTCGCGAGGTCCTATCTTGCTTTGTATTGCCTTTAGGCTTTGACCCGCTAGCTTGAGTGTCACTGCTTACTCCTGTAGAAGTAACGACGGGAATATTAGTTTGTTTCACTACTTTTTGCATTTCTGGCCTAGAAGTGCTGGGCTCTGAGACTTTCGGAGGTACATCAAAGGTAACAGGCTTGACCTTAGGCATGGAAGAGGGTGCAACAAGTCTATCTCTCTTATTATCATTTTTAGGATAAGTGCCTATAACATATTCTAACATTTCTTGAGATTGTTCAATGTAAATGCAAGCATCGGCAAAATCACTATCTAGAGGCTTCTCTATTCTAGCATCTTCAACAATCTCACGTACAATATTCGGGCTATCCTTAAGGCGAGTGAGATAAGATTGATACACAATCCAATTATTTCTAAGAGGAGGGGAATATACTTCACATTAATAGCATACTTTTACAAGCAAACACCTTTGGTACAACATTATCACAACTAGTGATTGGCATTTTCCTTTTACCGAGTCTTTAGATTCTCAATTTCTTTAATAAAGAAGTTATCTTTTCATTGTTCTTGTCATGAGTGACCTTAATTGATTCATATAACTCTTTGAAATGCGGTTTAACTTTAGCATTTTCGCTTGAAAACAATCATTTTCATGTTGTAATTCATTGATGATGTTTTGAAGTTGGAAATTCGAGAATCTAAAGGCGGTGGTATATGGAGCCAACCACTTCACTCCTATTTCCCTTCAATTGGGAAATTTGAGCTTTCAACTTTCGGATCGTGTTATAGTGAGCTTGAATCCGTTCATCACGTGTGCTTATTTCAAAATATGCATCAAATTCAGGAGCATCCGAAGATGTCTTGGCATTTGAGGTTTTGATTCTTTCTTCTAGATGTTGATATTTTAATTGCAAATCAAGATATTCAACCTCTAATTTAGAAAAATGCCTGATCATGTTATCATGATCATCCTTTTGGATTTTTCTTGCAATTTTGAATTCTTGGTTTCAAGCTCATTGACACGATCTTGGGAAACTTTAAATGCAATTGACAAATCATGAAATTGAGAAGCGGTTATGGCATAATTTGTGACGATATAAAACACATCTGGGCAATGCATCGGCAATCAAATTCTCATTAAGGATGTGAATATTCTTTCTCTCAATCTCATAGCTTTTAAGCTCATATGCATTATTTCTTGCCTCGTTTTCCATTTCATTAAACATCTTTTCATTTCTTTAACTTCTATATCTAAGGCCTTTTGAATACCCTCAAATTGTTCTTTTAATTATTTAAAGAATGGAATAACCTCAATAAGATAGCACTCTTTTGTTTGCTAAAAACCCTTTTCCCCTTCAGTAATACCCGTTGGTGTGATTCTCTTCTTACATGTTTTATCGAAATCAGCAAATAGTTGGTAAATCACGTATATGCTAATTAAGGTTTTGCATTGTGTAGGAAGAGTTCTAGGCACTAAATGCATCGGTGTATTGGGAGGATACACCGTAGCCGCAGGTAATTTCCTAAGGGGAGGATTATTTTCAACAAGTTCTTCGGCCTTTCTCTTATCCATATCTAACTTCCAAAACACTTGTTCAGGGGTTAATTGAGTATGAGGTTTGAACGTAGCTAAGAAAGTTTTCCTTAGAATAATTGGGAGCTTTGATATTTAATCTTTTCTCCACACATTTAGGTTCCTTCATTTTCTTATCCATTTTCTCTCTAGAGGCCTTTTCTAACTCTATGTCCTCTTCAGTGTTCTGTACACAAGTTGGCTTTTGTTTGGGCTTAAGAATCTCACTACCATCATAAATCACTTCTTGATCCCTTTTGGGTTTTTAAGGTACACAGGATTTGGGTCTTCTACAAGGTTTTCACTGTGTTTATCACTTAAAACTCTGTGATTTGTAATCATGTGAGCAGTCTGAATGGTGTTGCCTTGTACGTACAACTTGTTTTCAAGTTTGTTCTTTAAAGTTTTAAGGTTGGAAAAATCATTTAGGAGTTTGGATTCCTTTTCTTTGAATTCCTGTTTAAGCGTTTTTACATTTTCTTGGATTTCTTGTTTTTGCTTAACAGTTTGATTAAGTTTCTCTTGTAAGGAATTTAACTCTTGTTTTAATGTTTCTTCCCTTAAATTACATTTAGTGATCAATGTACGCATTTGGCAATCCATTTCTTGCTCATGTGTGGTCAATTCAAATTTAGCACGTTGTTCATAGATGGCAACTTGATCCTTATATATATTTAGCTTAGTGGTCAGGGAGTCATCAAGCACATACTCAGTGTACTCGTTAAATACATATTCATCATCAATGGCAGAAGATGCACCACTTGGTACAACAAGACTTTCATCGTGCTTCACATATTGCTCATATGGGATAACATTGCTATTTCCCATATTTACAATATCTGACTCAACAACTTCTATTGGTTGTACTTTGTTGGGAATCTTTTGCTCATCAACCATATCATATAGCTTTAGTACCTCTGATATGACTGAAGCATCGGAGGGACCAGCTTGTTGAGGTGATGAAACCATGGGAGAAATATTAGCCATGAAAATAGTTTGTGTCATTGGTTCATCATCAACATCAGAGTCGAAGGCATCACAGTCAGCAACCTAGAAGATGTTGGGATCGTTCTGTGCCAAATCATACACTGGTTGTTCATCCACATTAGTATCGAACGTGTTGGCATTCCCCTCAGCAAGAAAAAACAACTCCTCCTCATCCAACCTTTGCTCCACTATCTTGTGCTCGCATCGTGACATCTTATCCCTAAAGTACTAAACATTTTGTGGGCGCTTAGGTTGAGTGCGGTTCCTAGCAATATGTCACACCACCACGGTTGTAACACTTAATCGGTTTGCCTTGACCTTGAACCACTATCCCTCCTCTGTTCTGAGCCCCCACATAACCAGCTGCAACATTCCCTGTGCAACATTCCTTGGGTTCACATTTTGTCTTCCTTGCACATTTTGTACCACGACCCTTCCATCTTCAACTGTAGCTTGATTGTGTGGTTAGATGACGTCCTAAGTGGTTGTTGGTTTGGGGAAGTGAGGTTCTGTATTGTTGAACCAATAGAGCAACTTGGTTCGAGAGGTTTTCAATCAACATGTCTATTGGGGTATATCTTGAGTGCGGTATAGTGTCGATTACGATTCGGGAAGATGGTAAGACCTGTGATGTTCGAGTGTTTAGCTTCACATTAGAAACAAATGCAACTGAGTCATTTGTTGTGCTTGTTGTTGTAGTTGGATTGAGTTTTTCCATGATCAAATGGTCATATGTAGCATGCTTCTCATGTTGAAGTAAGTAAGCGTACAACTGCTCATAGTTCGTATTTCTCAATCCTTTGTTCAGCTTTACTTCGGTAACAAACATGTTCCACTCAGGGTTCATGTTGTTTGTGAACTTGGAATTGAGTTGGATATTTGGCATAGTCATCTTAATATTCCTCATATCATTCGCAAGTTTGTGAAACCTCACATGGTACTCTGTAATACTCTCCCCTGGATTCATCTTGAAGTTCTCAAAGTCATCGTACAATTGTGACTCTCGATCTTCCTTTGTCAGTTCTGAGCCAGAAAGAAGCATCTTGACATTGTCCCAAACTGCTTTGGCTTGGGTGTTGTGATTAATCAGCTTGTAAATGTCCTTTGGTAGACCTTGAAGGATAATGTTGGAAGCTCTGATGTCAGCATCATATTTTTTCTTCTCCTTATCATTGAGATCATCATAAGTCCTTGGTCTATCCATTCCCAGAGTGACACTTCCATCTTCACCGGTTTCTAGTTGATCTCTGGTGGTGCCCATCTGGTACAGACCTTCATCAATTGATTGAATGATGTTAAGACCATTCTCTTTGCCTAAGCAATACAATTGGATTCTCTGAGCCCAAGAGTCATAATCTGTTCTATCTAGCATAGGAAGGCGGGTATCGGACCCAACAGCTTGAACATCATCTGAAACAGTAGACATGATTTCTAAGTACACGGGATTTGACAACTCTTTGATTTAAACCGAGAAATCGAATCTTTCACGGGATTTTACAAAAATCAAGAGGAAACCGAAGAACTCAAACCTCAAGTGTCAAATCTCAAGAGACAAATCTCAACTTCTAAATCGCAACACACAAACCGCAATGCTTGACAAAACGCAAGACTTAACAAATAGCAAGAGACAAATCTCAACTATCTTCAAACCGCAAGAAAGAAAGACAAGTCACAAGACACAAATCTCAAAGGCTTCAAGTCGCAAGACTGACAAATCGCCAGATACCCAAAACGAGTCTTTCAAAACTAACACAAACCGCAAACAAAGACAAATCACAAAGAGATTCAAACCGCAACATCGTCAAGTCAAGATACAAACCGCAACACTGTCAAGTCGCAGAGATACAAACCGCAACACAAAATGACAAATCGCAAGTCAACATCAAAAGGTACAAGTGTCACAATCGTCCTTTTGTCTTTTTGTACGACAAAACGCAAGTTTTGTCCTTTTTCAACAAATCGCAACTCAATAATATTATAATAATCAAACCGCAAGATTAGAGCATCAAACCGCAACACCGATCTGTCAAATCGCAACACAAATTCACCAAGTCGCAACTAAGAACCACTCAAACCGCACCTCAGACGACACAAAACACATACAAGAATATGAACTAAACCTTGCGTTTTCAATCAAAAACCACCACAAACAAGATGAAACAATCCTTCTAAACCCAAAACTAAGCTAATATGATAAACCTAAACACAAAAGTACAACCAAATAACAAACTTAACCACTAAATAAGATCAAACAAGTGAAAAAGTCTCTAAACTATTCGAACCATAAATCCTGAATAACCAATCTAAAATCGAGCACACAAGTAGATGATCAAACCATGGCTCTTGATACCAATTGTAAGAGATTGGTTATCATAAACACATAAACCATGTAGTATATGGATCGAATATGATGAAGTTTTAGAGAGAAAAGAGAGAAATAGGAACTTCTAGTGAGAGAAAGTGAAAGTATATTATGAAACTCCAACCCTCTACCTTGGAGGGTAGAGGGTATTTATAGTTTTTACAAAATACGCCACCTACGGGCTGTGGATCAGGGATACAGTGGGTAAAGACCCGTCCGTCCTCCACGGTGTTACTTAACTAACTAGTTACTAATGACTAAACGTCTAAGACCACGAACTTTCTAATGCTAACAAATACCCGAGGTGACCGAGTCTTTAACTTACGGATTTACTAAATCCTAACATTTTTTCAAAATGATGTTGGTTTGTAATTATATCTCTTAGGCCTATTGAATGAAAGTCAACCATATTCACTATTTCAATATCATGTTTACCACAAAACAATGTTACATTCTTCAAAAGTGAAGCAAAACATGTTTCCCTATACTCTTGCAATACTCTTTTGGTTCTTTTTACCAATGAAACGGCCTCTAAGATAGTTTGATCGCTCTTCTGGAGATGTCAAGAGAATGTATTAGTGAGAACCAAGATATGCAACAACAAGTACAATATAAACACAAAATCAAGTGTTTTGAAATACTTTATAAGACTAGTAGATGTTCCACGGTAGAGATATTATCACTTTCTTCCTGAAAATAGTGAAGCACCTTAAGAACCTCCGAAAATATTTTTATCAAACTGGTGATGGTTCTAGATGAGAACCCCATCTTGTATCTTCAGCTCTTGCAAGAGTAACTTCTTGTTTTTTCCCTTCCCTGTTTTAGTTTCACCATTCTCTATTTTGTTTTACTAGTCTTTCTTTGTGACTTTCTTGCAAAATATCTTTTCGTTTACAAGAGCCACAAACAACATTTGTCACCGTGGATAGAACATCAAAGAAATCTCTAACACTCTTGTGGTTTTTTTTGCAACAACCATAACTACTAACTGGAGTTGATTAGCAAAACAATGTATATAATATGCCGAGTCATTTTCTCTTAGGATCAAAGTTATTAAACCATTAAACTCACCACGCGTATTTCTTGCTCCATCGTAACCTTGTCCTCGCAACTATTTCAAAGATCTAATTAACATGTTACATGTAAGACAAGTAATCTATATCTATATCTATACTACTTATAATGGAGGAAGACACTTCCCTCCTATTTATTATTTTAAGACCACATTAAATAGATTTTTAAGCAAATACTACTTTATAAGTATTATTTACAAGTATCTAAAACACACATAAAACTAAAAACAAACTACTCATATAAGACAATTAATACACTATTAAAAACACCCTTTCATCCAAACATACAACTTTTTAACCACAAAGTACAATATAATTAAGATTTCACACATTAATAAACTAAAAATATATTTTTAAGCAAATACAAGTAAATAAGCATAATTTACAAGTATTTAAAGCACAAATAAAACTAAAAAAAATACTATTCAATACATACAATTAATACATTATTTAAAACACCCCATTCACCAAAATATACAACTATTTAATCATAATAGCAGGGTACCCGCGCAATGCGGCGGCGGGTACCCGGTGACTAATTTTGTAGTGAGCAAATGTTTTTCATTTATACATTTTTTTAACAGTAACTTTAAGAATGAATGACAACTTTGAATTAAAACAACTACAAAAAATATCAATGCAAACTTTCGTATTCGAATAAAAGTTGTCATTCTATTGCTTATTTGTTGGATATGAAATAGTTTTGCATTGCTATTGATTATAGCTATTTTAATTAAAAGTTGTCTCTCATTTGTAAAGCTATTGATAGAAAAATCGTATAAATAAATAAAAAAATTGCTCGTCATAAAATTAGTCATTGAATACCTATCGTCGCATTATGCAGATACCCTGTTAGTATTAATTCATAGACTTAACATCATTTTTGCATTCTTTGCATTCAAAAGTTAGTCACAGCTTTTATAGAACAAAAAGATTTTGTTTTATGGTTGGTTTTAGAGAGTTGATACTCACACCATTTTTTTATACATACACTATAATTGTGCATTACTTTCTTGTACAGTGTGCATTACAGTGTTGTACAATTTGGTGTATGTATAAAAGAAAATGGTATGAGTATCAGCCCTTTGGTTTTATGATCTCGAGAAGTCTGATTTAATAATATTGTTCATACTTTCTAGTTAAGTATACATTTTGAAACTTTTAGTTTAGTATACATTTTGAAATTTTATTGAATCATGTGTATTTGGCATTGAAGACTATACCAATTTGTAAACATTTAAAATATACACACATATATTAATACTTATATTATTAAAAAGTTGTGATAATTATTTTTGTCACTGTATATAAGAAAAAGTGTTAATATTTATAGTAGCTTAGATTAATTTCGTTAGCATAATTTCAATGAAATTTGCAATTAACATTCAAAAATACTCTCCAATTTATGGATAAATAAAAGATGTTTCATGGTCTACGTCACTAAAATAAGAAAGAATATAATTATGATTATAATTTCCATATGGAAATTATGATGTAAAAAACGCTTACTCCTCTCATTCTATACTTTTGTATTTGACCTTACTGCATACTCCTTAGTTAACCTAAAACACACACAACACTATCTTTCAACCACCCTCACCACCACCTCTGCCGCTTTCCGCCACTTTCAACCACCATTTATCAGCATCACACACACTTTAGTTCACCACCAAAACCACAGGATCTACCACCACCCGTACAACCACATCTACATCAACCATAAGTTCTACCACTTGTACCTCAAGATCTGTTACCACAACAACCAAATCTACAACCCAAACCATCGAATCTACCACACAAACCACAATATCTGCCACCCAAACAGACACAATTGAAACCAAATGATGGATTCAATTGGTGGCGGCGGAAGCAGTGGTGGCGGCGGAAGTGGTGGAGTTGTGGCAGTCACAATTATTGCGTTTTTTTTTAAATAAAAGAGAATTCAGAGATGCTTTGTTTTTAGAGAGATTACACATGATTTTATTTAGGCTGCTAGATGTGTGTGGAAGCAAAAGAAAAATTAACAGGTCAATAATGGGTTATATTTTTGTTATTTTAAGATCAACCGGAATTTTAAAGAAACCCAAGATCTTTGTTGTTCTTTTTGATTTGGTTTAAGATTTTGAGGAGAATGGGGTTTTGTTGTGGTTTTTTCTATCCGATGAGATGGACTGTGATATTGTTGTAGTTGTTTTATGTTGATTGATTTTTTTTCTTTTTTTTATATGAGTTACGACATAATCGTTGTTGTTCTTGAATATGTGAAACGTAGAACTGTTTTTTACATGATTAATATGTGGTTCTTGTCGTTAATGCTCTATGTGTTTCGTGTTTTGACAATATTGTTGTAGTGTTAGAATATTACTAAGGGATTAAATATATTGATGAATCATAAAGTGGATGGTTTGTACAATTAGCTTAATAATTTGTAATTTTCACTTAAGGAGTATTTTAAGAATAACATTAATGGTATTTGTTGACCAGTCAATTTATGTATTTAGTTGTGCAAAAGTTAATTGTACATGATGCTTTGATAGGTGTATTTGCTTAAAAATCTATATAAGAAAATCTTAAAAAATTAATTAGGAGGGAAGTGCATCCCTCTATTATAAGATAGTTAGATATATAATCTGATTAAGCTTTCAAAACATAAATCTGAAATGCATCAGTCCAAAACAAAATAACATTTGTTCGCCAAACAATTTAGTCACGTGAATACCACACATCGCACGCAGACTGCTAGTAACTTGTAAAACATATAAGATATTTAAGACTTAAATTTGGACCTCTTACCCGTTGCAATTTATGTTCATTAAATAAAGAATCAATGGCTGCTTTTAAAGGTGATGAAGATATATTCGAGTTTTTTGTTAGATAATTGTAATTTTAAAAAATATATACACGAAGGTGGTAATCTTCTCATTTCTTTTCTTTTACATACATGTATACACGTATATATATTCAACATCTAGATTACTAGACACAAAGATTTTATCCATTCCTTGTGTTTTGCATGCAAAAATATTTCAAATCTTTCGTCCCAGTTGTTAAAAGATTATTGGCACAAGTTTTCGATTTGATGATTATTCTAGGAAGATGATATCTCGAGCTTGGTGTTATTCATGAGGTTTTTAAGTAGGAGATAAAATTTATTTTATGATTAGAGACCATCACAGCTATACAAACTAAAAAGCTTGAACGAGCGCTATATGTTAACAGCCTAACAAGTAGTGAATTGAGAGGCCGCAAAGGTCGATTGGGGTGTAACATCGGTCAATCTAGTAACTTCGGTTTCACCTATTCTCGAATCATATCGGGTGATTTATTTTACTAATCGAATTGGCAAAAGTAAGTTTAATGTGGTCGGTTTGAGGGTTCGAGAACAATTTTTTTTTTTGCTAAAGTTAAAAAATGAATCATGTTTGAAACGATTTTCATATATTTGAACATGCGGGATCTCATGAAACATACAAATATTATTTGGTTTGATAATTGGATTTATTTGGTTTAATCGGGAAAAGAAAAGAACAAGTGTTACGTTGAGTTTTCTATGTGCAAGCGAGGAATGAGAGCAAAATGTTTTAGTATATTGTAAATAAATTTAGAAGTACAACGTTTATGTATTTATTTTCCTAAACAACTACGGTGTGATAAAAAAACTCAGATATATTCCTTACATGAATAATACCAGTAAATCTCATTTAAAACTCCAAATTTGTTAATATACCTTAAAACCACAACCATTTGTTCCTTCATAACCACGTCACTAGCTAGACTCGTCAACTAACAACGAAAACACGTCGTCACCAATCTCTAAACAAATACAGTTAACTATCTCTTTTGCAAAACACTCAACTAAATAATACTAAAACACATTTCGATAACCGGATGCATTTAAGATTTAGAAAAAAATCGATGTTTTTTAAAATTAACACTAAATCAACGGAGTTCCCGAAAACCCGCGGGAACCCCCCGATTGGTGTTTAATTTAGCAAACATAATTCAATCAAACTTATAGCTCAGAAACAAAATGATATCACATGCATACCAAACTGAAAGTATGAAACGTTTAACTGGTCATACATGCCAAAATATTGCATATTCAAAAGATCCGTATAGTTTTGAAATATATTGCCCTGTTAACCGTAACTGTAAATAGGGTTGCAAGATTGTTGGGAAATCTTAAATAGTTTCACAAACAATCAATGTGTCCTTAGATTTCGGCAATAGTATTTATTTTTTGACTTTATAACGTCAAAGTAATTAATGTTTGTTTTGTAGTTTTTTACACAAGTTTTTAATACTTTGGTATTGTGTAAAAAAGAGTTAATGCATATGAAAATTACTGCAGACTCCATTTTTCAGCTAAGGGTTATATACTTCTTTTTTTGGTTTAATTATTTAGGTTACCGAACTTACTAAACATGCATGCAATTCAGATCATTTTTTAACCGAGTGAAGTAACGTATAATCTTTATACGTTTAGCAATCCAAATATCATGTTTAATAAGTTTAATGTACACATTTTTATAAGTTAAGCAACCAAAATATATAATCAAAATATAATAACCTATTGAATAAAAAACGGAACGTACAGTAACCTCCATAGGTATTAGCTATTCGAAAAATGAATTAAACTTGACTCATATTATACGGCGTGATGTACTAATATGTGCAATGGATTAAAATAGTTATTGGTACAGAATGAAAGAATAAAAATGATTTAGACACTTTGATGTAAGCAAAATGTAACTCTTGCGTATGCAACTCCATTAATGTCTCCTTGCTGCATTCATATCATATGTTTCTTATTACTCTCCAAACAAACCCCATGTGTACCAAAAATGGTGGTGGCCTTACATTAAACCATATATATCTCCCACACTCAAACACACACAGAAACACAAGCACTAAATCACTCCATATATATTTATAAACCCATATACCAAATTGTTAAAAATACCCTAATATTATTCAAGAAAATGTCTCTTCAGTGGTTAAGCCTAGTTGGTACTATTTGGCTTCAATCCATAAGTGCAACAAACTCAAACTTTCCGGCTTATTCATCTCAACTTAAGCTTCTTCTTTCACTCTCACAACTTCAACTCAACAACTTAGCTTTCGCGTCTGACGCAGGGAAACTATTTGGTTTTATATCGGGTATAGCCGCGGTTTATCTCCCTCTTTGGCTCGTTCTTTTAATTGGTTCGGCACTAGGATTCATTGGCTATGGTGTTCAATATCTTTTTCTTGTGACAAATAAAGTGTCCTCCTTGCCATATAGTCTTGTTTTTTTGCTAACAGTTTTGGCGGGAAATAGTATTTGTTGGATTAATACGGTTTGTTATGTAATCGCGATACAAAATTTCCCTTTTGATCGACAACTAGCAGTCGGGTTATCGACAAGTTATCAAGGGCTAAGTGCAAAGATCTATGCAGATGTAGTTGATGTTGTTTACAAAGGAAAAATTCTAACATCATTAGAACAAGCAAAATCATATCTTTTGTTGAATTGCATTTTACCCCTTGTAGTTTGCTTGATCGCTTCACCTTTGGTTCGTGTGATTACTACCGCAAGATCCAAGAAATTATCAGGAGGGTTTCTTGTCATCTTTTCTATCACCATATTTACAGGAACTTATGCTGTGATCACAAGCTTAGGAACAAGAAATCGGCTATGCCCTCCGTTGGTCATATTAATCGGTATGTTCGTGTTCTTAGTAGCACCATTAGTAGTCCCCTTAATGGAAAAAATAAGAGAGAAAATGGACAATAAGTGCTTGATAAGAAGTGGTGGTAAAAGGGTTTGTGATGAGAGTAGCATGGAGATTCAACATGATCAAGGAATGGTTAATGAACATCGGGTGAAAGATGAAGGGGTGTTTGTTTGTGATGATTATGAAGAAATGGAGGCTAAAGTTATGGTGAAAACATTGAATTTTTGGTTGTATTTCTTTGTCTACATGTTTGGTGCAACAGTTGGAATGGTGTATTTGAATAATCTGGGACAAATTGTTGAGTCTCGTGGGAGTTCAAAGACTTCTTCCTTGGTCTCTTTGGCTTCTTCCTTTGGTTTCTTTGGTCGTATATTTCCTTGCATCCTTGACTACCATATCACAAGGTAATTTCTTTACTTTGGTTCATGCTCACACCATTTTTGTTAACTAAATTTCCCTAAAAGAAAATTAGCAAGAAGGTAGAAGAGACATACAATACATGAGTCTTTTAATAACTTCAAAGATTAACGTTATTGCTTAAACTTTATAGTTTATACCATATAACGTTGTGTTATACTGTTATTTCGCGTTATTGTTTAGGCAACTAGAGCAATATAATTAACATGCTTTTAAGAAATTAAGAAACAAACTAAGATTTTGGCTGAATTGTAGCAAACTAGTACTATGACTACAGTCTATCGATCGAGTCATTTGAAAACTTTGGTGCATGAGTTGATTATAGAGGTGTTTGGATTAGAGTATTCAGTGTCACTACTGCGACCATCAAGAACTAAACTATTTAATATGCAATGAAATTAACGCCATAGTTGGTAGTTTTTCTAGATTTACTCCCTGAAAATCAGTTTTTTTCAAAATCTGGTTGTCATGGATCGGAAAATCAAATTTCCACAATAAATTTGTCTAGCTAACACTTCAAAACTGATTATTACAACTTGAAGTTGCAATACTTACCCGAAAAATGTAAATAAGTTCTGTATTCTTAATTGGCATAGTTCGTAAGGAAATTGAACCTGCTTAGTAAAATTTTATTTTAGATCTTATACTCTTTGTCGTCTTAACAAGGATGTGAACAAAGTGACATATCATGAAATCAGGATATGGTTTATTTGGACTAGGAACATATAATTTTATAAGTTTAACTAATTGGTTATAACAAATTTATGATGTTGGCACCGTTACATAATTACTATTCCTTTGATATTTGACTTTTGCACATTTGTGACTGATTTATAGAAGAAACAAAACATAATAATTTGCCTCATTTACAAATTAGGCGAAATGAAAATAAAACGTATATTACGAAGCCTAATTAAGGTACCAAATAATGGCCCAAATAAGTAAAAACGTACAAATAATGACTATCAAAAGAGTTGTTATTTCTTTGTTTATTACTCGTATAAGTTTGCCAAGTGAGTCATAATGAACCTGTGCTTTTGCACCGTTACATATTTACTCTATATGTCTTGTCATTCCATGTATTATGATATGAATGCTGATAAATGTTAAGGGCCTATTTCTTTTAATACATGATCAATACCGCTTGTTATGTTCAAGTTTTAATATGCGGCGCTTAATGCATGAAGTATAAGTTATTATCGTGGAAATATAATTAACCTCACAATTTAGACTCCCCAAAAGGTCGTGATGTACATATATCTTTAATGTGGCATTCAATGTGATATGGAATAATATGGTTGAGAATAAATTCAATTCTAAGTCCTATATGAGCCACCCTTTTTGGTAGCTCATTTATTTTCATTTGCTACGATAGCTAGTTTGCTACCAAACTTTTGCACAAGAATTGAACCTTATCGATCAAAATCATTAATAATGTACTAGTTAAAAGTTAAATGCTCACATATGGTTTTTATCTTGTTTAGGGCCAAGTACAAAGTTTCGAGACCGGCTTTGATTGCTCTAATGATGGTGCCAATGACTGCGTCGTTCTTCTTGCTACTAAACGATAACAACTTGTGTCTTCATATAAGCACGGCTACAATAGGGATATGCACGGGTGCCATAACTTCAATATCTGTATCAACCACTGCCGAGCTTTTTGGGGCCAAGAACTTTGGCGTGAACCATAACGTTCTAGTCACTAATATCCCAATAGGGTCGTTCTTGTTTGGAGACATGGCCGCATTACTTTACCGTGAGCATGGACTTGCAAACGGCAGTGGTAAATGCATTGGCATGAAATGTTACCAAACCAGTTTCATAATTTGGGGTTGCCTTTGTTTTGTAGGGACCTTCTTAGCTATAGTTTTACATTCAAGATCTAAAAAGATCTAGATGTTGGTTTTGACACTTTAATCTTATCTTTTAATATAGATATGCATAGATACATGTTTATATAATGTATTACGGTTTTGGAGATACCATTCTTTTGGCTTCGTAACCAAGCTTGAGTTTAGCATTGTTAACCTCTTCACACGTTTGTATGAAACGTATTTCAAACAGATGTCGTGACGTTAGCTATGATAATACCATTGACAACGATAGCTAGGAAGTTTAACAAACGAAAACATTCCAAATGTTCACACAGTTGGAGAAATGCAACCTAATTAACAATAATCGACATTTGAAAGTGACATGTTTTGTTTGTAACATGCATTTGTACATATGACCATATGAGACTTATGGCTAGTCTTTTATTTTTAATGTGGTGTACAAAACATGAAAGAAGAGACTAATTGACTTTCTTTTTCTTGAGTGTAAACGTATAAAAATTCAAGTAGTTGATTGACTTATTTCTTGTTTATAGTATATGCTGGTCTTATATATTTTCTGGGTCAACTTAAACTAAAAGAAACCTAAAAGGCCTTCTTTTGTTTGTTACATGTTTCTGTTTTTGATACGTTTGAAGTAGGCTAGCTTATTCTGTTGGCCAAAATTTTTGGCGCTAATGTAGAAAACGTAAAATGAGAAATCTTTCAGCATACTTTTTATTTATAATACATTTTGGGCACAGTATTTTCTGTAACGACAATGTTGAACTTCATGTGATCGAACCGGGTTTTGATATTATAAGGGAGTGTTAACGTTCGAATTGGTTATTAATTGTTGTTGACAAGTGTACATAATTAAAGAGAGTGAAACGACAGGGATATACCTAGGGTGGCAATCAGGTCGTGTTCGTGTTAACCTATTTGGGTTCGCGTGTTTGCGGGTTCGTATAGCTTTTACCCAAACACGACCCATTTATTAATCGTGTCAAACTCAACCCTAACCTGCACCGCATAACACGTAACCCATTTTGACCCGTTTAACCCATTCAAGTAAATAGGTCAAGTAATGAATAAAACTCGTGGTTTGTCGATTTAACTAGTTTAAATGTAAAAAATGATATAAGGATCTAAAATATGATAATATTAACATACAGATAACTATGCGACAATTTTTTAAATTATAAGCATCAATTAATTTTCATGATATCTAAGGTAGAAAATTATAACTCATTCATATTAAGTAAATAAAAAAAATACATTTAATCCACACTTAACATAAAAACCTGGTTATATATTTTATTTTTAAAATCTTATATATTTAAACGGGTTCACGGGTTGACCTGTTTAATATTTACTCAACCCAAACACGACCCGTTTATTAAACGGGCTAGACAGGTTGACCCGTTTTTGACCCAAACCTGTTTATCCTCAACCCAAACCTGTTTAACTTCGTGTCGAGTTCGTGTCGTTTATCGTGTCGTGTCGAGAATTGCCACCCCTAGATATACCAACGCTTGCTGACGACTGATCACTCTTACTTGTTCCAAATGATCTTCACTTTTTGCTGAATTTCGTTAAAAGTCTTGTGCTTTAATTTTTGTTGTAGCATTTTGCATGCAATGGTGTCGTGTATTTGACTTCATATAAATGATGTGTTCATTTTTTATTTTATGTATTATTTTTATTATTATTTTTAAGGAGTTTCATATACCCGGTAAATTTTATTACAACAAAAAATATTTAAGTATATAGAATATGAGTGAATCTCACATTTCAGCCTGTTACAAAGACGAAAAACAAACGTATTTTTTTTATAAAAGGGTTACATCCGGTAAAATATTATGACTCCAAGAAAATAATTAAGTACAACGGGTGTGGGTGAGTCCCAACCTCAGTGCTTAAGACATAAACTAGCATAAGTAATGCATGCCATACTTATGCAAATTATAACAAACACCTATCTAATTTGACCACAAATATTAATGTCATATGCGTTAGCATACCTCATTTGGGCACTAGTCAAACCATAATTATAAAAGGTATCATCATAATAAGGGTCTTAATAATAGGTGTCCTCATTTCATTGCTTATGTAAGCTCTCCATACCCGCTCTACTATCACTTTTAGCACCGTCAAATGCCATATAACTAGCAGTTTTATTGTAGTCCTCAAGAACTTCATCATCATCACTATCATTATCTTTAATAAACAAATTTCCAACCTTAGAGAACGGATTACCTATTTTTTCCCCATCTTTAACCATGTCAGGTATGCTATTTGAAATAACAGAAGGAGCAGCATTGGACGAGCTAGGGATGCTTTCATTGTTTCCCACGTGTCTCACATTAGCCTCCTTTTTTGCATAGGAAGCGGCTTTCCATCATCACCTCCAGAAATACAAGCTTCCCTTCAATTATTTGACTTTTTAGATTAGTAATCTTTTTAACGAGAGATGTAGTACTTGGGCTGCCAAATGAATCAATAGTTGCACTCGCCTGTTTATCCATGTTCCCAGTTCCATTGCCAAAACTTACGAAAAACTACTCTACAAACTACAAACATCTAGCATGACCACGAACCTCTACATCAAAGGCATCACAAATATCTAATTGCTCATCAGTCAAATCTTCACAGTCATCATCATCATACGGGTTATGATCATATTCATCTTTCTAATGCTCGTATAGGCTTTTCCTCCTGATTCCACCACAACTCTTGGATGCCATAAAACACGTTGTTTCATTAAAAACCTCTTCCACTCCATTATAACTATCCTAGTCATCCATACCAGCCATATTAGACGTTGGCTCCTCGTATGCCAATTGTACGTCATTCACAAGTGTAACATCATTAGGCATACTTGGCAAGATCTGAATAGGCTCCGCATAAGCCTTTTGCCCTTCATCCACAGCAGTTTCAGCCCTCATGGAACTACCCCCATTTGCACCGAATACATCATCATTTTCAACCGATCTAAGTGCATCAAAGGGGTTCGAACAACTTGTCTCTCTACTAGGTATTTCAGTATAGTTTTTTGTACCACTTGTAGTAGCACCATTCTTCTTACAAACAACTTTATATACATGTTTGGTCGACTTAAACTGAAATTAAGAACCCATATTAAAACCACTAACCGGTTTCTTTCCACTAACTTCAACATTACTTTGGTTCAACTTTAGAGCACCATAATGCACCTCCTCGCGATTTTTAGGCTTAATATGAACTGTTTTAGGGCAATGTTCAGATTCATGTCCAAAAATCTTGAAACTAGCACATCGTGTAGGAGTCCATTCGTATTCAATAGAAATGGTTTTGTACATGTATCCTCATCCTCCAAATTTAGGATAGCAATAACCAGTTGTTAGGAATTAGAAATTCCAGATATTAAAGAGTCGATCACCTCAAGTATATGTAATCGTTAGAAAGCTCGTAGTCATAGTTATTTTTAGTTAAGTAGTATTTAGTTAAGTAACACCATGGAGGACGGACGGGTCTTTACCCACTGTATGCCTGATCCACAGCCCGTTGTGTGGCGTTTTATTGTAAAACTATAAATACCCTCTACCTCCCAAGGTAGAGGGTTGGAGCTCATAATAATATTTTCCTTTCTCTCACTATAGTTCCCAACTCTCTTCCACTCTCTCACTAGAACTTTCTCTCTAACATACTTAAACGCATACTTTGATCATGGTTTAGAGTGATTGTGAAATCCTATATCTTACAATTGGTATCAAGAGCCATGGTTTGATCACTCATCTTTCATGCTCTTTGTTTTGGTGGATATCATAAGGGTTTTGGTGTATTAAGGGTTTAGGAGAGTTTGATTCATTTGAACAAATTCTAGTGGTAAAGTTTGAATTTTGCTTGTACTTTTGTGTTTAGGATCATCATAAGTGTTTATGTTTTGAATTGGAAGGCTTAAATCATTGTGGTTTGGTTGTTTTGGATTGATAAAGTGGTTATTTGTGTAAAAAGGACTAAGCGAGTTGAGTCTCGGATTTGTGTTTCTTCAAAGCGAGTTGCTTTGTTATTTGATGCGATTTGGTACATGCGACTTAGCTGTTTAGCGAGTTGTTATTTATGCGACTTGGGTTCTAAGCGAGTTGTTTCTTTAAGCGACTTGAGATCTTAAGCGACTTGCTACTTAGCGAGTTGTAACGTTAGCGAGTTAACTTAAGCGACTTAGTGTTCAAGCGAGTTGACTGTGTTGCGAGTTGAGACTAAAGCGAGTTGGCTATTTAGCGACTTGATTAATTAGGCGACTTGAGTGTGTTGTGAGTTGTTGCTTATGCGAGTTGTGTGTTTAGCGACTTGTTCATTTAGACCTTTTCTTCTTCGTGTTACATTCTTACGGTTGTTCTTTTGGTTTAGTAAAATCCGTGAAAGAATCAATTTCCGGTTTAATCAAAGAATTGTAAAATCCGTAGAGCTTGAAACATGTCTACAAACGTTCCTACTATCATCTCCACCGCTGCCGAGGATGTTCAAGCAAATGTTTGGATACTCGTCCACCCATGCTTGATGAGGCCGACTACGACTCTTGGGCTCAACGAATTAGATTGTCTTGTCTTGGAAAGGAAAATGGAGTCAACATTCTCAAATCCATTGATGAAGGACCGATCGGGTTGAGGCGACTAGAGATGTACTTGATCTTCAAGATGGAACTCGATTTACGGAATGGACAAACCAAAGATGTATGATGAGCTTGATGATAAGGAGAAAAGAGATTCGATGTCGATATCGTGGCTTCTAACATTGTTCTTCAAGGTCTTCCTAAAGACATCTACAAGTCGATCAATCACAACACCGGCAAAGCGGTATGGGATAATGTCAAGATGCTTCTCTCGTGTTCGAATTAACTATGGAAGACAGAGAATCACAACTCTATGACGAATTTGAACACTTCAAGATGAAACCAGATGAGAGTGTCTATGAGTACTATGTGAGATTTCATAAGTCGGTGAATGATATGAGAACATCGAATGACTATGCCTAACATTCAATGAACTCAAAATTTGTGAACAACATGAATCCCGAATGGCACAAGTTTGTTACTCGTGAAGCTCACTAAAGGATTGAAGAATACGAATTATGAGCAACTCTATGCCTTCCTTCTCCGAATGAGAGACATGCCATGTTTGAAAAGATGATTCTTAATCGGTTCAAAACCAACCGAGGAGAGACTAGCTCATCTAATGACTCAACGCCTTCTACTCAAACATCGAATCACAACCAAAGCCTCACAAGTCATACCCATGGGTAATGGTAATCACAAACTCATTCCCGATCCTATGTTCAAACAAGGCGATGCCGATGCACACGTGGTAACATCATTAATCAACTAGCTCTTCTTATTAGTCAAAACATGAATTCTCTCCCACAAACCAACAACAACCTCGAGCGAGATCTAACCCACACAATCAAGCTACTTGTTAAAGATGGAGGGTCGTGGTGCAACCGATTCAGAAAGACAAGATGACTGGGAAGAGGTGGAGCTGGTAGAGGTTATGTTGGTAATCGAATCGAGAAGGAATGGTAATCAAGGTCAAGCTAAGCCGATCAAATGTTATAACGTGGTGGTGAGGACACATTGCAAGGAACCGCACATCTCCAAAACGTCCACCAATGTCGACTACTTCGAGATAAGATCGCCAGGCAAGCTCGGGATAATGGTGCCGCTGGATGAAGAGGAATTGTTGTTTCTTGCTTGAGGCAATGCCAAGACCTATGATGCAAATGTGGATGAGCGACTGCTCAGAAATAGGTCACAATCATCGAATGCCTTTCAAGTCACCGATTGTGATGCATACGACTGATGTGGATGATGGACCCATCGCACACACAATTTTTATGGCTAGCATTTCTCCAATGGTTTCTCCCAAGGTCTCATCTTCACCACAAGTGGCCCATCCAAAGACAAACTCATCTCGAGGTATTAAAACTATACGATGATCTTGATGTGCAAAAGATGCATGACAAAATACAATTAACTCGAAACTATTGAATCACATATTGAAAATATGGGTAATATCAATGTTGTCCCATATGATCAATATGTGAAACAAAGTGAAAGTGAAGTTGTACCAAGTGATGCATCTTCGCATCAACAATGACTATATCTTTGAGGAATACACCGCATGTGCCCCGATGATTCGTAATTTCGAACTAAATGCCTATAAAGAACGTGTTGCTATTTATGAACAACGTGCAAAATTTGAGTTGACCACCGTGAAGCGTGAAATGGATGACCAAGTGCGTACAATCATTAGAAAAGTAATTTTCGAGAAGAAGTATTAAAACAAGAGTTAAATTCCTTGCAAGAAAAGCTTTCTAAAACTCGCTAGCAAAACAAGAACTTCAAGAAAATATGAAAATGCTCAAGCAAGAATTTAATACAAAGGAATCAAAACTCTTGAAAGATTTTTCTAATCAAAACTTTGAAAACAAACTTGAAAACAAATTGTACATACAAGGGAACACCATTCGACCGCTCACATGATCACTAAGCATAGAGTCTTAAGCGATAAGCATAGCATTCCCTTATTGAGAAACCAAATCCAGAGGTTATTAAAAGGCTAGAAATGCTCATAAGGTTCTTTATGATGGCAATGAAACCTTAAACCTAGACGAAACCTAGTTGCATTGAGTAATCGAGGAAGATAAGAAATCGATGTAGTCACTAGGGATAAGATGAACAAGAAATTAGATGATCCTAAATGTAAAGAGAAGAAAATAAAGATCTCACCCCATGATTACAAGAAGGAAAACTGATTTCCTTGAACAAGTTTAAGCCTCGGACATTGTTGACTCCGAACAAGTTTTTGGAAAGTAGATCTAGATAAGGTAAAAGTGAAAATATTGTTGAAACAAACCCTCCCTTGGAAAATGCCTAGAGCGACTGTGTATCCTCCTAATACACCAATGCATCTTGTTCCTAGAACAATTGCCACTAAAAGCAAGACCTTAATTAGCCAATATGTTATCTTTCAACTATTTGTTGATTTTGAGAAAACTTGCAAGAAAAGGATCACACCCACCGGTATAATCAAGGAGAAAGGGTTTTGAGCAAACGAAGAATGCTATTTAATCGAGGTCATGCCTTTCTTTAAACTTCTAAAAGATCACTTTGAGAGTCTTAAAAGGGATAGATATCGATATTAAGGAATGGAAAAGGAATTTGATGCAATGATAGTTGAGGTTAGTGACTATGAGCGAGCACTAAAATATAATGAGATTGAGAGGAAGAACTTGCATACACTAAATGAGAACCGATTTCGAATGTATTGCTCAAGATGTGCTCTACACGCCACTAACTGTTCTATTATCGCTTTCGATTCCATGAATTGTCTCGTTGCTTTGAAAGTCTCCCATGATCGTGTCATTGAGCTTGAAAATCTAATTCGAACTAAATGAGAAAATTGAACCGGATGATCACGACAATTTGGTTAAACATTTTTCTAAACTAGAAGTTGAGCATTTTAATTTACAACTAAAATATCAACATCTTAAAGAAAATGTCAAAACTTCAAATATCAAGACATCCTCGATGCTCCGAGTTTGATGCGTTTTCAAATTAATAAACGTGATGAACAGATTCAAGCTCATTGCAACACGATCAGAAGGTTGAAAGCCCAAATCTCTCAATTAAAGGGTCAAACGAACAATGTGACTGGTCCCCAAATGCCTCCTCCTTTAGATTCTCAGAGTTCTCAAAACTTTCATCTTCAAAACTTAGTAAATGCTTTACAAAAGGAAAATGAGGCTTTCCTTGAAGAAAATGAAAAGGTTAAACGTCATTTCAATGAATTATTTGAATCTATAAAGGTCACTCAGAACAAAAATAAGGAATCAGAGCCTCGTTATAAAAAGAAATTGAGAATCTAAAGAGTCGTAAAAGGGTAGATGCCAATGACCAATGGGGAGAATGGTGTATCAAAGGTACATGTCTCGTAATAAATATGCTTTGTGCGTGAAATATGTTCCTCCTCATCTTAGGAATAACAAACTTGCTATTCAAACATATTTCTCATACCTTAAGGACAACCTAGAATGTCTCCGTGAGATTGTAGAAGAGGATAAGTTAGAGAAACCAGATGATAATGCAATTGGCCATGCATGCTTATATGCCAAACGATCTCAAGAACTTCTAGAATTCCTAACTACAATATGCCCTAAAACCTTAGGTGAGCAAGTCAATCCCTTGATACCGTGTTCTATGCCTAGTGCCAAGCATGCAAGTCACTCAATGCCAAATGTTATGAATGTGAACCCTAATGTGCCTTCAAGTAGTTCGATTTCAAATCATAGTGCTAAGAATGTGAACTCGAGTGTGCACTCTAGGTGTTCAAATCCCACTATTCAAGTGTTAAAAGTTAATCTTAGTGTGCCCGCATGTAGCTCGGATCCCAACACATCTAAACAGTGAAGCAAATAGTAGCCAAACCAACTAATGTTCCCATTCCTCTACAGAGTAATCGGTGACATTAAAGCAAGGTGTCAAAGTCTCAAGACAATACAAGGAAGGACACGACCGCAAGCTAAGAATGTGCATTGAAGAAAGTAGAAGACCTACCTAGGAACTTTAAGTTTGAGCGAATAAAACGAATCGTGTTGATTCTAGTATTAGCCATAGCGCAT
The DNA here is from genome assembly GCA_022545495.1 of Chrysanthemum lavandulifolium. NCBI lineage: Eukaryota > Viridiplantae > Streptophyta > Magnoliopsida > Asterales > Asteraceae > Chrysanthemum > Chrysanthemum lavandulifolium. The sequence continues at coordinate 164,395,676 of CM040238.1, read as the reverse complement.
CTTGTAATTAATTTGAATTCGATACTATTTGCAAACCTTGTATTAATGTCTCGCTTGAATTGCTTTCTAATCATGAATGTGGTGTTAATGTTTTGCCTAATGATGTTAATCGTCAATCAATATTGTTAATGCTAAAATCATGCTAAGAAGGCTAAAAGGCAAAAACGAAAGAAAGTTAGAAAACAAAGGAAACCCTGTGAAGAACATTTAGTAAGATAGGCTATTATTAGATACCGTTGGTCGTAAGACTAATCGACAATGCCCACTAGAAAATGGATGCCCACCGGTAGATCTATTCCTTAAGAAGTGAGCACCGTGAACAGGCTAATAAAGACACTAGTACTCGCATCTATTCACAATGATTCCACCGCCCTATTTTCCGATATGAATGCTTCTATTTTTGATGTGGGTGTTCCAACCAAGTGTTACTAACCAAATGGAACCCATTCTTGCATGGGGATCCCAATTTTCCGCTTATCCATTCTTGTTCGTGTTCAACCGCAGATCGCTCAAATCGCTCGTGGTACCGGACTCAAGTCGCTCCAAGCATATGTTGGCGACGGTCACGCTCATGAACTTCGTGAGCAAATTCATCGGACAGTTAGATTCGGTAATGATCACTTTGCAATTATGGGTTATTGTGATTATGTTGTAGGTGATAGTGTCATCTCTAGAGTATACTATGTGGAAGGTCTTGGTCATAATTTGTTCTCTGTTGGTCAATTCGTGATTCCGATCTAGAAGTAGCCTTCGTAAAACATACTTGCTTTGTTAGAGAACTTGATGGTAAGTGAATTGTTACGAGGAACCGTGGTTCAAAACTTTACACCATCTCTATCGATGATATGATGAAGTCTTATCCTATTTGCTTGTTGTCAAAGGCCTCGAAAACAAAGTCATGGTTATGGCATCGTCGTCTCAATCACCCGAACGGCACCATCAATGATCTCACCGTAAAGGACTTAGTTGTAGGGTTACCTAGACTCAAGCACGAAAAGGATCATCTTTGTTCAAGATGTCAATTGGGAAAAAGCAAGAAGTATGCCCATAAACCCAAACCTACTAACTCGTCACGAAGTTCTTCATCGAAAATCGTTCCACGATTCACATCGCTCATGGAAAAACTCCATATGAACTTGTCCACATGAAAACCTAATCTCTCTTTCCTTCGTGTGTTTGGTGCATTGTGTTATCCAACTAATGAGGGTCAAGACTTAGGCAAACTTAGAGCTAAAGGACATTGGAGTTTTTGTAGGGTATGCACCAAACAAAAGGGATACCGAATCTACAACAAAAGAACCCGAAATATCATGGAAACAATTCATGTTACGTTTGATGAGTGACCGGTCAAATGGCTCTGGACAATTCATTCAGACCCGAGACTTCAAAACAATCCCATTGGTTCATCCCTTGTTCCAAACTCTTCTCAAGAAACACCATATGTACCTCCATCCGAAGATGATTTAAAGAAACTGTTTGATCCTATGTTTGAAGAACTTTATGAGCCAAGTACTAATGAGGTGTTAATTTCACACAGAGGTCGCTCATATTCACGAGAATGAAGTCAATCCTCGCCTCAATATCTTTAAGTCAAGAAGCGTCACGATCCTTCGCCTCATCAACAAATTATCATTCTTCAAATGTACATCATGGAACTGCTTTCGCATCAATGATGAAGTTAATCCCTTTGCTACCCTCGAAGATGCTCCATTTGAAAACATATTTGCTCTCGAATCATCATCGTAACCATCTTCTTCAGAGACATCGACTCGCTACTTCAGCCCTCAACAACTACCACATGAACACCTCGTAAAATGGACTCACGATCATCCATTAGACAACATCATTGGAAATCCTCTCGTCTGTATCAACACGAAACAACTTGCAACCGATGCCTTATGGTGTTTCTTCAACTCCGTACTCTCAAAGATCGAACCAAAGGATGTTAAAATGCCATGAACGAAGACAAATGGTTCAATGTTATGCAAGATGAAATTCATGAATTTGATCGACTTGATGTATGGGAGTTAGTACCGCCCGAATGTGCCATGATTATTGCTCTAAAATGGATCTTCAAAGTGAAACTAGATGAGCATGGTGATGTATTGAAGAACAAGGCTCGATTAGTTGCAAAAGGATACCGCCAAGAGGAGGGTATCGACTTTGAAGAATCTTTTGCTCCGCTTGCTCGAATCGAGGCAATCGTAATCTTTTGGCTAATGCCGCTAGTAAGAACATGGTGGTCTATCGATGGATGTGAAGACGGCATTTCGAACGGAGATCTTAAAGAAGTCATCTCACGCCACCAACCCAAGGATTTGTAAATCAAGAGCATCCTACTCACGCTTATCGCTTGAAGAAGGCTCTTTACGGTTTAAAGCAAGCTCCAAGGGCATGGTATGATACATCACAAAGTTTCTTCTATCTACCGAATTTAGCAAAGGAGCAAATTGATCCAACATTGTTCACCGAAGTCGTGCAAACATTTAATTCATGTTCAAATTTATGTTGATGATATCATCTTTGCCTCGACCGACCCCAATGAGTGTGACCGCTTTTCAAATGAAATGAGTTCAAAATTTCAAATGTCAATGATGGGACAAATGTCATTTTTCTTGGGATTACAAATTTCACAAAGTCCCGAGGCATTTTCATAAATCAATCTAAATATGCAACCGAGATCTTAAAGAAATTTGGATTTGATTCAAGTGACCCGCTGACACTCCCATGATTGATCGAACCAAACTAGATGAGGACCACCGGGGATCATGATTGATCAAACGAAATATCGTAGTATGATTGGATCCCCGATGTACCTCACCGCTAGTAGACCGACATCTTGTTCATTGCTTGCATGTGTGCTAGATACCGCTAAGCCTACTAAAAGCACCTTGAAGCGGTTAAACGGGTCTTCGGTATCTCCAAGGAACCATCAACATGGGTCTTTGGCACCAAGGACACCGTATGTCACTAACGACCTATGCAGATGCCGATCATGCAGGTGTCAAGATACTCATCAAGTACATCCGAGGTGCTTAGTTTTGGGTGATAAGCTTGTGAGTGGTCTTCAAAGAAACAAATGAGTACTTCTATTTCTCTACAGAGGTTGAATACATAGCCATGTCATCTTGTTGTGCTCAAATCTTATGGATGAGATCTCAATTATCCGACTATGGCTTTGAATTCAACAAAATCCCTCTGCATCGTGACAATAAAAGTGCTATTGCTCTCTCATGCAACAACGCTCAACACTCAAGAGCAAAGCATATCGACATTCGACATCATTTCATCAGGAACAAGTGGAAAAAGGTGTGGTGGAACTCTATTTTGTGAGGTCCGAATATCGCTAGCGTACATCTTCACCAAAGCTCTTCCAAGAGAACGCGTTTGAGTTTATTCTTCCACGCCTTGGCTTGAAAAGTCTTCAACCGAACACTCAAACGCCTTCGTGAGGAAGACGAGGAGTAAAGGTCTATCTTCATCTATCTCTTGTATATATCTATTCGAAAAATAAAATGTAATAATATAAAACCTTCAAAATCCATAAAAATCGAAAAATTCGAAAATCTTCAAAAAATATATATATATATTGTCAATTTGTTATGTTTTTCTCGGTTCGACAATTTCTACGGTCTTTGTGCTGTCATTCAAAGAATGACACGGACTTTAGATGTTGTTCGAATTCTTAAAAAAAAAAAAAAAAACAAAAAAAAAAATCAAAAATATTTTTGGGAGAAAGAGAAACAATGGTTTATTGTCATTTCAGCAAGAACTCGCTTTTCAAAGAAAGAACAGAGCCATGCTTTTCATGTTTTCAAGATTTGAGAATTTGTTTGAACATTCATCAAAAGCCGCTTTATCAACCAAGTTCCATGCTCGATTCTATTAACATGTTATCTATCGAAACAAATTGTTTTGAAAATAACTCGAACTCTATCTTTGATAATCATCCGTCTTATTTGTCAAAATATCAATCTCTCAATCAACAACCTATGTCATTGATTGAGGGGAGAATGATTTCAATTAAATAAAAAGTTATTTGGCATTAAATTGTTTTCAAAAGATATTCATGCATGTTTTATCAATGGAGTTTAAAGTCTTGAACCGATCCTTATCGCTAAAACGCTTTCATAATCAAGTCACAATTCTCCTTAAAGCTTTTAAAATCAATTTAAATTATAAGAGATCACAAATCTCAAATGATTTGATAATTGTGATTGAGGAGAATTAGTGATTTAAATTGGACTTAAACCGAGGATTCGGTAAATGGTTTTACAAGGATGTACATGTTATCCTCCCGCATGTGACAAACGATTTCAAATTTTCCATTCACATGTTGAGGGGGAGCATCTATCTTACACCTATGACTTGAAACGTGATCATTTATCTCAATGTGTAGGTTCCTCTAGTATGTGCAAACTCCTTTCAAACCTCGAGGCACATATGAGGGGAGCAATTTATGGAAACCTCATCCTTCCCGAAATGCTATATCTACTTGATTTGATCAAGGAAGTGATGTTGATATTTTTGAAAATGGTAATCAAAGAAGTAATTTCTTCCTCTTGCCTCCTGTGCAAAACGATTTCTAACAATTCATGCACATGTTGAGGGGAGCACTTATTCTAAAAATATCAAAACAATTCGTACAAAATGTTTTGATAATATATCACAAGTATCCGGATTGATTTTCAAATGGTTTTCAATTGTTCCAATGGCGTATGAACAATACCAAATAGACCCACCAACTTTACTTTATGTACGGTGATATAAGGATGATAAGGTTAGGTATGTGTTCCATGATCCGCCGTAACCTGAGGGATCTACCTGTGGACCATCCACTAGTTAGTGTAGAGTTCTTAGGTATGATGATAAAAGGAGAAAATGAGATATGGAAGAGCGGACCGAGACCGAGCTAGTATTGGAACAAACCCAACAAGGTTCTAGCTATGAAGTCTCGGTAAGCAAGCGGGTTGAAGAATTAAAAGAATTGAATGCGAAAAGGGTAAAACAAATAGCCTCCATTTATTCAACCTTAGGGCGTAAACCGGTTCAATTCATATGCTACGGATGGTAACATCTCGTATTGAAGACAAGACGTCATGGACCCAAAGGACGCATCGCACTTCAACTTTCCAAACCACTCAAGTTCCTCTTAAAAGGACTTGTTTCATTCTCACGGGAACCCACATCATCTATCGACTTTCTTAGAGATTGTTGATATTGAAAAAGGAGACCCTCTCCTAGTCTCCGCAGACAGATCCAAATATGCACAAATTGAGTCTAGAGCCACGAGATCATCAATAAATCTCATTAGGACACTTTAATGAAGACTGCTTCACACAATGTGAAAAGAGATTATATCTTGAGTCCCACGATTATCCTTGTGGTATTGCCGTAACATCCGAGTGATATGCATACATATTCACAATGAAGATGGAAAACCTTCGAGCCAACATCAAACAAGCTCGGTAGGTGGCATGTGAGATCTATTCATTAGATCAACCATGTGACAACCGAATGAAACAATGGGCGATTCAAGTCTTGAATCAATCTCGTTCGTGTTATGGATTGACGGATACCTTTGAAAACCGGTCTTTGTGCTTAAAAACTCTTTTCTTTAGCACTTAGATCATGACAAAGATTTCAAATCAAAAGGTGTTTATGATTGATACTTGATTTTCACTAAAACCTTCGTTGTATTGCAAAAAACAATTTCTATTGAGCAATACACCATTGTTTTTCAAATCTCTTTTCATCAATCGCTGAATCTCTATTCGCCGTTCACTCACTCCGTGTTGTCTTCTTTGAGACGTTCCGGCTTGAGAACAAATTTTGAACCGCGAAACCATGTCAAGGAGATTCTTAGAATCCCACCGATCACAAGCAAGATTTTGTAATCGATCAACGGGGAACCGCGGGCGGTACCTCAATTCAACGAAGTGATCAAAGACACTTTCGCGATTTGACATAATCTGTATGCGGTACACCCGACGCTTGTAATGATCGTAATGATGCGTCAATCCATAGCCGCATGCTCACTTAACACATTCATCTCAAAAGAAATCATGATTAGTGCATCAATGACTCGATATTTTCACTCCATGCTTCGCTATCACGCCAATATCATGAATCAACTAAAGCTTCCGCTACTCGATGAGAAGATATCATGATCCAGAATGTGAGCATGTCGGTCCGAGTGTCACAACATCACATAGAACCAACACCACAATGAATGTCTTAGAGATTTTTTTGTAGCCGATAATCTCAAAAGTCGGCTCAAATTTATTATCACGTGATCCGTAATAGACCTCCTCCTAGAGTAACCAAACATGCAATGAGAAGAATCAATGTCTACGAGCCGTGAGCAAAGTACTACATCAAGAATGCAAGAACAATTGCTAGTGTCATATCTGCTTGTATTCAATGTAATTTTAGTATATGTTTGAGGTGACCTCCCTAGGGAGATTGTTAGGAATTAGAAATTCAGATATTAAAGAGTCGATCACCTCAAGTATATGTAATCGTTAGAAAGCTCGTAGTCATAGTTATTTTTAGTTAAGTAGTATTTAGTTAAGTAACACCGTGGAGGACTGGACGGGTGTTTACCCACCGATGCCCGATCCATGCCTGCTGTGTGGCGCTTTATTGTAAAACTATAATACCTCTACCTCCCAAGGTAGAGGGTTGAGCTCATAATAATATTTTCCTTTCTCTCACTATAGTTCCCAACTCTCTTCCACTCTCTCACTAGAACTTTCTCTCTAACATACTTAAACGCATACTTTGATCATGGTTTAGAGTGATTGTGAAATCCTATATCTTACACCAGTGTTGCAAAAAAAGGTCTACAAGGCCGATTAATCGCCGCCTAGGCGCTACAGGGTCGCCAACCTTGCCGATTTATGTAACTGGGTCAAACATATTGGTCAACCATGGTCAACGGAGATTAACGGCATTCAATGATGGTCAAATTTGCCGAAAACCCACAAATATTGCCAGAAATACCCAAAACTCAACGTAAACTTATTTTGATCACTTATATTAACCGTTTTAATCTTTTACAAGTTGATTTTTAGAAAAATCTTTCTGAAAGTACATAAAACTCGTCAGAAATACACAAAATTTGGCGGAAATACCCAAAATTTTCCAAAAATGCCAATCCGATTAATCACCGATTAATTCCGCCTAGACCGATTACAAGCTACAAGGTGGTCGACTGCCCGACTACCGATTCGCGATTTTTGCAACCTTGGCAATAACCATTGAGTCCTTCAACGTGTTTTCAGCACTAACTTCAATCATAGTACGTGCATAGCTATTTCGATCTCATGAATCGTTGCACATTGTACTAGTAAATGAATCAAGCATTAACTGTTTACCAATCTTAGTTGCAATAGCACTAAGTCTATCAGTAGTAAATGCCGCCATAGGAACATCATAAAGTTTAACCCAAACCGGAAAAAGAGTTAACTCCTCTTTTTTCAAACTAGCATAAGTAGTCCATTTTTTAAGAATTATCATTATGTTATGGATCATCCAAAGACCATTCTCAATAACATCATCAACCCCTTTTTTTGGAACCAAATTTGAAAAAAAACGTGTAGAGAAAATGAAAACTAAGCCTCCAAATCAACACAAAACACCTCTAAATCATCTTTAGGCTCTGATACCATATGTTAGGTCACCATATATGAAAGTTGTACACATTATTCTAGAGATAGAAAGTAGAGAGAGAGATGGTATGAAACACTAGTATGTGAAATATAATCAAAGAGTAATTTGCATAAAGTGAACCAACAACCTCACAAGTGAGGTTTACATAGTATTTATAATGAAACAAGCTAGGGCAACGCCCCATGGTTGCTTCTAGAATCCTTATGCCACGACCCATGGGCTTACTTCATGGGTCGGGGATTAAACTAACATATAAGCCTATCTATTAAGCAACCTATTACATTAACTAATGACTGACACTTTAATATTGATTACACATATTTTACCCCAAGCATTCAAAACATAATTTTGCACCACTGAAAACACCACACGTTTACCAATAAAATAATCGTATAATGAGTTCACCAATATACCACTTACCTCCTCCACAAATGATCTAGGTATAACTACTTCTCATTTACTAGAAGCAGGCGTAGTAAGAACAAGAAAGTTAACTTGAGTTTTGTTTCCTTTATGAGTAGAATTCGAAGTACCACCAACATCAACATCCATGATACGTTCCTTCCTCACCACGTGAGTACACACAGTTTTTGAAGCATCATGAGAAGGATTTAATGGTTTCCCATCATCACCCACTAACACGAGCTTTCCTTCAAGCATTTGAATCTCAAACTCAAGGATCTTTGCAGCTAACGAAATAGTAGTTGGACTACCAAATGCATCTGACAAACTAGGGAATGATCTTAATCCATCATCTTTTCCTCCTATTGAACCAAGCAAATTATCACCTGAAACAAAATCAGTTTTTCATCCATCTTTTTTCTTGTGATTGATACCCCTCCCACCCGAATCAAAAATATACCTTCTGCATGCTTACATTAATCCAAGCAAATCAAAATCACAAATCCAAGAAGTACACACAAAGCCCTAACTTCAACACAGACTGATTAAACCCTAATAGGGTTTCAAAATTTAAAGCATAAACAAAGACAAAAATTATTCAGCACCAAAAATGTAAACCCTAACCAACTAATTCGATTTAGGTTACAACAATCAACACACCTTGTAAACCAATAAACATTAAATCGAATAACATATTAGAAGATAAAACACGGTCGATTTGGATTAGGATCACCCTAAAAAGCATTCAAGTTAAAACCCTAAAAGTGAGATCAAAACCCTAACGACCCAAAATTATTCAAGAATAGGATCGAACAATTGAAGGAATTGGTACAGGATATCAATCACTACCCATGCAAGATCAAGTGTTGAATAAAGTTAAGAACGACCAGGTTTTAAAAACCAATTTAGGGTTATGTTTAGTTGGCAATATCGCCGTAGGGGTATGTTCATGTTTTTGAAATATTAATAAATGAATGTATATGATCCATGATATTTGTTGTGTTTGACGAAATACCTTATTTAAAAAGAAACAGGTAACAAAGATATCAATCATTCTATAACGACAAAGATCAATGGGAATATATTAGCTATAATTTTTGTGCAACTAATTAGCTATAATTTTGTGCTATAAATTATGGGTCCCTGAGTCCTTTTTGTGGTTCCCTAAGTAATTATTGTGTATTTTTGGAGGATTTCAGCCAATTGGCTACAAAAATAGTAGCCAATCTACCCCTAAAATTAATATATGATCCATGGTGTTTGTAGTGTTTGACCAAATACATTATTTATCCAATTATTATCCTATAATACTATGGCGCTCATGAAATGATGCCGGTGCGTCTCGTTGGGGAATAAAATATTCAAAAAATGCTTGGGTCGTGATTTGGGTTTAGTCTACATGGGTTTCTTTTTATTTTTTTATGTGGTTGTTGCCCTAGAATGTACATCACCGCTTTCACAATCAAACACATACACACAGACGCGATATGAAAACCCACTCACACACGCTATCTAAATGCTATTGTCTAACGGGGGGTTTTTTTTTGTTTATAGTATAAATTCAGTTGTTTTTGTGCGTGTTTGTTAGATATGAGGTATACGATGACGGTTATGATTTTTTTATAGTCTGAATCCGGTTGTTTATGTGATATGTGTTAGTTAGATCTAAGGTATACGATGATGGTTTAGGGTTTTTTCTATTTGTAGTCTAAATTCAGTTGTTTATTGTTTCGGATATACGGGAAATTAGATTGTAGTCTAGATCCGAATGTTTATGTGATATGTGTTTGTTATATCTGAGGTATACGATGATGATGTTCGCTAGATCTGAGGTATTGGTTGGATAAATGATTTGGTTGGTTTGCGGTTTATATGTCTGCTAGATCTGAGATATATGATTATATTTTATGCTAATATTTGTTTGTCATATGATGAACTTATTCCCTATGTTAGATTTCATGAAACGGTTATAGGTATATTGATGTTTTGTGGGTTTTTGTTAGATCTCAGCTTTATGTTGGTTTATTTGTTAGCAGATTTGGTTGTGTTGATATTATCACTATTATAATTTATAGTTGATTTTCCTGTTTGAAAGTAGTTGTTTTGTCGGTGGAATAGGTGATTGACTTGTCTATGAGCCGTTTGTTAGGTCAGCAAGTGTGTCACTCATAAATGTCGTTTTTATGTTCGTCGTGCATGAGTGAAATATCAGGTGGTCTAACAATTACTTCATATGTATTGTGATATTTGGTGTTCAACTCAAAAAAAACAATATACACTCTAAATCTTACCATTGTACATCGCTAAATGGTTATTGTATTTGTTTTTGTGCTGAACACTAAATGTCACAAAACCAGGTAACTAAACATTGGTGGTTTATAAGTTTCTTTAGTATGTGGTAAACCTGAATAGCTTTTATTGGAATTGGCATATGGTGCGTGTTAGCAGGGCAATGTATTATGATTGTAGCCACAATACATGTGTCAAATTTTGTAGATAGGCTATGATGAGTTGGAATCGGAATGAATAAACAAGTGATATGTATCATGATCGCAAGGCAATACGCTATGTTTGCAACCACAAAAGGCGTTTGTTGTTTTATTTATTACTTACCTACCTTAGTCATAGCCTTATACTTGTGTATTTCAGTTAGTGCATACAACTACGTCGTTTGATGTCATTTGAGGAATATACTATGTTTAAATGATACACGATGTCTGTTAGCAAGGCAATCGACTGTATTTGCAGCCAAACGCCTGTGCGTCTCAGTTTTTAGATATGATGTCATGTATTTTAAATGTTTTGAATAAAAATACAACAAACGTCATGCTGGCAGGTCAATATACTATGATTGCAGCTGCAAGAGACGTTTCTCATGTTGTTTATTAACAACATATCTCATATTTGTTTGTTAAACAATGATCTTTACTGCATATGTTGCATTACATGGAATGACGGTGTCTCATAGGTGCCATAGTATAATAGGATAAAATTTGGTGCATATAATTGTGTCCTCTGATGTCATTTGGGGAATAGACTATGTTTGAATAATATGCAACGACGCAAGGTGGCAATGATCGTGTTTGGCAGCCAAACATCCTGCGTGCCCCGCTTATAGATGTATTGTCATGTATTTGATATGTTTTTTTATGAGAATGCAGTAAGCATCATGCTAGCAGGGCAATTTGCGATGATTGCAGCCGCAAGAGACATTCCTTATGTTATTCATTAATTACGTATCTCACATTTGTTTGTTACATGATGATATTTACTGCATATGCTACATTACATGGAAATAGTCGTGTTTCATGAGCGCCAAGGTATATTACGTCATGAAATGACGCCGGTTTGTCTCGTTGGGAACTTAAATATCAAAAAAAATCGTTTGCGACTAAAATAAGTGAAAAACATTTCGGCTTTTTGGGCTGCCAGTGTGGTACATATCCAGTTATCGTTCGCTTTCTTTTAACCTATGTAACTACATACGTTTATTGTTTTTTTTGATAAAAAATCTAACAACAATATACATCTGTAAAATTCTTCAGCTATTGGTAATGTTGTTGTGTTTCTGTGTATATGGTACGTTTGTATTTTTTATAAGTTACAGTAAGTGTCATGTTGGCACAACAATGTACCTTTTTTGCAGTCGTATGACCTGCTTGACCTCCCGCCGTATATACCATTAAGAAATTTGGGTAGGTGATCCAGATAATTTTTGGTACTCTGGGTAGAAACAACAGTTTTGTCAGTTGGCCAATAAAATGTCCAAAAATGAGAAATAAACTCTTCCGCCTCGAAACATTTTTAGCTCTTGCTACTGTTGTTCTGTCTATGTACAAGTTGGCGTTCTAGTTTTTTATATGATATTTAAATGGATAGGATGCATAGTTTGGTTTTTGTTGTTTGTGGTTTTGAGTTTGCTATAACATGGTACATTTGTAGGTTTTTTATGATAGACAAACTGGTAACTGGACTAGATGCATTTTGTTGTTGTTGTTGTTGGTGGTGGTGGTGGTGCCTTTTGGTTTATATGTTGCATTTTCTATGTTACTGAATAGTATAATAGTATTTAGTATAAATTCTTTGAGATTCGGGTATTATAGATGTTGATTTGCTATGATTATTTGTGTTCTAAGTCTTTGTTCTAAAATCATAACTGATTTCTCTTGGTTTTGATATACATATTGCCTCATAATGCCACTATTTTTTAGTTGATGTGTTACTTTTACTTTAAAAACATGAAAACCAAAAGAAAGCGGGTCCCTAAAACTGGTATACTTTTGTGGATATGTCGTGTCGAGTTTGATTATGTTTGAACAAATATGTGAGGCATGCCACCTTGGCAGGGCATCATATTGCGTATGCAGCCATGTTGGTTGTTTCCTGTTTTGGTCATTCCTTAACAAAGTGTATGATGAGCATGCTTAAAAAACCGCATAAAGTGGCGCACCTTTTATGTTGGCATGGCAATATACTAAGCTTTGTAGCCATATTAGATGCATTCAGCTTGTAGAAATCGTTAAATTTCTGAGCCTTTTTTTATACATGTTTGTTGTGTTATTGTTCCAATATTGGTATATGTCTGAGGAAATTTTAGGATCGGACTACCCTGTCTTATTATTATACTATAATACTATGGCGCTCATGAAACGACGTCGGTTTGCCTTGCTGGGAAATAAAATATTCAAAATCGTCAACAACTTTTTCTGTTAAAATTTGATGTGATTTGGCCTGGATTGTCCTTCTCCGTTCAGCGTGTCCTGGATTTCCTGAAGTTTTCATAAACGTCATCCACTGTGACCATGTGTTATTGCCTGTATTCCAAAAATGACATACTTTAATGGGAAAAAGTGCCACACATTGATGGTCATTAAAAAAGGCTATGATGAACTTGCATAAGAATCTGCAGAACTGACACAAACTTTTCTGTTGGCATGGAAATACACTATGTTTTGTAGCCATATTAAGTGTGTTAAGATTAAAAAGTTCATTTTATGCCTGAGCCTTCTCTTATACATGTCTGATGTGTTTTTTCAGTGTTAGTGCATGCTTGACGGATTTTCTGGAATGCCTATTATTATGGGTTATGATGAGTGTATATAAGCTTAAATATAATAGACATGCGCAGCAGGCTAACTAGGAAACTCATCATTCTTGCACCCAAATACTATATATCGTGAGTTAATAAAAACTTACACGCATGTGCCTTATTTCCATATGCGTATAACTTTTGCATGAAATTGATACAGATACCCGTCATTAATTCTTCTTAGGTGTTCATAATCTATGTTGTCGGCTATTTTATTTTAACTAACAGCTTATATCAGTTTTTGGGTCTATACATGTTATAAACTTAGCACTCCTTCATGAACATCAATACTAAGTACCTACATTATCTACCATCAACGGCCTTCTTTACCACTTTTGTCTCTAAGTTCTTGTAGGATCGGTTGTTCCTATTAAACGCCATTTTTACATGGTTGGTTGTGCTAAATAGGACAATTGATTCTATAGGAACCTTTAAGACGATGTTATACAAACATGCTATTAAAGGGTTCGTCTATTACTTACGTTTGTAGATTGCTATAGGATCGGCTGTCCCTATTAAGCACCATGTTCATATACTAGGTTGTGTTGAATAGGGTAACTAATTCCACATAAGCCTTCCAGACGATGCTATGGAAAACTCCAGTTGGGTACCAACAATTCTACATGTTTAAGGAACAGTCCACCGAAGCCAAGGTACATTATCCATGCACAATTTCAAAAAATTACTTCTCAATATATTTTGCATTTCCTGTATTGCATATTCTATTGATTATACAATATTTCATGTGACACCATTAATGACTTTGTCACACTGAACACGTTTCCATTTCATCTACACTCCTGAAAAGGTAAGGTACAATAATGATAAAACTTTGTAAAAAAATAAATCTTTTGTGCATCTTGCATTTACATTCTAGATCTAATCAATTCAGTATTTTTTTTAAGGAAAACCTATGAGATGATCTTAAAAAGATACATGGTATTTTTGCTTAAGAATGAACATATTTCATGCGCTGCTATAGAAGTCCAAGGTCTTGTTGACTATACATCTTTGTGAAAATTAATTCATTTGTATGTTTTCCATTTACTCTTGATCTAGAGAATATTTCATATATATATATATATATATATATATATATATATATATATATATATATATATATATATATATATATATATATATATATATTATAAGGGTTCATATAAGATAGTCCTTATTGTAGAAAGTATAAGAAGCCAATAAAAAGATGACATGTGGATTGACATATTAATCATTAAAAAAAAGTCTAAAAGATTATGAAAGGGCATTCTAGGGAATTGGCATTATCCCTTCATTAAAGAAAATAAAAGCACGCTCCATCATCACGAAAATGATTTGCTACTTTTCTCAAGGTTGATTTGTTTCCCCTTCCAATCGCCTATCATTCTCATGTTCATATCCGAGAGTGGAGGTTGATAATTGCATCATTGTTATTGTTTGAGACTTTAGCCGATGAATCGTAACTATAGATGGTGGCAATTTGATTATATATGCTGAACCGAGCCGACGGTTGACTTGAATATTCCGACAACGCATATTGTTTTTCCGACAACCCACATTTATGTATCAGGAGATAAATATGTGTATCAAAGATGATTGCCTATCATTAAATGATTTGTGTGTCATATTTGGTTATTAGATTGATATGGGATCAGCTGTCCCTATTAAGAACCTTGTTCATATACTAGGTTGTGCTGAATAGGGCAGCTAATTTCACATTAGCCTTCCAAACGATGCTATGGAAAACTCCAGTTGGGTACCAACAATTCTACATGTTTAAGGAGCAGTCCACCGAAGCCAAGGTACATTAACCATGCACCATTTGAAAAAATTACCGCTCGATATATTTTGCATTTCCTGTATTCCATGTTCTATTGATTATACAATAATTTACAGGACAATTCATTAACAACTTGGCTGCGGCCGCTGGAACACGTTTCCATTTCATCTACATTCCTGAAAAGGCAAGGTACAATAATGATACAACTTTGTAAAAAATAAATGTTTTGTTCATCTTGCATTTACATTCTAGGTCTAATCAATTCAGTATATTTTTTTATAGAAACCTATGAGATGATCTTACAAAGATACATGGTATTTTTGCTTAAGAATGAACTTATTTTCATGCGCTGCTATAGAAGTCCGTGCGTTGACTATACATCTTTGTGAAAATTAATTCATTTGTATGTTTTCCATTTACTCTTGATCTAAAGAATATTGCATATATATTTGGGCATACCTATATACATCTTTGTGGAAATTTACCGTAAATAGAATCCTCGTGACTCATTTAGGTTCATATATTTAACATACCTATATATATATATATATATATATATATATATATATATATATATATATATATAAATATATATATATATATCCGTGTGTGTGTGTGTGTGTGTGTGTATACAGGAAGAGTTATTTCGTAACCAAGAAAATGCAGAACCCATGCGAGAACCAACATCAACCAATCGATTTTTCTTATATTAATTTTTATTATTTAATTCAAAGGGTATAATGGTAAAATACTTTTTTCATAGTTATTTTTTTACAAAAACGTTTTTTAGTTCCGTAATTCTAGAAAATTTTTTTTAACATTGTTTGCACATGTGTTTTGCATTATTTTATAATTGTATTTTCCATTTATGCATAGGTGTTTTGTATTTGCACATATCTATAAAAAATATTACATAAGTATGTATACAAACAACAAAACGTTTTTATTACATTTATAAAATTTTATACAAACAACAAAACTTTATTAAAAAATATGTTTTATTACAAAATATATATGAAGCATACACATGTGTTTATAGTGGACACTTGTTTAAACTTATAATGTGTTTTGGCATACAATTCTTTAATATTCAAACCTTACAATCAATAACATAAACATTATACAAATGTCTAAAAGAAAATGAAAGTGCAATATATTGATTATACATGTGTGCACTAATAATAATTAACGCAATGTGTGGACTCTTTGTTATCAACATTTTGAAAAGTCGAACATATGTGCACACTCGTTCTCAACTTTTTCAAAAGGCGGACATATGTGCACTCTTTGTTGTCAACATTTTTTGAAAGTAGCAAATCACACCACCTGATACACATAAAAAATAAATAAGAATTAGCAACAATTTTATATTAACTTTGAACTACATATGCAAACAACTCTAGAAAGCAAACCTAATTATATATGAACCCCAAAACACATATGCACAACCATTTTCTTGATTTTATACCAACCACAAAACACATATGCATATGCATAACCATTTCATTGATTTTATACCAACCATAAATGAACCCCTAAACACATATGCACAACCGTTTCATTGATTTTATACGAACCATAAATGAATTCCAAAACACATATGCACAACCAAAGAAACAGATTTGCATTGTAAACAAATTTGCATTGTACTTGTACCAAAGAAACACATATTGCTCAGAAAATTATTAACGAGGCAAAAAATAAACAAGCATTGTACCAAAGAAACACATAGTGCACCACAAAATTATTAACGACGCAAGAAATAAACAAATCTACCTGGTAGTATGTCCAATAAAACAAACTAAAAATCTAAATAAAATCGCATATATTCTTACAAGAAAACTACAGGTATAGTAAACATATAAGAAAAACTATAGCAATTTATTTGTGGTGACACAACATAGTATAAAAGCCCATCGTCAAGTTTAATTTGCGCTGAGAACCAAACATGTTTTAATTCATATTCAATAATGAGGCCTTTGTTCACTTAACACGAATAATAATTTTTGCAACAATCAAATAAAAGCAATATCTATGAAACATACCTTAAATTGCAAAACCTTCAAATTAATTTGCGGGTTTCACCTCATCACCAATTCATTTTCAAAACACCAACCATAAAACCATCTGACTTGAAAAAAAAAATGTTTTAGTGAGGAAAACCGAATTGGACAAAAAATTGATGATCTACAAAACGAACTAGACAAAAAAATGACGATCTGAAAAATATTTGATTTAGTGAGGAAAACCGAATTGGACAAAATTGTTGAAGACACCAGATCTAAGAAAAAATGAGAGTATTGGTTGGTGGAGGCTAGGGTTTGAGGGAGAAATTATGTGAGAGAGAAAAATAGGTAATCTGTAAGTTATTGTTAGTGGTGACAAGAAATTACCTAAAAACCCTTCAATCCTTTTTAAAATGTCACTTAAAGTTTCATTATATTACAGTTATGCCACATTTTTTTTTAGCCATTGATCAAATATTTAATGGTCGAGATTGATTCTCGCAGCTTCTACCTTTTTTGGTTCTGAAAATAACCTTCACTATATATATATATATATATATATATATATATATATATATATATATATATATATATATATATATATATATATATATATATACTAGCCAAGCCCGCCCAATGAGCGGGCATGACTTATAATTATTGTTGACATATTTACTATAGGAAAGAAAGAGTGTAAAAAAATGGTCGAAAAGTGTCTAATGAATAAATTAAGTAACGGTTAAACGAACATCGTTAAAATATTTATACAGTGAATAAATAACAAAAAGAAATTAATGGTAATCCGATAAGAGGAAATAAAACTTAATAAATTATCCGTCATTACAAAGTATTATCTTATCAAACATGCTTACTTTTTTCGCTTTCTATTCTCCAAGTGAGAAGTAATAACTTGTGCTTCTAATTTAGGAACAACTTACATTTGTTCTCTCAGACATGCAAATTAACTTCCTATACACCTTTCTTACGACATTAACCAATTAAACATAATCTTGATAGTCGTCCAATAGAATCTGCTCTTCCAACCTTAGCAAGGCCAATCATGTCTTTGAATGGAAATGAAGATTCCGTAGTGGGTGTCCTGAAGCAGAGCTTGACGCTAATTATCCCTGTATTTAAAATAAATAATCTTCCTATAATAACTTGATTGTAGCAGGTTGTCATTCATAATATCTATCAATGTAGCTAATAGACTTTTAATCTTCTTCAATATATGGTCTTATGAAAGTGATGGCTTCTTTTCTAATTAGAGGGATTCAATATGTAAAAACAAGCTATATTATCTAGTCATGGCTAGCATTTAAGAATATAGGTCATCGTTCAATAGCTTAGCGAGCAAGTGTCGGTGATGACAAAGGTAATGAGCTATTGTTTTTTGTTTATAGTACATGATTCAACTATAATTTGTATTGTGAAAATTATATTGTCGTGTCATGGATAAGTGTTGGCTAAAATTCACTATACAAATTATAACCGAAACTTTAACCTATATACTCCACTTCATATGTCTCAAGATACCAATCATGAAAATCAATATGGAACATAAAAAAGGCGTAGTGATTTTATTTAATCCAAGTCCGACTATAGATCCATCTTATCTAGCTAGTTACTATTTTTAGTCACTAAAGTTCGCTATACTTCCTATACAAATACAATTGCATCTAGGGAAAAATTTTATAACAAATACTTGTAACGAATAAAGTTTATTGCCAAGTAGGCACAAAGACATACTATCACCGAGAACTTGTTTCCATCCGGCTGATCCAACGGAGGCTCGTGCGCTCCTTATGCAAGTATGGTATGGCCCTTTGAAATTGTTGCCATTCATAGTGAACTGATCGAACATGAAACTACTACATAATCCTGAAGGTAGTTCACCCGAGAAACTGTTGTTTAAAAAGCTTTGCAAGGAACCTTTTTTATAAACAATTTTCAAAAATCTTTAAAAAAATTCCGAAAATTACAAAAAAAATAATAAAACTCGGAAAATTAAAAATTAATTGCAATTTTCAAAAATCTTTAAAAAAATTCCAAAATTAAAAAAAAAAAAATTTTGAAAAATTAACAATTAATTGCTTAGTTGGACCAATAATGCTTATAACCAAGTTTCCAATTGTGGAAGGTATCGTACCTGAGAGATGATTGACTGAAAGATCCAAACTTATCATAAACTCCAAGTTTCCAATCTTTACTGGGGTCGGGCATGTAAAACGTTACTTGTGGACAGGGAATGGTACTCGTGGCATTTTCTGGAGCTGGTAAAGATTCTCAATGACAACTATATGTATGCTAAAATTTCACAATATATAGGTAACAAAGCGGAGTTGTCCGAAGATAAATTAGAAAGGCTAATAGATATACTTGGCGATGAAGATAAAGCGAAGGAAGTAATTGAAGCTGCCAAAACATCTATGGGTATGTTTATAGTTACTGTCATATAGTGTCTGGAGGTGGCACATTGTCCGGGTTGGGTAATGTGTCTTAACGGGCTCAGGTTAAAACTGGTCTAATCCTTTTCATATGGTCGTTATGGGTGCATCATACCAACTTATTTTGTTTAGTTTTCTATAATCTTATAATGACTCATGCATTAATTGTGATTTAAAGTTATATTTTTTAAGGTAACTTTTTCACAATCATACATATTAGCATTTCTCATATACTCCCTTTGAATATTTATGAAAAAGCACTCAAAGTAGCAGCGGGGAAGGAAATATGCACTCAAAGAGAGTACTGAGATTACCTCATATTGGCGTGAGAGAGAGTAGGTGTTGATTTTTTATCGGCATGATTTTTTCTGCAAAAAAAAAGCACGCTAAAATTGAATGGTAAATAAAACCAATAAAATAAAATATGAACAACTTTTAGACAAAGTAAAAAAAAACACTCATGTCGGTCTTCACTACTTTTGTGCCTCTTCTGAATCGTATATCATCACGAGAATCATCTTCAGTTTCCACCTTTAACTTTTCACTCTGTGTTTCCTTCTTTGTATCACTCGCTTCCAAATATTCTAAGTTCTCATTTTGTTGCCCATCTTCTATAGGGGTGTTATCATTTAATATTGGTAAAGATACTTGCAACCCAGTTTCCTCAATGTGCTGACCATCCTTCACAGGTGTATAATCTTCCATTGACGGTATAGGTAAGTAGTTGTAACCCAAGAAGCTATTGAAGGAGTGTTAGGGTTGGAGATACCATGGTATAACATTCCATTCATATTGTCCAAAAGGAACATTAAAAGCAGTTTTATATTTATCTTGTTCATTAATTTGAATTTACCAATATCCTGATTTTAAAACTATTTCAAAAACCAAAATAAAAAAATTAATTCATAAAAACACATATGCACTAAATCAGTTTTTAAACATGCATG
Source organism: Chrysanthemum lavandulifolium (assembly GCA_022545495.1). Lineage (NCBI taxonomy): Eukaryota > Viridiplantae > Streptophyta > Magnoliopsida > Asterales > Asteraceae > Chrysanthemum > Chrysanthemum lavandulifolium. Next base: position 164,375,331 of record CM040238.1, on the reverse strand, counting down.
TTCAGAAAAAAGCAAAAAAACGCAAAAAAAGGAAAAAAAAATTGAAAATCGAATGTTTTTAAAAGATAAGATTTATTTATTTGAAGAAAGATGACTTCTATTTTAAGATATTGAGTTGGACAATCCAAAAGCCCAAAGGCAAAATCAAAAATAATATAAAATTGACTTTTACTATTATACCCTTTTAGATTAAATAAAAAGTTTTAATAATTCAAAAATGCTATGTTGCACAATATGCATTACTATGAGTACATAAAGGGTTATCGCACTTAATGTGGTTCCAAAATAAAGGCCATTTATATATATATATATATATATATATATATATATATAGGGAATATATTAGCTATAATTTTGTGCCATATATTGTGGGTCCCCGATTTTTGTGTGGGTCCCGATTCTTTTCTGGGTCCCATTCATTGATAGTGTATTTTAATGAAGGATTAGAGCTAATTGGCTACAAAATTGTAGCCAAGCTATATATATATATATATATATATATATATATATATATATATATATATATATATATATATATATATATATATATATATATATATATATATATATATATATATATATATATATATATAGAATCTAGATCAAATAAGATCAACCTTAAAGTTGTTAAATGAGATCCAACTAAATTTTGACAATGACACACTCCTTATAAAAAAATAAATTTTTATTAACTACGCTAAAATTGTTAAAGTTTCGATAGATTTTTTTTTGAATTCTGGAACCTAGGTGATACACTTTGATTAGAAGTGTAGTGTGTATCGATTTTTGTATGTGTATTAGATTTTGGAATATTTATTATTGTAATATGTATCGGTGTATCACTAAGCCAAACTCATGTATCATTTAGTTATTAGTTGCTAAAATGTTAATTTTATTAAAATATTATTTTATGTGTATTATTGCTAAAATTGTTATTTATAAATGTTTTAGTGGTTTTTAGACTTGATCTTATTTTTACAACTTTAAGTTTGATCTCACGTTAACTCTCCCTATATATATATATATATATATATATATATATATATATATATATATATATATATATATATATATATATATATATATATATATATATATATATATATATATTCAATAATCAGATCTATGTTAATACCGCTAATAGCATAACTCTTATTTCATTTTTTTATTTGCAATCGTCATCAAACTGCCATGAGCTGCAGAAAGCTGTGAAATATAGAGGATGCCGTGTAAGTAAATTGGCCGGCATTTCTGTTGGGTTTTGAGATGCTACTGCTGATACTGCTGCTTTTATAAGATTCAACTGCTCAGGGGATTTCATTGAAGAATGCTCTAAGTCATAATTGTTGCTGGTATGATCTGAACTACTTCTAGTGTATTTGAACTACTGCTAGTATTCCTGAAGATGATCAAGAAAATACACCAAGTGGTAATTACTTCTAGACTAAGAGTTTCTACTACTAGTGCAACGTAATTGTTGCCGAAGACTAACTACTGCTAGAGTTATTGTTTCTACTGCTGATGTATTTTAAACTGCTGCTAGAGTATTAATGTCGGTTTGTATTTATAGAATGTCTTGTAATGAAAGATTAGTATTAGATAAACATAGAAAAGATTCTATAGAGATATACATTGTTTAGAAAGATATTGTAAACCGACTAGGACTCCTTAATCTATAAAAGGAGGATCTACGTCATTGTTTAGAGCACAATTGTTTTTAGAGGCTTCAAGGTTGTAAACCCTAATACTATTAAGAGTATTCGTATTATTCTAATAATATTGAAGCGTTTGGTTTGTTATTCTTTGTGTTCTTCTTAATCATAAAGTGTTAAATTCTGCGTAATATTTTGTAAATCAAACATTTTCTTAACTAAAGCTATATATAAGATCTATATTTACAAGTGTAAAATGGGATCAACAAGTGGTATTAGAGCTTGTGTGATTTAGAAGTTGTTATACCAAGAAGAATACCTATTGTGAAAGATGAACTATACACATACTTTGGCAACAAACAAGGTTCCCATGCTCAAGCCTAATGAGTATGAGATGTGGCGATTAAGGACTGAGCAACACATACAAATGATTGACATTGGTCTCTGGGAGGTCATTGAAAGTGGTAATACTGATTTGAAAGCTGGAGCAGATGGAAAGGTTATTCCACTTACTGCTATAGAAGACAAAGCTCTAAGGAGATTGGAGATCAAGGCCAGATCTATTCTAATGATGGCCATTCCAGATGAATATCAGTTGACTTTCAACACCATCAAGGATGCTAAACTGTTGTCGGAGGCATTGGAGAAGAAGTTTGTTAGGAATGAGGCTACCAAAAAGAGCAATAATAATCACCTCAAATAACAATATGCTAACTTCTATGTCTCAAGTACTGAGACTCTTGATGAGATCTTTAATAGGTTGCAGAAGATTGTGAGCCAACTAGAGCTTTTGGGAGTGGTTATTGAACAAGAAGATTTGAATCAAAAGCTGCTGGGATGTCTTCCATCTGAATGGAACACAAATGCAATTGTGTGGAGAAACAAGCCCGAGTTGGAAAAGTCAACCTTGGATGATCTTCGCAACAATCTTAAGATCTATGAGGCTGAAGTGAAAAAAATGTCAAGTTCTAGCTCCAGTTCATCTAATGTGGCATGTGTTTCATCCAACAACACTAGCAACACAAATGGTGAAGTTACTATTGCTCATGGAGTTAGTGCTGCTAGTACACAGGTTACTACTGCTGGAAGTGAAAACTTGAATGATGCTGCTGTATATTCTTTCTTTGCCAGTCAAAGCACTACTACTCAACTGGCAAATGAGGAACTTCAACAGATCCATCCTGTTGATATGGTGGAGATGGATCTTAGGTGGCATATAGCTATGCTAACAATGAAGGCAAGAAGGTTTCTAAAAAGGACTGGGAGAAGCTTATAGATGAATGGGACTAACAGAGTGGGCATTGACAAGTCCAAGGTTGAGTGCTATAACTGCAAGAAGAAGGGTCACTTTGCAAGGGAGTGCAGATTCCCAAGGTCACAGGACAACAGGTCAAGGGAAGTGGAAAGAAGAACTGTGCCCATGCAGGAGACTTCCACAACAACTGCTTTGGTGTATTGTGATGGCTTGGGAGGTTATGACTGGAGTGACCAAAATGCTGATGGTCCTACTGATTATGCACTCATGGCATACTCATCAAGCTCTAGTTCTTCTGGATCAGACTCTGAGGTATCATTTGAGTCATGTTGTTCAGATCCTTGTTTATACAAATCTGGGTTGTGGAAAACTAGAAGGGGGTTGAATAGTTTTACCATTTAAAATCTTAATTGTTTCGAAAATTTATTGTGAGATCAATCAATATAGATAAATGATGTGTTAGTGAAGAATAAATAATATGCAAGCAATAGATAATATGTAAGTAAGGAAAGAAACAATCAAACCACAAAAAAGTTGTTTATAGTGTTCGGTCAACAAGGACTCTTTTTCCTTGTCCTACTCCACTCCCCGAGTCTCCAACTCGAGAGTTATCTTCACTAATCAACAAGCTCCTTTAACCGGCAGAGAAAACCTTTACACGTCGCTTACACAATATTTCCGACACAAAGCTAGATTTCGAGTTCTTTTACAAGGGTACAACCACTCCAAACACACTATGTATTTTGAAGACTAAAATACTAACCACTCACACTCAGAGGTTTAAGTTGGTTTGGTACAACAATGATGTATGAATAATAATGATTCACACAACAACAAAACAAACAAGACTTCCAACTATTTGTTGAAGTTTGATTATGCCTTGATCTTCTTTGCTACAAAAGATGATTCTAAAATGAAATGAAACTGAGTTAGATGTAATAGAATGAGAAAATGTATGTGTTTTTATGCTAATGAGGGATGAGAATACAACTTGGGTTGGCTTGCAATTTATAGGCCAAGTGATCAGCAGATCACAGGCTGGATGGAACTAAAAAAAGGGTCCGCCCTTTATAATTTTTGGTTCCGCCAGTCTGACAGTGGAGATCACAAAAAATCTTTCAAAGATCATCCAAATCTTTCCAAGATTATGTAAGATATAATGAGTGAATATCTAAATAAAATATTCTATAAAATCTTCTAAAGATTTCAAATGTGATGCAAGCCATGATGTAATATGTAGTTTTCTATTTTTAGAATTAATATGTTATATAAGTAAATACTTATGTAATGTTTTGTTTAAGAAACTAAACATACTTGATCTAAAAATGTTGATGGACATTATAGTTTAGAAGGTTATCAATATCGATTGATATGTAGCTAATCAAAATGTGATAAGATGTAAATGCTTAAGTGATGAAGACTTTATTTAAGAAAATCTTGTATTAATGTCTAATAATCTTGACAAGCTTTATACTTTGCAAAAATGAAATTTAATTTTGTCGTTACAAAAACAAGGTAAAGATCATAAAATATAAATAACATTTTTGGACGATATTTGTATTAACATGGGTATAATAGAGTGTTTAAAGAACTTGAAGATGCTAGGTTATTGGTTTTAGGATATAAAGAGGGTTTGAAATCTGTTGTGGCTAGATTAGAATTATTTAAATCTAATGAACTTGTTTTGTGTGAAAAAATTAGAACATTAGAAGTTGAGGTATATCTAAAAGATCAAACCATTTATGAGCTTAAAATAAAAAATGATGAGGTTCAAACAGAAAAAGATAAGGTTCAAACAGAAAAAGATAGTATTAAGTTGAATATTAATAGACATGAATATCAATCTAAAGAAGTTAACAAGATAATAGACCTTCAAATTTATAATATGATGAAAGGAATAATATATAAGAAAGGAATAGGGTACCATGATGTTGCACCTCATGTAACTGGAAATTTTTCTCCCCCTATGCCTAATTTGTCTTTTACAGGTGAAGAAAAGAGTGTTGAACCACCTAGAGATAGCATGCCTGTTAGAGTAGAGTCTGAGAAGGATAGAAGGAAGTCTAATGCCCCAGTCATAGAGGAATGAGTGTCAGATGATGAGGATGAAGCTGTGGTCACACCTAGAGTCCAAAATAAATCTGTTGCTACAACTGCTGCTAGCAAAAATGTAGAAACAGTAGAACCTTGTAATAAGAACAATTCTAGTAGTAGTGGAAATCAAAGAAATTGGAACAATTTGATGTCTAATAGACTAGGGAGTGATTTTGTTATAAATAATAAAGCTTTTATTATTTGTGGTATTTTTGATCACTTGCATCATCACTGTAAAAATAATATAAATGAAAAAGTGACAAAACTTGTATGGAACTATGCACAAAGGGTGAATCATACTAATTTTTCTAAATACACTCACCCTCATGCTAAAAAGTCTCTAGTTCCAAGAGCAGTCTTAATGAGATCAGGCTTAAAAACTGTTAATACTGCTAGATCTGTTACTACTACTTCCACAAAACCTATAGTTAATGCTGCCCATTCAATGTCATGTTTTTCAAAAGGGGCACATTCAACTATTTATATACCCATTAAAAAGAGAACATCATTAATAAATAACATGGATGAACTAAAGGTTAATATTGCTTTGAGAAAACCGGTAACTACTGCTTGGCAAAAAGTAACTGCTGCTAAGCCAAAAACAACTACTAATGTTGTTATGGGTAAAGAGATTAAAGCTGTAAAGGCCTCATCTTGTTAGGTTTGGAGACCAAAGATACCTGTTTTAGACCATGTCTCCAAATACAACAATGCATCTTATGTACTTAAAAGATTTGATTACATGGATGCACAAGGCAGATCCAAGTCTATCATGGCTTGGGTCCCTAAGAGAAACTAATTCTCTTAATTTATGTGCAAGGCAATCCAGAGGTGGACTTATTGAAAAGAGGTGTTGTTGATAGTAGATGCTCTAGGCATATTACAGGAAACATGTCCTATATTTCTTACTATATACCTATTGATGGAGGATATGTTGCATTTAGAAGCAATCCAAAGGGTGGTAAGATCACTGGGAAAGGGAAAATTAAAACAAGTAATATGGATTTTGAGGATGTGTATTTTGTCAAAGAACTCAAGTTTAATCTCCTTAGTGTGTTACAAATGTGTGATAAAAATAATAGTGTTCTTTTCACTGACACTGAGTGTATAATTTTATCTCCCAACTTTAAGCTAATTGATGAAAGTCAGATCCTACTTAGAGTTCCTAGAACATATAATATATACAGTGTTGACCTAAAGAACATGGTTCCTAAGGGTGGTTTGACTTGCCTATTTACTAAAGCCACATCTGATGAGTCTAGAATTTGGCATAAAAGACTTGGTCATTTGAACTTTAAAACTATGAACAAACTTGTTAAGGGACAACTTGTCAGAGGTCTACCTTCCAAGATTTTTGACTTTAATGAAACCTGTGTTGCTTGTTAGAAGGGAAAGTAGCACAAAGCCTCTTGTAAGATCAAGATGAAACATGTGTTGCTTGTTAGAAGGGAAAGTAGCACAAAGCCTCTTGTAAGATCAAGAATGTGGACTTATTTGGACCAACTTTTGTTAAGAGTTTAATGAAGAAGATGTACTGCCTAGTTGTCACATATGACTTCAGTAGATTCACTTGGGTTTTCTTTCTAGCAACTAAGAATGAAACTAGTGGAATCCTTAAGGCTTTTATAACCAGAATAGAAAACCAAATTGATCTCAAAAGTTAAAATCATAAGATGTGACAATGGGACTGAGTTTAAGAATAAAGAAATGAACCAGTTTTGTGAAGTGAAGGGTAATATGAGACAGCTTAGTGTAGCTAGGACTCCTCAACAAATGGAGTGGCTGAGAGGAGGAATATGACACTTATTGAGGCTGCTAGGACTATGCTTGCAGATTCAAAATTACCAAAAATCTATTTGGGCTGAGGCAGTTAACACTGGTTGTTATGTACAGAATAGAGTTTTGGTAATAAAGCCTCACAACAAGACCCCCTATGAGTTATTTCATGGTAGAACACCTACCCTACACTTTATGAAACCATTTGGGTATCCTATCACTATCCTTAATACCATAGATCACCTAAGAAAGTTTGATAGGAAGGCTGATGAGGGATTCTTTGTTGGGTACTCACTAAATAGTAAAGCATTTAAGGTATTTAACAGTAGAACAAGATTTGTTGAGGAGAATCTACATATTAGGTTTAATGAAAATAAACAAAGGAAGAGGTCCTGACTGGCTGTTTGATATAGATGTGCTAACAAAAATTATGAATTATGAGCCAGTTATCACAGTAAATCAGTCTAACAAAAGTTCAGGTACAAAAGACAATGTTGCTGCATATCAACCTAGGGTGGAGAAAGAATCTGTTGCATACTACATTCTGATACGTATTTGGACTGGTGACACACCTCTCTCCTCAATTTCAAAGGGTTCACAGGATGATGCTGAGAAACCTTCCAGTGATGATGTGGTAACGAGCTCCCCAAGCTCTGAAGATCCGGGGAACAAAACTGTTGCTAATAAAGAAGTTCCTGGTGCAGATATTGGATATGATGAACCTCAAAAGGATGATCGTGTATCAGTCGATAACACTAGCAAGCCTATCAGTAGTAATTATGCACCTACTGCTAAGCTTAGTGCTACTACTGCTGGAGGAAGTTTTGAAAATCCCACTAGCAACAGTTATTCTGAACCTGCTGCTAAGTCTGGTATTAATGCTACTGGAGCCACTTTCAATGAAAATGACTATGATGACTCCATGCCTCCATTGGTAGATATGTATGCTGAAACTGATGAAGATTTGTTTGATGAATTTTGTGAAGAGGCTGACATGTCCAACTTAGCAGATGACATTCGTGTCAGTCCTATTGCTGCTACCAGAATTCACAAGTATCATCCAAAAGAGCAGATAATTGGAGAGTTGCAGTATGTTGTTTATACCAGAACTAAGTCAAAGGGTTTGAAAGATTTAGCTGATACAAGTTTCTTTGCTAGATCCCTTCATTAAAGGAACAGTCATAAAGATCTCCAAAACTACCTATTTGCATGTTTCCTATCTCAAGTAGAGCCCAAGAAGGTACATCAGGCTTTGGCAGAATCAAGCTGGGTTGAAACCATGCAGGAAGAGTTGTTGCAGTTTAAACTGCAAGAGGTCTGGACTTTTGTGGATCTACCTAATGTAAAAACTGCAATTGGTACAAAGTGGATGTTCAGAAATAAGAAGGATGAAAGAGGAATTGTGGTTAGGAACAAGGCAAGATTAGTTGCTCAGGGATATATACAAGAAGAAGGACTGGATTATGATGAAGTATTTGCTCCAGTTGCAAGGATTGAAGCTATTAGATGGTTCTTAGCATATGATTCTTTCAAATACTTTCTTGTTTATCAGATGGATGTTAAGAGTGCCTTCTTGTATGGGAACATAGAGGAGGAGGTATATGTTTGTCAGCCTCCTAATTTTGAAGATTCTGATTTCCCAAACAAAGTTTACAAGATAGAAAAGGCTATGTATGGTCTACACCAAGCTCCTAGAGCTTAGTATGAAACCTTGTCCACTTTCTTAATGGACAATGGGTTTCACAGGGGCACAATTGACAAAACCTTGTTTATCTTAAGATCAAAAGGTGATATATTACTGGTGAAGATTTATGTTGATGACATTATCTTTGGGTCTACTAACAAGGATCTATGTGTAGCATTTAAGAAACTTATGCATGATAAGTTTCAGATGAGCTCAATGGGAGAGCTTACCTTCTTTTTGGGGCTTCAAGTGACGTAGAAGAAGGAGGGTATTTTTATAAGCCAAAAGAAGTATGTGGCTGAGATTTTGCAGAAGTTTGGGTTTAAAGATGTCAAAAGTACAAGCACACCTATGGAAACACTTAAGCTATTGCTCCCAAATGATGATAGTGATGCTGTGGATGTTCATCTCTACATATCCACGATTGGGTCTCTTATGTATCTCACTTCATTAAGGCCAGACATCATGTGTCCAGTTTGTGTGTGTGCAAGATTTCAAGTTACACCTAGAGCTTCACATCTCAATGCAGTGAAGAGGATCTTTAGATACTTGAAGGGGCAACCTAAATTAGGGCTTTGGTATCCTAAAGATTCACCATTTGATTTGATAGCATACACAGAAAGTGATTATGCAGAAGCTAGCCTGGACAGAAAGTCTACATCAGGTGGATGTCAGTTTTTGGGTTGTAGACTTATCTCATGGTAGTGTAAGAAACAAACAGTGGTGGCCAACTTCACAACTGAAGCTGAGTATGTGGCTGCTGCTAGTTGTTGTTGTCAAATGCTTTGGATTCAAAATCAACTACTGGATTATGGGTACAACTTTTTGAATACTAAAATCTTTATTGATGATAACAGTACAATCTGCATTATTAAAAATCTTGTTTTTCATTCTAAAACAAAACATATTAAGATTAGACATCACTTTATTAGAGATTGTAATGAAAAGAAATTGATTCAAATGGTTAAAATCTATACTGATAAGAATGTTGCAGAACTACTTACAAAAGCTTTTGATGTGGGTAGGTTTTATTATTTGATTGCCAATATTGGAATGTTAAATCTCTAAATTTTTTATCTCACTATGTTTTTGTAAAGTTTTGTAAAGATTTGTACTGTAATTGAAGTCATAAAAGGTTTCTACTGCCAAGTGTATGAAAGTGCTGCTTGTTATACTTAGTACTGCTGGTAACTGCTGCTAATTATATTTCCAGTTGCTAAGTATCAATTTATGTTATGATTATTGTAGAATGTTCTTTCTTGTTTTTTTGTGGTTTTGGACTAACATTTTGCAGAATAAGGAAAAAGAGAATGATTAGTTTGATGTAAAATTAGAGTATGTACTGCTAAAACAAACTTACTACTGCTGGGCAAAAGTTAGTGCTGCTGGGCCAATTTTACTACTGCTTGGACAATGTTGCTAGGTTTGAAAGTGCAGGGACGAATTTGTAACTTTTTGTTTATAAATCCCAAATTGATTCATTCAATCGGATTTGTGCACTCATAATTGTCTTGATTACAAACCCTAACACTCCTCTTAACATCAAAACTCTTAATTCTTAATTCCCAAACCCTAATTCATAATGTCGTCAAGAGTCTTTGCTGATAGTCACAACTTGGTTGCTTTATTTGATAAACCCTTACCAGAATCAGAAGGATTTACTGAAATCATTGATTTTCTTAATGCTTGCCCTATCAGGTATGCATTATTAGTTAACCCTACTATATTCCTTTCTCACATTAAGCATTTTTGGGCTACTGCTAAGTCCATAACTATTGATGGGGAAGTACAAATTCGAGCTTTAGTAGATGGTCAAGAGGTAATTGTCACTAAGTCATCAGTTAGAAGTTCCTTGGAACTAGCAGAGGACAATGGTGTCGATTGTCTCCCAACCTCTGCTATTTTCTAAGGTCTTGAAAAGATGGGGTATGAGAAGTCAAACAACTTTTTAAAATTTAAAAAAAAAAAGGCTATTCTCACCTCAATAGAAATTTTTAGTCCATACCATCCTGCATTGTATAAGTCTAAAAACACTTGGCTGGAATGAGTTCAGTACAGTTATAGCTTCTACTATAGTGTGCTTGACTCATGGACATCATTTTAATTTTACTAAGATGATTTTTGATAGTATGGTTAAACACTTGGATGATTCAAGTAATTATTTTCTGTATCCAAGGTTTGTTCAAATTTTTGTGGATAAACAACTTTTAAAGAAAAAGGTTTATAAAGGAACTTTGGATACTCCCCTGCTCACAAAGAAAGTTTTTACCTTTATGAGGAAGCAGGGAATAGGTTTTTCAGGAAGGGTGACACCACTTTTTCATTACATGGTGAACCTTCCACAAACACATGATGAGGGTGCAACATTCCAAGCTGTTACCCAAATCCACATCCACAATTTTACCCTCCATATCATAACAAAGAAAGACCTCTACCCATAGGAAATCACATAAAAAGGGTACTAAGCTTCTTTAGGCTAGTATTGGTATGGTTGTAGATGAGACTGTCATAGGTGGGGAATATGACATGTTGGTGAGGGCTACCACTACTGCTTCTAGCTTAGCAGCAGAGCAGGACAGTGGTAACATAAGTAAGACCCAACCAAAGGCAACATTTGAAGTGTTGAGTTCATATGAACTTAACGCAGATGATGGTAACCCCAGCCAAATGGCTTCTATGGGGGGCTCAGATGCTCAAACTAGGTTTGAGACTGAGTTTACACCTTTTATTCACCTCTCAGGGAAGGTAACACATCCTAAAGTGATGAGGTTAGATTTGAAACAGATGAATTGATGGCCTATCTTATACAAAATGTCAATTATGGTGATCCACCTCTAGGGCTAGGTAACACAAGCCGAAGTGGTGAGGATATCATGAAACTTTTAAAGGAATTGATGGAAAATTGTACCCACTTATCTCAACAGGTTCTTGACCTACAGACACTAACTGCTTCACAGGGCACTGAAATCACAATATTGAAGAGAAGAGTTAGGTTATTGGAAGGAGTACATAGATCAAGAACCCACAGGCTTAAGAGGATCCATAAGGTGGGCAATGCACAAAGGGTGAGTTTCCCTGAAGAACCTAGTTTGGGGGAGGATGCTCCTAAACAGGGGAAGAATGATGATAGCATAGGTTCAGGGGAGTCTCAGGATCATAATGGTGCAGATATGGGTAATTTAGTTGCACAAACTCAGGGTAACTTTGTGGTTGCCGATAAAGAAGGTAATGAGGTTGTGTTGGAACTAGTAAACAAAGAGCAGGTAGTGGGATCTCAAGCTGAGAAACTTGTACAAGCTTCAAAGATTATGTTGGAGACAGTCAAAAGTTTGGGAAATGATGCTACTGCTACTAGTGATGGTGACAAAGTTGAAGAAATGGCTAAGGTAGATAGTGTTGCTGATGTAAATGTTTCTGTTGCTAGTGAGCAAGTTCCTGCTGCTAGTACAAAAGTCTCTACTGCTGCATCAAAAGTTACTACCGCTAAGGAGAAAACAGTTTCTACTGCTGAGCTCATGGATGAAGAAACAAGTATGGCTCAAGTTATGTTTCAACTGAAATCATCAAAACCATCATAACAACAATCCCAAAAACCATCAACAAAGGCACCTGTCAAAGGTGTAGTCATCAGAGAACCTAACTCTACATCCAAGAATATCTCTCAACAACCACCACAATATGAAGGCAAAAGAAAATGAGTACTTGTTGAAGAGCCTGAGCCTGAAATACCTGTGGAATTCTGGCCTAAAGAGAAGATTGCAGAGTATGATGCCAAAGTTGCTGCTGAATTGGCTGCTGAATATGAAACAGAGAACCAAGAGGTTCTTGAACAACAAAGAAAAGCTGTTGAGGATGAAGCTAAGACATTGTCATTGATAGCTGCTTGGGATGAGGAAAGGGTCAAATGTGATGCATATATGGAGTTAGCTAAGAAGCTTACTCAAAATGATCAAGAGCAGTGCACTATTGAAGAAAGAGCTCAGTGGTTGAAGGAGTACATGGATGAGAGAGGAAAAGTTTATGTTGCTGAGAGATTAAAGAAGAAGATGCTTAAACCACCAACTGTTAAGCAAAGAAGAAAGGTTCATGAAAACTATCTGAAGAACATGAATGGCTACAGGAAGAATCAGTTAGCTCATCTACCTGATGGTGAGGTTGAGAAATTGTATGAGAAAGCTAAAAGAGAGATAGAAACTTTTGTGCCCATGGAAACAGAGGAACCTACAAAAGAGACAGTGGCGGAGAAGGTGGAAGTAAAGAAAGAAAGATCTAGCTCAGGAGTGAAGAGAGCTGGGAGTTTCTTGAAAAAATGTTGGTAGGAAAAAAAGGAAAGCAGATAAGTCTAAAGCAGTTGAGCGGGCTGATGATTCAGAGCATGAAGTAGAGAAAGTTGAGGAAAACCTGGAAGAGCAAGTATCTTATGTAGAAGATAGAGAAAAGTTGCAAGCTCTTACAGTTCTGTCAAAACAAAGAGAACCTAAAGTTGTTGATGCAGTTCCTATAGGAATCAAATATCCTATCATTGAAGTTACTTCTGGGATTCAAGATAGAAGTGAAGGTTATTGGGATATAAAAAGAAGTAATGGTAAGAACTACATATTTCTTAGGTTCATGCAAATGGTGCAATATTTTGATAGGGATGACCTTGTGACTCTCTGGAGATTGATAAAGGAAAAGAATGGTGGTGCTTATCCAGAGAAAGTTTATGTTAGAGTAATCTGGAATTATTTGATAGTAATGTTTGAGCCAAGCCATGAAGATGAGGGGTGACGAAAACTTAAACACAACACAGTTCAACAATGGAGGCTATATCAATGTTATGGTGTTCATGTTTTGTTTGCTCATGGTCTGGTGATTTACATGCTTGTGGAAAAAGATTACCCTGCTCTTAACTTCAACAAGGAAATCATAAGACAGATGTTGCAAGAAAAGAGGTTGCAAGTTCAATATTACTTCTCTGATGATCAAGCATATCATTTGTTGAAGAAGTATGAAAGAATTCTCAATCCCAAACCAAAGAAGCATAATTGATATGTTTAGGAGCATCCTCCTGGTGATTGTTCAAGCTAAACAGGAAACTTGATGATTTTGGAAAGAAATATCAAGTTTAGGGGAGGATTGTTGGGTTTTGAGATGCTATTGCTAATACTGCTGCTTTTGTAAGATTCGACTACTCAGGGAATTTCATTGAAGAATGCTCTAAGTTATAACTGCTGATGGTATGATCTGAACTACTGCTGGTATTCCTGAAGATGATCAAGAAACTACACCAAGTGGTAACTACTGCTTACTGCTAGTGCAAAGTAACTGCTGCTGAAGACTAACTACTGGCAGAGTTATTGTTTCTACTCCTGATGTATTTTAAACTACTGTTGGAGTATTAGTATCGGTTTGTATTTAGAGAATGTCTTGTAACGAACGATTAGTATTAGATAAACATAGAAAAGATTCTATAAAGATATACATTGTATAGAAAGATATTGTAAACCGATTAGGAATCCTTAATCTATAAAAGGAGGACCTAGGTCATTGTTTAGAGCATGATTGTTTTTAGAGGCTTCAAGGTTGTAAACCCTATTACTATTAAGAGTATTCTATATTACTCTAATAATATTGAAGCATTTGTTTTGTCATCCTTTGTGTTCTTCTTAATCATAAAGTCTTAATTGAAGCTATATATAAGATCTATATTTACAAGTGTAAACTGGGATCAACAATTTCTTACACTATGTCCCGTTATATTTCATACCTTTATGTGTATCTATATGCAGTTAACTGATTTTCAAGATGCTAACTGGCACATGATGTTGTACGAAGTTTCTACAGAATCGACTGCTCATGTAGGTTAGAAGCTTTCCTTGAAAAATTCTGCTTCATATGGACAGTTGATTCTACACAAACATCGAACAACATTTTATGAAGCATGTTAGCTCTTCTTGAAAATACAATTTCAAAAACGATAAACTATATGAATTTCATCTCAAAACACAAATGGTATTATATTTTAGTACATTGGCGCACATTGATGCTTTGAGCTTCCCCTCGCTAACTAATTTGTATGACAATGTTTATGCATTTTGTTTGATGCAAAAAGTGGGCAAATAAAATGAGGCGATGGCAATGAGGTATCAAGGAGAGTGTTAGGTCACTAGTTTTACAACATAAGCTTACTAGAAAGAGATTAAGGCGATTGAACAAGAAATCAAACACAAACACATGATATAAAGACACGGTTATGCGTAGAGTGTAGTGAAAGAAAATAACTTGAACAACCAACCTCAAGTGAGGTCATTACATAGTATTTATAGGCAAGGAGCTAGGCAACACCCTACTCCTTCCCTTTTCCTTATTGGACATGGGCCTAAGCTTATGGGCCTTCTACATAAGCTTGACCTTAAACAAACATAAAGGCCATAATAAACTACCTATTACATATTAGAAACTAACACTTGAATTAAGGTTTAGGAGTGATTCCAACAATCTCCCCTCAAGTTTTGGTGATGAAAACGTGAAGGCGTTGATGTAATAGTAGCCTTGACGTCTTCCGACATTCTTCTTTCTTGTGAGAAGAATTGCCTTGATTCGAACAATCTCCCAAAGGTAGAGATAGTTGTCTTTGAACGCTTATGCTTTGACGTCATCTTTAACTTTGTTCTTTGATCATTGTTCTTTGTGATGAAAGTGATAGTATGTTGTTGTTCGCATCAAGTTTCTCAGTTCCGCTTCGCCACTACAAAGGTTCCACGTCATTCTTCAACATGCTCACACGCCTTTGACGTTGGAATTCAAGATCGATGAAGTTCTTTAAGTCTTTAACTTTGTAGATTCTTTGATTTGACGAAGAATCATTCGATCGTTGTGTTGCTTTTGGATAGAACTTCCATTAGTGATGATGTTGGCGTGAGCATGAGAAGAATCTGCATGATCATCCCGCCCCGAGCTTCCATAAGAAGAAAACATTTCAAACGGTTAGTAATAAGCGGATTCCGCACTTAAAAGTTTGAACTTCGAGAGTGTTAACAAAGATAGTGTGAAAACACAACTCTAATTCTTACAATGGCCGCTCTCGAACCGGAGTCCCACAAGTGAGATAAGGCGATGTACCGGCACATCTACATTCGGATGAGTCGCCGAGGTACAACGGCATCACCTCACGATCAGACCGCTTGAGACACACTAAGCGTAATCCACGAGGAGTTACCAAGTGACCCGCTTGTCGTGGTCATTTGATGTTGACCTGGCGGGAGTTTCCATTCAATCACCGAGGATCATGATGTGAACCTCTCATAAATTGTAGGACCACTACGATATCAACCTTATCACTTTACCAAGCAAACCCAACACACGTAACCCAAGTTACGCGTATAAAACGTGAAACACAAACACAAACAAAGCTTAGAAATAAGATGAGAAAGATGGTGACTTGATGTTATATTCATGTATGTGAAGAGATAAGATAAACACAATAAAGTTGTATATTCCAAAGGAAAAACACACACACACACACTTTCAAGCACACCCCTCAAATGACCATTTGAGGGGTATTTATAGTACAAGAGGTTTGTTGCCCTAAAAGGCTTTATCTTGGGCTTTTCGTGGATAGGACTTGGATTGGGCTTGGCACGCTTAAGCTTATAAACGGCTAGCAAGTCTCAACAATTAACCATTTAGCTTATCCTAATCCATGAGCCCGTTGACTATTCTAGCACGATATCTAACACACGTTACAAAGTTCCTAATCGTGAATGACCATCACTTCTAATAAAACTATTAAGGCTAACAATCTCCCCCTAAGGGGTGGTCATTCAAAAGATGCTCCACTTGATAAGATCTTTACTTTCCTTGAGCTTGAACTTTGCGTGTAGATATAGAATAGTATTGATTCTTTGTTCCTTCATGCTTTATGATCAAATAATGTGCTTGTCTGCCGTTGTCAACTTCGTTGGTTAGGTATCTCCACGTCTTTCTCCACCATGCTCACACTTCTATTTGACTTTGAGTTTCCAATGATGAAGTTCTCGAGTCTTTACACTTTGTAGATTCTTTGACATTGACGAAGAATCATCTTTAACTTTGAGTTGCCTTTGATTTTGATGAGAACTTTCATGTGTTGTTGGTATGAGCATGTGGCGAGTCCGCACGATCCATCCGCTCCAAGCTTCCATAAGAAAACATAAAAGATTAGTAATAAGCGTATTCCGCACTTACAAGTTTGAATTTCGAGGTGTTAACAAAGATAGTGTGAAAACACGTCTCTAATTCTTACAAAGGCCGCTCTCGAACTGGAGTCCCACAAGTGAGATAACGCGATATACCGAAATACACCTATAGCTCGGATGAGTCGAGGTACATCAAGCATCACCCCACGATCGTAGACCGTTTGAGACACACTAAGCGTAATCCACGGGAGTTACCGAAGTGACTTCTTGTCGTGGCTGCATGATGTTGACCTGGCGGAGTTTCCATTCAATCATCAAGAATCACAGACGTGAAACTTCATAAATGTTCCGCAGATTGCTAAGATCCGCAGGACTCTAGAGTATATCACTTGTGCCCTTATTGATGAACAACAAGCGATGTCATGTCATGTGTTCCTATGAGATCTTTGATGAATCTCGTGGCTCTAGACTTAATAGTACATTTTGGTTTTCCGACGGAGACTAGGAGAGGGTCTCTTCTTCAATACCAACGATCTCTAAGAGAAAGTCAATAGATTATGTAGGGTTCCGGTGAGAATGAAACAAATCCTTTGAGAGGAATTGAGTGGCTAGAAGGTTAGTGCAGTGCGTCCATGGGTCCATGACGTCTTTGTCTTCAATACCAAGTGTCAACTAAGTGACAACCAAGAGTGATGGATTGAACCGGTTTCGCCCTAAGGTTGAATATGGAGGGCTATTTCTTTTCACCCTTTCTTTACTTTTCTTTTAATTCTTCAACCCCTTCTTTCTCCTTTCTCACATTACTCCTTTTTCAATCATTCCTAAGGACTTCTAATACTAACTATTTGTGATGTCCTTGGGTAGATCCCTCCGGCTCAAGCGGATCATAGGACGGATTTCCTATCCTTAATCACCTTATAACCCATGACCATCCTATTGTTGCCATAAAACCATTTTCTTTAAAATCTCTCGTAGTGTTTATGGTAGAAAACATGTTTGAAACACTCCGTGAGTTTTGTATTTTCGTAAACACTCCCCTTCACATGTGCTTATATGTTTTGACGAAATCGCATATAGAGGGTAGAGTTCGCACTTTTGAATTGATCGACTTTAAATGAACTAGACCGATTTGAGACACGCTTACATCACTAGAGAACTAGCTTGAAATTATTACCCGTCCGGTCAAGTCCATAGAAAGTTTCTCGAGATGGTACATTATTCCTCGTCAATTCATTGGTTTCAACTGAGTCGAGATCTTTTGAGAATCAAACAGCGATCATTAAACTTTTTGATCACATTTTAATCACGTCTCCTTCCCCTCAAAAATAGCATATTCGGGATATTTTTGTTTTCAACGGATTAAAAAACATTTTAGAATCTTTTGGGGAGACAAACGGATTTGATTTAAGCATGAATTTGGAACATTTTGTTTTATACTCCCTTTTTAATCAAGCATAATCAATTAAAAGGTTTTAGAGGGAGTTATCTTGAGCACAAAGTATTTTGAAAGATTTTGAAAAATCTATTTGAACAATCTTGAAAATGAAAAGGTGCTTAAGATGATGATGATTTCTCACCATTTTTAAATGCAGTGCACTGAAGCGTACACTTGTGATTTTCATTAAAAGGCACGAGTTTTGATTTGAAAAATAATCAAAAGTCATCTTTTCGGTCCGGGTTTCGTACTGATGTATACGAAAGCCATTTTATGAAGAAATTTTGAGAAACGACATGTTTTAGAAAACATATTAAAGAACTCTCGCTCAACATCCATGACATGCCCGTATCATTGTTGAATGACATTTCTAGATACGTATGTAATATCGATTATAAAAGAGACATGTCGTGAGAGGAATATTTTTGGATTTTGATTTTATATTGTTTTTGTATTTTTGAAAATTTTATATTTTTATATTTTGCTTTTGTTGGTTTTTCAAATTTTGTATTTTGTTTTTCAAAATATTTACAATGAAGCTTTTGGAAAATCATTTTCAAGAAGATTCGAGAAGACGCTCTAACTCCTCGTGGGTTAGGCTTCGCATTCCAATTCGTCGAACTAAATAGTCAAAACTTTCTTTTGGAAGGGCTTTTGTTAATAGATCGCGAGTTGGTAATCGCCTTCACGAAGAATAATTCAACAGTACCATTTTCGACGTACTCTTTGATGAAGTGATAGCGGACTCGATATGCTTAGTCTTTGAGTGATGAACAGATTGCATGATATGGCTATGGCACTTTTCGAGTCACAATACATAGGTATTTTATCGAAAGTAAAGCCATAATCTGTGAGTTGTGTTCTCATCCATAGAACTCGAGCACAACACGCATATAGAGACATATACTCGCCTTCATTGTTGACTGGCAAAGGCAATCTTGTTTCTTTGAAGACCGACTTACTAACTTTTCACCCAAAATTGTGCTCCTCCTGGATGTACTTTTGTCAGAATCTTGATCACCGCGTGGTCCGTGATCCGAAAAGGCAATTAGATCAATCCGGATTCCTTCGGATACCAAAGTCCCATGTGAATGGATGTCTTGTGTACCGAAGATCTGCTTAACCTCTTTGAGGTGCGCTCGGTAGGCTTTGCTCGAAACCGTGCTAATAAGCAAACAACAAAATGAATATCCGGTCGACTAGCAAGAAGATACATGAGAGAACCAATCATGCTCGATATTTCTTCGGATCAATAGGTGTCCCAAACAAATCGGCTCCAATTTTTGGTGAAGTTACCATTGGTGTTCCGACCGAGTCACAATTATCCATACCATGATTTTCAAAATCTCGGTTGTGTATTTAGCTTGATTTATAAAAATTCCACGAGGAGACTCGATGTATTTGTAAACCAAGAAAGAATTTTAGTTCCCCATCATGGACATTTCAAATTTACTTTTCATGAGATTTTCAAAATGTTTAGAAAGATTCGGATTAGTGGACCCAAAGATGATGTCGCCCACGAAATCGAACAATCAAAATGTGGTGTTTGCATTTTGTGTAAACAAGGTAGGATCAACTGTTCCTTTGGTGAAATTGTTTAGGATAAGGAAGAGGACAGTCATCATACCACGCCTTGAGCTTGTTTCAAACCATAGATTGCCTTTTTGAGTTTGTAGACGAGTCCGGATGTTCCAAGTCAATGAAGCCTTCCGTCTGACTCACGACACTTCTTCTTTCGTAGTTCCATTCAAGAACGCGGTCTTAATGTCCATCCGATAAACCGTGATGTTTTTGTGCTACGATAGGCTAAGAAAATCTCGACGACCTCAAGTCTAGCTACCGCGAATGACTCTTCAAAGTCTATCCTTCTTCCCTGTCAGTATCCTTTGGCCACAAGACGAGCTTTGTTGCTAATTACGCTCATTTCTTCATCCCGCTTGTTCTTCCATAACCATTTAAGATCAATGACGCGAACGCCAACGGGTCTTGGAACCATTTCCCAAGAGTCATGAAGACGGTATTGGAGAAGTTCCTCCCGCATTGCTTTTATCCATGCGGATCCGCCATTGCCTCACGAATGTTCTTTGGCTCGATATTGCTAATTGAGCAAAGGTAAATGCATAAGTCGCAATCGGTGGCAAGTTGGCGCCTCGTCTGAATCGCCTTGAAGGTTCACCAATAACTTGTTCAATTGGGTGGTCTTTTGTCCACTTCGAGTAGAAGGATACCGTTGGTTAAATGTATGCGAGTTAGATGGTTCTCGTAAGCTTAAAGAAGATTCGGTGATTCCGTAGCAAACGGGTTTTCAAATAAGTCTTCATCTAACGTTGCATCGTTATGGTTTTCGCTTTGCTCATCAACCGCCGGTAGAACGAGTGCAATATCCGTAGTAGATGTAGATGATGTAGATGGAGTTGGTGCATTGGTTTCACCGTTGTAGATGCATCTTCCGTTGGTGGTGGAGGATGATTTTGAGCGGGTGCAATGGAATGATGGTTTGATGCATTTGTCGAAGTTCCACCATAATATTCATCGAACATTAACTCAAAGAAATTTTCCCATTCTTGTTCTTTAGGATTGTCAAACGGTTGATTGAGCTCTTTGAGGTACGAGTCCCGAATCGATGTGTCCGTAAGTCTCGGTTTAGGCGGGTTCTAGAGCGAGTCTCTCGAAGCCATTTGTGAAAGTTCATCAAACTTCACATTCATCGTCTCCATGATCCTCCTAGTTCTCCGTTATACACCCTAAATGCCCTCGAGTTATCCGAATATCCAATGAAGATTCCAATATCACCTTTTGCTTTCGGTTTTCCAAGATCTTCTCTCGTCATTCGAGGATAGCACAAAGCGCCAAACACGCGAAAGTAAGAGATATCCGGTTTCGTTGTTCACTATTTCATATGGGGTTTTATTGAATCTTGGATGGATAAGGATCGGTTCCGAGTAAAACAAGCGGCAACAAAGATCGCCCAAAGAAATAACGGTGCACTAGAATAAATTAGCATTGTGCGGCGCCTTCCACAAGAGTTCTATTTCTTCTTTCAACTACCCCATTCTCGCTATGGAGTTCTAACAACCGATGTCGATGTAATTCCAACATCTTCAAAATAAGTTCTTAACTCCTCGATTAGTGAATTTTGTGCCGTTGTCTCGTTTTACAACCCTACTCGGAGTTTGAAGAAATACTTGAATACGTTTCAAAAGGTGATGATGATGCTCGGTGCTTCGCCTTTTGATCTCGTAAACTTAACCCATGTATATCTCGAATAATCATCGATTTATAACAAGAATATACTTTTTCCCATTAAAGCTTTCAACTCTCATTGGGCCACATAAGTCCATGTGCAACATATGCAACTTTGCTTCCGAACTAGGTAACGATTGGGTTTATATGATTCTCTTTTGCTTTTTCCTTTTCGCATGATGGACATAAGTGATCCTTGGTGTATTTGAACTTTGGAAGTCCGTTGACGATGTTGTCTTTGGCAAGATTGTTGATGGTGTCAAAATTGAGATGGGATAACCTTCGTGCCACAACCGTGATCGAGTTCCGATGCGCGTGTCATAAGACATATTGGTGATGAAGAGGCCATTTTGTTGATGTCGATAGCATACAAGTTTGTATCACGATTCCCGCTAAGAGATCGATTGCCATCCAAGTTTCTAACGGCAAGCATTTTTCCTAAAAGCAACCTCTAAATCGCATCACGTAACCGCCTGACCGAGAACAAATTGTGTCCCAAACCTTGGACATAGTAAACCCGAGTGATCAAATAATTTCCAAAAGGTAGATCTCCATAACCCATGATAGCGCTACATGATCATTTCCAAACGTATGGTTCCCATGAATTTTCAGACGAAATTGATCGCAGCTTCAGATTCCGGTCATGTGCTTGGAGCAACCCGAGTCGACGATCCAAAGACATATGTCGATAACCCGCCAATCACGTAAGAAGAAGAGTTTGGAAACCGTTTTGATTTTGGTTCCTTTGGGTTAGAGGTAAAACTCGATCACACTCATAGAAGTCATCTATTGGTAAGACGGGTTCATCACTCATTCTACCATTCGAGTGTGAAAGTTCTACCGTGGTTTCAAATGTCATCCCTAAAGTAAACATTATGCTCCCGATCAAGAGTGTAAAGCCTAAGTCTCGCGACTAGTCTTCCTATTCGCTTAGCATAAGTTCTTTTGGGAACATTCTTCTTAACAAAGCTTAACAATCTCATTCTTAGAAACACAATCATCATGAACATTAGATAAAGATTTCTTGCCGCTAAACAAACAGATTCAACAGATTCATTAAACTTAGCAGATTTCATAGGTTCATTACATTGGATGAAATGTCTTTCTTATTATAAAGCGGTAAATTCCTAGGTGTTCTTCTACTTTCTTCTCTTTATTCGAGCGACTACTCTTAAAGGCAAGCGAGACTCTATTGTTCCTTGTATTGCTCTTAGGCTTTAGTCTCGCTGCTCCTAGAGGTGCTTCCTAGTCTGTAGAAGGTAAGGCACACTCATTAGGATTCACATTTTATGAAGGGAGGTGGTTTCATTTTCCTAGTCTCTTTAGAGTGCTTTTCTAAACTTTTGTCGCTTGTTCCATATGTTTTAGATGTGGAGGCGCACGCATTAGTGGTACTCATCTTAAAAAGGCCAAAGCTAAAACTTTGGATTCTCGATAACCGCTTTTCCCTTATCAACATTTTGTTTAGGTAGGGCGGTGGAGTGACCGGTTTTGATGAAACATTTTTCTCATTGACTTTTGAGGGGCATATGTTGGAATCACTCCTAAACAGTATTTCAAGTATTTATATTTCATATGTAATAGGTAGCTTATTATGGCCTTTATGTTTGTTTAAGGTCTAGCTTATGTAGAAGGCCCATAAGCTTAGCCCAAGCCCATATAAGAAAGGATGGGAACTAGGAGTGTTGCCCTAGCTTCCTCCTATAAATATTTTGTAAACCCTCATTTGAGGGTTGGTTGTTCAATTTACTCTTTCACATACACTCTACGCTTAACCTTTCTCTTTTATACGTGTGTGTGTGTTTGGTATTTGTTCATCCGCCTCTCTTCTCTTCTCTATCTCCTTCTTGTAAGCTTGTGTTGTAAATCTAGTGACCTAACAGTGGTATCAATCGCCTACTAGTTGGGTGAATCGTGTTTGTTTTTGAAGTGGGTTTCGGTCCTACGCCTTAAACGCACCTTGATACTTTGGTTCGCTTAAAAACATCTTTTTTACACTTTTGAATCTGTTAATACAAATATCGTCATTAAACGTTATTTATATTTTTGATCTTTGCCTAAGTTTTGTTAACGACAAAAGTAAATTTAATTTATAAAAGCTTAAAGCTTGTCAAGTTTATTAGATATTAAAACAAGCTTTCTCAAACAATATATTCATCATTCAAGCATTTACATTTATGATTAGTAACATCTTGTTATGACTCTAATCATTATGTATGATAGTAGTTTGTAGAATGTGTTAGGTTCTTAAACCAAACACTACTTAAGCATTTGCATATTTCTATTAATAGTAATACAACATTTGACATCATGTATTACATCATGGAGATCATTGGAAGATTCCATTAGATATTTTGTGAAGATTTATACTCTTCATATCTTGCACAATCTTACTTAGATAGAGTTGACTTTAGGCAAGATTTGATATCTTGACTGCCGACCGGCTGCACTAATTTGGTACACGGCGAACCCTTTTTAGGGGTCCGCGTCCGTGGACGCCCTCATCAATTGGCTATAAATAGCAATGCCAAGCCAAGTAGTTTCTCATCCCTTTCTAACATACTCTCATACATATCTTCTCTAACCTTTCTAACCCGGTTTCATATCATATTAGTGATCTCTTTGTAGCAAAGAAGATCAAGTCATATTCAAGCTTCAACGAAGTTGGAAGTCTTGTTTGTTTAGTGTTGTATGATCTAGTGTTGATCCATACTTCATTGTTGTATCAAACCATCATAATCTTGTGAGTGTGAGTGGTTAGTATTTTAGTCCTCAAAATACATTGTGTGTGGGAGTAGTTGTACCCTTGGAAAGAACTCGACATCTAGCTTAGTGTCGGAAATAGTGTGTTTAAGTGTAAAGGTTTTCTCCACGGTGAAAGGAGCTTGTTGACTAGTGAAGTTAAACTCGAGTGTGAGACTCGGGAGTGGAGTAGGCAAGGAAAAAGAGTCCTTGTAGGCCGAACCACTATAAACAACTTGTTGTGGTTTGATCATTTCTTTCCTTATTTACTTATTACATATTGCTTGCATATTTCATTAACATACTTAAGATCAATATCAATTGATCTTTCAATAAGTTTCAAAACAAAGTTTTTAATCGGTAAACTATTCAACCCCTTCTAGTTTTCTACAATTGGTACCAGAGCCTCGTTGCTCAAGAATTTCTAAAATAACTTGTATTTTATAAACTTGAAACGATCCATGGATTCTCGAAAACTTTAAAGAAGGGCAATCTATGCAAAGACCACCACTCTTTGAAACCAATGGATTTATCTATTGGAAAACCGTTTGAAACATATGTAAAATCAAAAGATATAGATCTTTGGTTTATTATTGTTAAAGGAGATTTTAGTTCTACAACAAAGGATATTTCCGCTGAT
>CM040238.1:164303231-164350551 GCA_022545495.1 Chrysanthemum lavandulifolium | reverse complement strand
TTGAAGAATGAAAAAGAATTGAATGTGAAAAGGGTGACAATAAATAGCCCTCCTTTAATTCAACCTTAGGGCATAAACCGGGTTCAATACATATGCTACTAGTGACTACTAAGGTAACACTGGTATTGAAGACAAGACGTCATGGACCCAGTGACGCACTGCACTACATTTTCCCAAGCTACTCAAGTCTCTCTTAAAAGGACTTGTTTAATTCTCACGGGGAACCTACATTATCTATCGAATTTCTTTTAAAGATGGTTGATATTGAAGAAGGAGACCCTCTCCCTAGTCTTCGGCATAGGAACCAAATGTGCACTATTAAGTCTAGAGCCACGAGATCATCAATAAATCTCATTAGGACAACATTAATGAAGACTCTGTTTGACACAATGTAGAAAGAGAATATATTTTAAGAGTCCTACGCATTATCCTTGTGGTATTGCCAGAACATCTGAGTGATATGCCAACATACTCACAATGAAGATGGAAAGCCTTCTAGAGCCAACATCAAATAAGCTCTTGGTAGGTGGCATGTAAGATCTATCCAATAGATCAACCATGTGACAACTGAATAGAAACAATGGGGCGAATCAAACTTTTGAATCAATCTTGGTTCAGGTTATGGATTGACGGATACCTTTGAAAAACCGGTCGTTGTGCTTAAAATTCTTTTCTCTAGCACATCATTGTGTATTAATATTTCAAAAATAAAAAGTGTTAATGATTGATAATTGATTTTCCTTAAAACCTTCGTTGTATTGCAAAACACTTTATTAAGCGACTGCGATTGTTTTCAAATCTCTTTTCATCAATCGGTGAATCTCAAATTCTTTGGTTCACTCACTCCGTGTTGTCTTCTTTGAGGCGTTCGGTTTGAGAACACTAGAAGCATTTGCAAAACCCTGTCAAGGAGATTCTTGAATTATTCACGATCATGACAAGTACTTGTCTTTGAACAACGGGAACCGTGGTAGTGTACCTCAATTCAACGAAAGTGATCAAAGATACTTTAGTGCACTTTGTTGCTAACTGTTGTATGCAGGTACACCCGATGTTTGCAGCTGATCAGAATGAAGAGGTCAATCCAAAGCCGCATGCTCACACAACAAACATTCATCTCTAAAGATATCATGATAAATGCATCAACGACTCTGATATTATCACTCCATGCTTCTGCTACGCTGCTACAAATATCATGAATCAACTAAAGCTTCCGCCACTCTGATGAGAAGAAATCATGATCCAGAATGTGAGCATGTCGGTCCGAAAGTCACAACATCACAGAATGTCAACACTACAAAGGATGGGTCAGAGATTTATGGTAGCTGATGATCTCAAAGCTGGCTCAAAACTCATTATCTCGTGGATTAGTTAAAGACCTCCACTTGGTTTAACCAAACATGCAAAACATGAAGAATCAAAGACTACGGGCTACAAAGCAATGAACTTTAACAAGAATCCAAGAACAATCTTAATTTAATATTTGTTGTATTCAATATAATTTGAGATGACCTCCCTTATGGGGAGATTGTTAGGATTTAGTAAATCCAGTTATTAAAGTGTCGGTCACCTCAAGTATATGTAATCGTTAGAAAGCTCGTAGTCGTAGTTATTTAATGTTAGTTAGTATTTAGTTTAGTAACACCATGGAGACGGACGGTCTTTACCCATTGTATGCGATCCACGACCGTAGGTGGCATTTATGTAAGATACTATAAATACCCTCTACCTCCCAAGGTAGAGGTTAGAGCTATAATAATACTTTTACTTTCTCTCACTAAGTTTCCAAACCTCTAAACTTTCTCTCTAAAACTATTGTATGCGCCCATATGAATCATGGTTTGATGTGTTTGTGAAATCCAATATGTAACATCTTCGATGTGCCTATGCATTATTTCTTCAAGGCTTGGTTTAAGAGGATTGTTGTTGATTCTTGTGTAGAATCTTGGAGACTTTTCTCGATATCTGGGCCTGTTATCATTGTATCCGTTGAAAGGGCTCTCACTTCCATATTTTACTTCTTCGATTCTTTTAACTTCCTCGTTGGAGGAACATTCCTCAGTTGGTGGAGCTCCATTTCCTTCCACTTAAATGGAATGCACATTTTCCTTGAGCTTCTTCATGTCTCTTTCAAGACTTTCTAACTTGTTGTTTATTGCTGCAAGGCCTTCCATATTTCCATTCTTACTTCGGTTGCTCCCCCTATTGTTCCATTTGTGAGAGTGGTCAGCCATCTTTCGAATAGTTTCCAAAGCCAATGTTGGAGTCATCCGGAATGGCCTCGAGAATCGATCATTTGTCTTGAGGAGATGTTCGGACCTTTGTAAAGACGTTCACCTTTGTTGGTTGTTGAGGTCGTGAGTATGGCATTTGTATAATAAATCATTATACCTTTCCCATGCCTGGTACAATGTTTCATCACCCTCTTTTTGAAGTTATGGATTTCTTCTAATTGCTTAGCAGTCTTAGATGGAGGACAGTACCTCTGAATGAAATACTTTTTTAGGATAGGCCAGGTGTTGACTGTTTCAGCAGGTAATCGATCAACCCATCTTTTAGCAACTCCTGTAAGAGAAATAGGGAATACCCGTAACATTACAGCATCGTTTGAGACTCTAGGAATTTTGAATAGGCTGACAATGTATTCCACGTTGTCTATATGTTCATGAGCATCATCGGTAATGCTTCCAGAGAAGGGATTTGCGCGTAATTCCCTCATAAATTGAGGTTGGATTTCGAATTGAGAATCTTCTGCGATAGCCAGCCTAACAATCCCTGGTCCTTGTTCTTCCCTTGTTAACACTAAATATTCCTCAAGAGTAAGGTCATTAATGTTAATAACTTCCATGGTACCTGAAAACTTGAATAGTGATCGTGAGAATTTGAGAAATTATTATAATAAAACAAAAATGAAAGACTTAAAAGCAATCCTAATATAACTCCCCGGCAGTGGCACCAAAAACTTGATGCAGGTTTTACTGACCAGGTTTTAATATTTATATTGTATCGTTATACCTATGGTCTACCCTAATGCACTAAGGGGCAGTGTAACCAGTTGTGTGTAGTGTAGTAATTGATAAAACCGAGGTCGTACCAAGAGCTATGATTGTTGGATTATTACTAAGTCTAGGTGTCACAGTTTTTAATATGATTTCGATAAGGAATTAATTAATTAACTACTAAAGCAAATAAAAGGAAAAGGTTTAATCAATAGAGGAGAGTGGTGCTAACCTAGTTATTCCTCCTAGCTAGTAATGTCTACGTCTAATTACTTCCAATTACTTGGTGGGGTAAAATTCAAGAGGATGACATTTGGTCAATTCATACTAACCTATCGGCAAAGATGCCACCACTTTGGAGAAGTCGGTGTCCCTTCATAAGTCCAGTTGTTCTTGGTCCCCTAAGCGAGTCATTAAGTACCGCTACATGCTAGATTTATAATAGTGAGTGCCGGGCGTTAGCAACTTAAACACTCGCCCCTAATTCTTAAGTTCATCCAAGCGGTGGGTGATCGGTTGGTCCGTCGCACAAGTAGAAAGGGTCATCGGTTGGTCATATCTTACCCTTCCGTCCCGTCTACTCACTTAGGGTCGGTTGGTCATATCTCCAAGCAACTAGCCTCTACCGTCATTCAAAACTAAAACAAGGGTAGCGCCAATAAACTATGCATGCATACACTTAGAATTAATTATCTGGAAGTAATGTAACGCAAACAAAACAATTAAGGAATCATAACTAGGTCAGCACCAAGAGGTGCTTAGCCACTCATATTAACTATACAAATCAATTCAATATTCAATGTTACGCAATATATGAATCGAAAGTAAAGAAAAGATAAATGCTAATGCTTATCGTAAGGGAGTGATTTCTCCCTTGGAGACAGCTCCGTATGCTCCTCTAGACCTGCCTTTGGCTTCTTTCCACGTTCTTTGGTTGTGGTGTGTGAAATGGGATGCTCTCAAATGCTGGAAATCGTGGGGTATTTATAGGCTAGATCTGGGTTACGGTGTAACTAATATAATAGTTCTGCCGTAATCTTCTATTTCTTCGTAATTTGCACTAGATATGTAGTAGTTACGCCGTATCTTCAATATTTCTTGGTTGCGCCGGAGTTTATTCAATAGTTACAGCGTAGTTATCAGTGGCGTGGAACCTCATTTGACCTAATATAGTTATGGCGTAATCCTTTGGGAGAGTTACGCCGTAATCTCTTGATGAGTTGGTTTTACGAGTCACGCTTTAGTTACGGTGTAATGTGAGAGATGAGTTCGCCGTAACTTCTTCAAAATGAGCATACTACGATAAATCTTTGATAATTCTCCAATTCCAGCGTCTCTTTAGCTCCAACGCTCGTAATTTACCTGAAAGTGGAAAACAATGGAAAGCAAGCGTAAATCCATATAAATGATATAAATTACAAGCATTATCGGGGGAATTGACACTTAATATTCAGGATTATTTGATGTTATCAGTGCAGTTCCTTACTATGTGTCCTTCTCCACCACAGTTGTAGCACTTGATTGGCTTTCCTTGTCCCTGGGCTATGTTCCTTCCACGATTCTGATTACCCACATATCCTCCACCTATACCAGTATTTCCATAACCGGCACCAACCCCAACGTTTCCTTGCTCATTATGTGGAAGATAAGCATTCTGCCTTCCCTGCATGTTTTGCACAACTACCCTTCCATCTTTAACCGTAGCATGATTGTGAAGATTAGAAGCGATTCGAGATGATTGTTGGTAGGTGGGGTAAAGTTCGAGTTTTGCTTAACCATTAGAGCCACTTGATGAGCAAATTGTTCCAAGAATGAGTCGAAGGCTTATAGCTTGGATCCGAATAAGTTTTGATTACCATCCCCGTGGGTATGACTTGTGATGCTTTGGTGGTAATTCCTACATTAGTGAAGAATGCGGTTGAATCATTTGAAAAACTTGCATCACCCGTACTTGTACCAAACTTTTCCATGACTATTCGTTCAAATCGACTTTCTTCTCATTTTGGAGCGAGATAAGCATACAATTGCTCGTAATTGGTGTTCCTCGATCCTTTGTTCGACTTGACTGCGGTGACAAATTTGTGCCATTCGGGTTCATGTTTTCACAAACTTTGAATTAATTTGGATATTTGGCATTGTCATTTGATGTTCCTTATATCATTCACAAGCTTGTGGAATCTTACATAATATTGATAACACTTTCCCTAGTTTCATTTAAAATTCTCAAAGTCTTCATAAAGCCGAGACTCTGCCTTCTTTTGTCGATTCGAACGAGAGAGAAGCATCTTAACATTATCCCATCGCCTTAGCTTTAGTGTTGTGATTCATCATCTTGTAGATATCCTTAGGTAAACCTTGAAGTATAATGTTTGAAGCTTTGATGTATGCATCATATCTCTTTTCTCCTTATCATCAAGCTCATCATACACCTTGGTCTATCCAATCCCAATACAACTGAACCATCGATGAGTTTCGAGATATCCTAGTAGTCTCAATTTGATATGGTCCTTCATCAATTGACTTAAGTATGTTAACCCCATTTTCCTTTCCTAAGCAATACATTACGATTCTTTAAGCCTAAGAGTCATAATCGGTTCTATCCGGCATGGGAGGCCGAGTATCGAGATCCTGCGGCTTGAGCGTCATCAAGAACGGAAGAAGTAATTGTAGACATGATTACAGATTCCACGGATTTTACTACTCTTTGATTAAACCGGAAATAGATTCTTTCACGGATTTTACTAAATCAAGAAAACCGTAAGCGTAACATGAAGAAACGACAAGTCTCAATAGACAAAACGCACACTTGACAAATCGCACCTTCAGTCAAATCGCACCCTAGACAAATCGCACTTTCAGACAAATCGCACTTTCATACAAATCGCACTTTCAGACAAATCGCACTTTCAGACAAATCGCTCTTTCAGACAAATCGCACTTTTAGACAAATCGCATAGTACACAAGTACACCCACTACTTCCACTACTTTGTCTTTTCTTGTCGTTTTGTCTCAATAGACAAATCGCATAATAGACAAGTCGCTTCACAGAAAGTGACAAATCGCATACACAGTGTGACTAGTCGCTTTAATAAGCATTCACAAGAGAGACAAATCGCATAGTTAACTTGACAAATCACATAGAAGAATTACTCAACGAGAGTCAAATCGCATACATGAAATATTCAAAAACACCACTTTTCAATCCAAAAACAACCCAACCACGATGATTCAAGCCTTCCAAACCAAAACCTAAGCACTTATAATGATTCTAAACATAAAAGTACAATCAAAATCCAAACTTTAACACAAGAAATGATCCAAATGATGCAAACTACTCTAAACTTATTCAAACCCAAAAACCTTATGAAAACCACTAGAAATCCAAGAACATGAAAGATGAGTGATCAAACCATGGCTCTCTGATATCATTTGTAGCATATTGTTTTCATAAACACATAACTAATCACACAAGTGGGCGTATAAATGAGGTTTTAGAGAGAGAATGTGGAAGAGTTTTGGGAACTTAGTGAGACAAAGAAAAATGATATTTAGAAGCTCCAACCCTTTTCCTTGCTAGGCAAAGGGTATTTATAGGTTCTTACAAGACACGCCTCCTACGAGCTGTGGATCAGGCATACAGTGGGTAAAGACCCGTCCGTCCTCCACGGTGTTACTTAACAAACTACTTACTAACATTAAATGACTAAGACCATGAGCTTTCTAACGAATACATATACTTGAGGTGACCGACTCTTTAACTACTGGATTTTCTAAATCCTAACAATGGGTGAAACTGACATTGATACACTTACCCTCGAGGAATACCTAGTTATGACTCGAGAGGAACAAGGGCCGAGAGTTGTAAGGCCGGTCATTGAAGCAGATGTGCATTTTGAGATAAAGAATCAGTTTATGTGGGAGTTGATAAAATACCCCTTTTCTGAAAGCAAGACCAAAGATGCACACGAGCATTTCGACAATGTCTTGTACATCGTGAGCCTTTTTAACACTTCGGGTGTTTCTCAAGTTGCGGTTATGTGCTGAATGTTCCCGTTGACACTCACTAGAGTCGCGAAGAGGTGGATTGATAGGTTGTCCGCAGGAACAATCAACACATGGGATCTCCTCAAAAGAGCTTTTATTCAACATTATTGCCCTCCATCGAAGACGGCAAAACAACTTGAGGAAATACACAACTTCAAGCAGGACGGTGATGAGACATTGTACCAAGCTTGGGATAGGTACAATGATCTCCTTTACAGGTGCCCGACTCATGACCTCAACAAGCAACAAATGGTCAATATCTTTTATAAGGGTCTCAACATTTCCATGAGGCAAATTCTTGACTCTTAGGGGTCGATCCCTAGGATGTCTCCTATTCGAGCTATTGAAGCTATCCAAGACATGGCAGACGATTTACAAAAATGGCATGATTGTGGCAGTAGTAGTAGCATATGAGGTAGCTTGGATGGTATTTATGCTATTACCAACAAGCTTGAAAGTTTGGGGAGAGATATGAAGAAGTTGAAATAGAATGTGCATGTTATTCAGGTAGGATGTGACACTTATTGAGGCGCTCATCTCGCTAGAGATTGTCCATTGAAGGAAGAAGTTAAAAGAGTATAAGAGGTCAAGTATGGAGAAGCTAGTAGATCAGTTCAATAGAACGGTGGTAATAGAGTAAGATACCGTGTAGGACCTCCAGGTTATTACCTAAGGGTAGACAACCGACCCTCATACGGGGAGAGAAAGTCTAGCCTTGAGGAATCAATTAATAAATACCTTGAAGAATCAGCAAAAAAGCAATTTGGTCGTGAAGAATGGTTGAAGAATTTTCAGGAAGGAACCAACTTGAATCTAAAAGCCCATGACGAGAAACTCAGAAGTATTGAGGCTAAAATTGGGTTATTGGCAAGCAAGGTTCAAGAGCTGAATAAGAGGGATGAGTCTACTTCTTCTCAAAGTCCTGGGCATGCAAGGCGATATCCTCCAACAATGGGAAACCCCTTTATACACCTTTTCATTATTCTGAAGAAGAACTTAATTATTTTTCTAACTTGTCTAGACATGATGATCAATAAAATGAAAATGAGGAGGAAGCTTACATGGCACTTACTAGTTCATTGGTGGAACCATCTCCTGAAAAGATTAGCTCATGTGAAGATGGACCAAATGAAAAACGAGAAGAGATAAAGCTAAACGCACATTGTTGGGCTGTCATTAAAAATCAACTTCCTAAAAAGGAAAAAGACCAATGGAGTTTCATTCTTCCTTGATCTAATAACAACTTATGTGTTAATAATTTAGCTGATTTAGGGGCTAGTATAAGCATTATGTCATTATCTATGTGTGAGAGACTTAATTTAGGGCCAATTAAATCTATTTTCATGACTATAGAAATGGCCGATTGAACTATTAGTGTACCCAAAGGCATAGTAGAAAATATTTTGATTAAAATTGACAGATTTACCTTCCTAGCGGATTTTGTTATTCTTGACATGGAAGAATGCCTTCATATGCCTTTGATTTTAAGGAGACCGCTCCTTACTATCGCACATGTTGAGATTGATGTGTTTAATAAACTTATATCTCTAAAAATTGATGATAACAAAATCATTTTTAACATAGATGAAGGGGGAAATGTCACCCAATTGAAACAACGGGTGTTATAAAAGATAAAGAGAAAGATATGAGGAAGTTTGAACCTAGTTGTAAGGAAATAATTCTTGATCATAACAAAGCACACGAGCACTACGAAACTAATGATTTCAACGTTTTTAGTGATGCTATGCAGGAAAATGAGGTTGGATTTGGAGTCAGACGCGAGTTACGGCATAACCAGGCATAGGACCTACGGCGTAACTATGGTTCTGACATGGTGGGATCTAATTCGCCACCTAATACCAAATATATTTCGGTAGAAGGGAACCGGGAGCACAAGGTAATAGTTAGCTCGTCCTTGACTAACAAAGAAACTGATACCCTCACAGGGATTGTGGCACGACATGAGAAGAAATTCAAAGATACTCTGAGAAATACGGAGTGAAGGTATCATTGGTGCGAAGCAATTTCGATTGATCATACGAAGGGATACGATTTATGGGCTTTTTTTGACCCATATAGTGATGTGGGTAATAGAGGAGGTAACAAAGTCAGAAGAAGGAATAACAAGTACCTATGGACTTCGACCAACGACCACGATAGGGAAACTCTAAATTGGGAGGGTACGATTGCTTTCGATGATTGGATACGGGTTGTTTATGGTAAGGTTGACAGGGAAACTAAAGGGAATATTTGTGATAACCTGAATCCCCCTCTTGATGATGAAACACCTACCACCAAAAGTGACCCTGAACCTCCAAACACGGAATTTACTCATAATGGGAACCCAGAACATGAGGAAGTGACAAAACCTCTTGATGAACCTAGAGACAATCCAAGAAACACCAATGGAAAAAGACATTGGTGCAAAAAGATTAAGATTGGAAAGACCAATGAATGCACATTTTGGGCTTCTTGAGATCCGCATAAAGAATAATATGATGGATGAGGAGACAAAGTAAGGATAGGGAATATGGAATATTTATGGACCTCCACAAACGACAATGATAGAGTAGGTGTCTCATGGGTAGGAAAGTTAGGCTTTGATGATTGGGTTAAAGTCAAATATGGAAGAGTGGACAATCTGACTAGAGAAAAGATTTGGAGCGATTGCATGCATGAATACACCTCAATAAATCACGTGGAACCAAAGGACAAGGAGCACAAAGATGGAAATGAGTACGCAACCAGGTGGGAAGAAGAAAAAGACCATCGTATACTCGAACTTATCGAGAATAAACTCGATGATGAGTGGTTAAGGGAACTGAGTCTAATGATGATGATTTGAAAGGGATTGTGAACTACCTTAAAATACTAGATTATGATGGATTCACCAATCTTGATGACGAAACTTATGAACAGAAGAGTTGTAAGCTATTGGGTATACCTTACAAGAGACCACCACTGATAATCGCCAAGGTCCGAAGTATTGAAAGGAATGAGGTTCCACAGACCGCAACCAATGTTGCATGGGTTAGACACAACTGGATGAGAGAGATGGATGAAGAAAGGCGGGTCCATCGGCAACCGTCTTGAAGCCCCATGGATTTAAGTCTAACTTAAAGACTCGTTAATAAACAAAAAGTGCTCTTTCGGGAGACAACCCGAATTATCTCTTTCCCTTCCTTTTATTAGTTTAGATTGGTTTGGTATGTTTGTTATTACTTTTTGTAGGTATTGCAGGAATTAGGATGGCTTGAAACTCACTATAGAGTTAATCACTCCCGAAAAACATTTATAGAGAGTTTCTACGGCGTAACCATGTCCTTTGGTTACGCCGTAACCATCCCTTAACATTAGCACTTTTGTTAGGTCTAATTACCTACGGTATAACTCAGTTGTTGAGTCTACGCCAAAACTTTCCCCTGTATCTAAATTATTTGTAAAATAACTTACATTCCATAACCTTGTAATAGTAACTAAATGAACTTTGTAGGTGTGTTCCCTGTAAACCCTCATGAGACTTGTCCATTCGGGACACTGAATGGTTTAAAAGGCTTGTTGCATACGCTAAATGCAACCGTGATTCCCACAAAAGTGAGTTAGGTTTTTATTTTATTTTATTTCTTTATTGTTTTTAGATGTATGCTTGTTGGTAGTAATGTGATTTCAGGGAATTGAAGTTTGCTCATGGAGGCGAAGTCAAGGCACGTCTTTTCAACGTGATCTTTCTACCATTTTTTAAGCAACTTTCAAGGGAGTTCTCGTTCTAATTCTACTTTTCTCCTTTTAATCTCTATATTTACGTACAATAGGGACATTGAACATTTCAAGTGGGGGGACAGGAGTAGAATTATAACTTGAACTTTATTTGCCCATTTCTCATATGAAAAATTATGACATTTTAAAAAAAAATTGACATGTTTTTCTTAACCTAACTAGAATAGACCTTGGCCGAGCACACTATAAACCTTGATTCCAATGGTGAGGATTTGCCTATCTGTTTTCTCATATGACATTAACCACCAAATATTGAGTGTGCCGGTAGTATTGTAAACTTTAAAACTTGGCCTTTACATAATTTCGAGACCATAGATGAGTAGTGTGCTGAGTTCTCACGATGCATTTGGGAGGGATAGTTCAAGAAGGAAATATTTTAGGATTTACACCCAAATGACCCATATGTGTAATATTGTGTGCGTGTATTGAATAGTCGCCTCAACTTTTCGACCCTCGTTTTAAACCTTTTTGTTACACTAATATTTAGCACAAGATACCTTTAGATACACCCTTATGAGCCAATCTTTTCATTTCTTAACCCTTATTATGTATTTTTTTTCGTTACACCTATTCGCCTTAGCCTACCTTGTAGTCTTGGTTTATGATTGGGAAGT
Organism: Chrysanthemum lavandulifolium; assembly: GCA_022545495.1. NCBI lineage: Eukaryota > Viridiplantae > Streptophyta > Magnoliopsida > Asterales > Asteraceae > Chrysanthemum > Chrysanthemum lavandulifolium. The sequence continues at coordinate 164,339,116 of CM040238.1, read as the reverse complement.
TGTCGGTTGCCTAAGTTTGAGGTCGGGTAGAGAGATTCGGGAATCACACCTACATTGAAGACATATTCTTAAAGATCATTGAAGACCCCTCATATTCTCTATATATGATTTATCTCAAGTGGGGGGTGGCTTATTTATGTTTTAGTTATGAAAAAAAATATAGTATTAGTTTGTTTATTGTTTATTGTAAAGGATAGTGAAAACATTATAAGCACTATTCCTTAGTCATGATGGAGCTTATTGGATTAGCATCAGGGAGATTACCTCGTTCATATTCACTTGACGACATGAGTTGGTGACATCTACACCAACTAGCTTTTGGAGACTAAGTTAGTGTGTACTTCATTACATGATATCTACTTATGGCACACTAACTTGTTATACGATGATCCAATTTCCGCATCTTGAAGCTTGAATTTTAGATGGACGGTGGGTGGTGAAGAATTGGTCGTAGGCTTAGACTATTTGTTTGTTATTTTATTTTACACCTTTTTTGTGCATCTCATGTCTTATCATACCCTTTAGTCATGAATCATGTCTAGTTGAAGAAGTGATCAATCATTGGTTTCTTGGCCATGGATCTGGTTATATATCATTGGTTTTGTCCCCTTCGTCGTGGCACGTTAGCAAGCTTTTCAACCCTTTAGGCAGTGAACCTAATCGTTGTAGTGTAGTATGGGGTAAGCCTCGGGGATTGATATCGTTCTCTAGGGGAATAGGAATGCTAGAAAGAAATTTATGACGAGAAGGTGGGGTTGAAGATGATTTTTTTTTGTCTTTTTTATGTTTTTTTAGAAAGCAAGGGTAAAATTTTGGGGCAATTGATTGAGGGGTGGTACTTCTACCGATTTATCTACTTCTACTAATTATCTAATTTAACTAATTACTACGGATAACTATGTTTAATTGAGGTGTGCTCGTATGATGATTAAAGATGTGTTCACTTAGATACTATTACTCCCTAGTTATCTTTTATTGGTTGGTTGAATTGTCACGTCCTTTATCTTAACGTGTTGTATTCCTATTAGTCGTAGGGTGTTCGTATTCCCTAGTTCTATGAGGTTATCTCTCTTATAGGATTCACGGGATCGGCAAGCCAAGGCTATTTCCCCCGAGCACCCTATCGTCCTCAAGCATACTCATGAATTAAATACAATGAAAGCCTAGTTGCACTCCTAAGCCTATATCAATTAAGACAAGAAACAACCTAACAACAATCAATAACTAGGTTTCATAGATCTAAGCAAACACACAAGTAATTTAGCTAGACATGTTAGACAAGCAAGCATACACACAATCAATTGAACATGGGGTAGACATAATGATAAATTTGATTAACAAACTTATCTTGATATGTAAAATAGGGTATGGGACCCTAGAATACTGTCCAAGACGGACTACAACTGAGTTAGGGTTTGCTCTCCAAAATTCTACCTCCTCAAATACAGAAAAATCGAATTCTATATATAGATTTACAATCGCGACGGCGTCACCTTTTGCTAGCGACGCCGTCAGTCGCCGTCATTAGGGTTTAAATCGGGCCAAGTCATCGATGGGACGGCGTCACTTGAGAGTTGTGAAGCCGTCGGTCTTTAGTTGCGACGTCGTCTGAGTTCTAGATCTGGGTCTTCTGGAGTGAAAAGTGTGAGTGACGCCCTCCATATATTAGGCGTGACGACGTCAGGCTTTAGGACCAGAAATTCCACTGCGCCATCGCATGCACTTTTTGATCAAGTCTTCATAGAGGGACGGCGTCGCCCTTTGGATGGGACGCCGTCAAGTTGTGCTGATCAGTCTTGAGTGTCTTCGATCTTGACTTTGCCATTTTCTTCATGTTTTTGCACCTTTTCATCCAAATATGCTTCATTCCAACATTTTGCTTCCAAAAGATCTAAAAAGTGAAAAGGAACGATTTTAAGCAGTAACGAATATAAAATTTGTCGAAATAGGGCTTAAATGACCCCCTAAAAGTATATGTTTTAAATCCTTATCAAGTATCCCTACACTTGGTATTTGCTTGTTCTCAAGAAAATGTGCTTTTGACCAATCAATTTATAAGTTAGGGGGCATGAAGCATTGGTTTAAAATAGTTTACAACAAGTAAAAGCGCCACAATAGTTAACAAGCACGGAAATTATACACTAGCACCTCACAAGTGGTGTTTGGATTCTCTCATCTCTCGGGTTTATACGAAATATAATATGAATGGAAATGGAAGATAAACAGTCATTACCTGGCATAGTACATAGATTACCATAAGCTTGAGAATAGATCAAACCTCTACCGCTTTGGCGTAAGCACCTAGGAACAACTATCTAAGAGGTCTTTACAAGGGTTGTAATGTTAGGCTTAAGGTAGAGAAGTAAAGGGTTTTGATGGATAGGGGATATTTAGTGGTGGCAAGTCAAAAATATTATGTTACAAGCATGTAAAGCGTGGCATTGCTAAGCCAAGACTCGACTTACTAACACTAGATAACTTGAAACAAAACAAACATATATTAAAAACATAAGCATAAAGATATATGTAGGATGGTAGCCCGTATGTTTTTCTAATTTTTTCATTTTTTTTTTTGACATCTCTTTTTCTTCTTTTTATTTCGATTTTTTTCATACCTTTTTACTCTACCATCCTCTACGATAACATCAGAATATAAGGGATTTATAGGAGCATCCCTACACTTGAGTTTTTATTTCTCTAACACTAATTGACTCGATTTGAAAAGATCAAAACACTTGGAGTATTTAATTACGTAGACAAAGGGAATTTGATTTTATCGTTATTTCCCGTTACTCCATAAAATATTACTTTTACCCATGAGTGACAATCGTCCCAAAACTGTGTACAAAATATATGACTCGGCTTAGCAAACTAGCAAGTAACTAGATAATTGAACTAAAGATTTAACAATGATAACAATAATGCACTAAATATGAGTGCATACAAGGTAGGCTAAGGCGATTTGGGTGTACATTTGGGGGTAAATTATAAACAATGCTCTTCATTGATATTTTGGAAAACCAAAACATCACGAGAACCGCGAAAAAGGATAGGCTCTGAGGGGTTAACTAGGGGTATCGTGTACTAAAGATGAGTACATCGCAAGGGTGTGGGGTAATTACTCAATCGATGTGAAAGATGTAATTATAATACAGGTTTCAAACAAGGGTTATCCTAATGCCTCTTATCATTTAGTTACTCCTAACTACACAAGTGTAGTCTCACTAGCGATCTCAGAATGCATCACAAAACAAGTTTTAGAATCTATTATACTACTGGTACACTCACTAAGCTTTAAAGGTGAATGCTTTTATTCCTAAAGATCTAGCGGCGAACCTCACATTTTTTGGGTGAAATTTGAGTGGTAAACGGTTTTTGTGCTAGTCATATAATTCCTATCCATGAGACGCTTTATTAATACTAAAGTTTTACTCGTAAATGTCATAAAAATTTTAAATTTGGTGCTAAAGTTGCCCTAACGAATATTTCACATAGTTTATTACACAAATTACCAAGGACAAGACAAATGATCAAGTGAGTGAATAGTTTCTAAGTTCCCGGTTTATTCTCCCTCCTTATATTTAACTAAACATTATCCCCAATGTTCCCCGAAAGCATCAAATTAATGATAAAGGAAGGTAAATAAGGAAAAGAAACTAATACTCCCCTGATTAGCTCGGTAGGATATGTGTGAAGTTGCGGTTAAATCCTCTTTCAAGAAGAATGCATAAGTAATAAGCTTCATCCAATGTGTGTTTCTTCTTCTTGTTCAAAATAACCTGCACATTTATAAGAAAACAAACGAAACCTTCGCGTAAAATCAGCGGTAAACTATATATGGCACACAACTACACTAGAAAGCAAGTAAGATATAATGCTTGTGGAATGGATGTTTTGCGTTTTCGGAAAATTAAGACACGGTAATTTCCAAAATTTACAAACTGCAGAAAATGAAAACTGATTTTCTTGTTTTTACATAGCTGACGATAAATCGGGGCCTTAATCTGATTCCGTCAAGTTGTCACGAGAGAAGTGGTGCTGCTGCGTTTTTCGGAAAATTACATCATTAAAACACGGAAAATTCCCGCAAAACATCCATTATGACTCGATACAAGCATTTGACTCTAATCGTTGGGTCCAATAAATTGACCCAATCACCCCGAACAAGATTTGAAAATAAAATAGCCTAACTCACTAAATAAATAGTGGTGACTCACCGATAAAGAAATCATGAGTGTTGTTCGATGCTCTTTACTCATCGATACGGTGTCGGTGAGTAAAATATATGAGCTACAACAACACCGGTGACACTGAGATTTTGACAAATGTCTCGGTGATCCCAAGACGCTATCTCTGCATACAGACTGAAAAATATGGGTGGGAACTTCCAAGAGAAGAAGTCAAACAAGTACAACACTTTACCATAAGAGTGGGAATATTGTGATGACACATTCAAAAGGATGGTTGGTGCTTTTCCAAAAGAGGAAGATGAAGATGGACCACATGGGGGACCACATGTCACCATCATCACATGTCTTGTATTATTAGTTGCTATATATATGTCTGTATTGTAATAGAGATAGGTATGAATCCTAAACACATAAAAATACTTAGTATTAGTTGATAGGATCATCCTCTCATTGAAACACAAGCATAGCTTGGATCAATGAGAGTTTATTTGTCATTCAATGGGGATAATATACCGAGATTATCCCCGTAAAAAGTTGAGGATGTTATCATGTAGTCTAGTTGGTATTGAGTAATCTTGTAACAAATTGTTCTTCATTATTAATGAATGTGTTCTTCATTTTATCAAGATTTTCTCAATTATTTGGACCAACAAGTGGTATCAGATCGGGTGGATTATTCTCATGATCCAGATCCGTTCATGACTGCTGATAACATTCTTCATTGTCAAAAGTAAAGTGTGAAATCTTCAAAAACTGCTACTGTCATAGCAATTTTTGAAAGGGAGATACACACTGACTTTTGACAAAATGGCAAAAACATCACCCAAAAATTGTCACTGATTGAAATAATCAGTCAATACTTTACCCACCAAACAAAGCCTTATCCACACAAATCTTATCATGAAACACACACCATCATATCCCTACCAAACAAAAAATCAAAAAATCAAACTCTCACAAATCCTCTCTCAAAACTCTCGTCATAAAAAATTTCATCACTCAAAATCCATCACTCAAGAAAATCAAATCCGAAAAAAAAAATCGATCTATGAACCAACACCAAAAAAAAACACATTTAATCAAAATCATCACACACACAAAAGCGTATCCTTTCCAACACCCACACAAAAAAACCAAAACTCAAAAACTCTCGGATCTACTTCAAAAATCATGAACTCATTCGATAAGGTCGCTATTAATGGTGATAGAAAAAGAAAAGTAGGTCTGAGTTGATAGTTGTGTCGACGTGCAGTAAAGCTATTGGTTGAGTCAGATGTGAAAAGGATCAAAGGGTGTTGGTAATCAAGGGCAGTTGATTAGATGTGTTTAGGATTAGATGAATTAAAAATTGTGTCATGGATTCTATGTTGTTGACTCGGCTCTGAAGAAAAATGGGTTTGAATATGGATTATCAGGTCAACTGATGGTTGTAACTCAAGGGTGTTAGTTTGGTCTTTAGGACTGTGCTTGAATAGGACCCTGAAGGTGAACTCCTTGATGTGTCCCTGACGAGTATTAAGGAGTGGTCGAAAAAACAATTCAAGGAGCCATGGAATCAGAGAATGGTAATATGGGTCTCGGGCTGTTGTTTCAGGGTGAGTGTTTGTGATACAAATCAGAGTAACTGATAAAATTGTAAGGGTCTCACCTGAATGAAAAGGGCGGATGAGATGGATAATGAGTGTGGTAGAATCAAACGTGGTGATTGTGTGAATATTGGGGCTGATAAGATAATACGGGAGTGTTGTTGGTGTTTTCAGGCTAAGCGTGAATACGTCAAAGTGTGAAAAACAAATTTCACAAGGTCTGATCAGTGATCAGGCTTGGAATCATAGAGTGATAGCTGGGGCAACATCAAGTTCAGGGTGTGATACGCATCGAGTAGAAATATGCATCATGGAGCAAAATAAGTTTCAGGGTGTTTTAAGGTCTGAAATACCACAAGTATCCGTGGAGTTATGAAGATCAATTCACTAACCATGTAAATCTCATCTAGTGAACCACTCACTGAAACCCGTCACTAAGTCTGAGATCATCAGTGACACTAAACATAAGTCCCTTAAAACCATAAGTGACTGTGAATGTTGCTCAAGTCTCTATAACGCGAGACCCTGAACCATGGTCTCACTGAACACCCAAGTCCCTAAACCCGAGCTACTGAGCTCGTGGTGACTGAACCGGAGTCACTGAAAAGCATACCCAACCGCACTACCTGAAGACAAACGAGACTGAACCCAAGTCTCAAACATGGTGAGAAACTGTTGGTTGGATATGAAAATGGGTCTAAGAAGTCATTGACACTTCAAAGAAAGATCCAATACTGATGGTTGTGTTAGGGTAACTGATAAATTAAATTTATCATGATGTATTTGTTCCAACGTATTTTGCATTCACAAATGTATGTGTTACAAAGTCAAGAGACAAGAAAATGGACACTGATGTATCAAATTGAACCAGGTCCTTAATTGTATCATTGGAATTGAAACATGTAAGAGGGTGGACACTGATGAATCAAAGTGAACCGGGTCCCTCGTGGTCTAAATGAGGACATCGAACCCCTCAAACTGTCCAAAGTGAACAAGGTCATGAACACGATCATCGACCACCGAACTCGGTTATTGAACCTCCCGCACTAAACTCGGTCACCGAGACTTAAAGGATCATACACCTGAACCTAGGTTACGAACCTGTGTCATTGAACAACTGAACCCTTAGACCGAACCTCAATCTTATACCTTTACCAATCACCTTAGGCTATTTATATATTCAAATAGGGGAGGCATTGGGTCCAATAAATTGACCCAATCACCCCGAACAAGATTTGAAAATAAAATAGCCTAACTCACTAAATAAATAGTGAGTGACTCACTAATAAAGAAATCGGTGAGTGTTGTTCGGTGCTCTTTACTTATCGATACGGTGTCGGTGAGTAAAATATATGAGCTACAAACAACACCGGTGACACCGAGATTTTGACAAATGTCTCGATGATCCCAAGATGCTATCTCTACATACACACCGAAAAATATGGGTGGGAACTTCCAAGAGAAGAAGTCAAACAAGTACAAGACTTTACCATAAGAATGAGAATATTGTGATGACACATTCAAAAGGATGGTTGGTGCTTTTCAAAGAGGAAGATGAAGATGGACCACATGGGGACCACATGTCACCATCATCACATGTCTTGTATTATTAGTTGCAATATATATGTCTCAGATTCTAATAGAGATAGTATGAATCCTAAACACATAAAAATACTTAGTATTAGTTGATAGGATCATCCTCTCATTGAAACACAAGCATAGCTTGGATCAATGAGAGTTTATTTGTCATTCAATGGGGATAATATACCGAGATTATCCCCGTAAAAAGTTGAGGATGTTATCATGTAGTCTAGTTGGTATTGAGTAATCTTGTAACAAATTGTTCTTCATTATTAATGAATGTGTTCTTCATTTTATCAAGATTTTCTCAATTATTAGGACCAACACTACCATACACACATATATCAATTTCAATAATTGTAATTCTCATGTTCATGTTCTTAAAAACTTATGTGATCTTTCCTACATTTATCTTTTCGTAAAATACCTTTATATGTAATTAAGACGAGGTTAAAAACAAAATAAAGCATTTTCACAAAGTCTAACATGAGAATAAACAACAATGAAAGAGATATAAAACACAAAAAATTGAAAAACAAAACAAGTAAACAATTAAGCATGGGTTGCCTCCCACGAAGCATTTTTCTTTATTTATGAGTCTTGTAGCTAGACTCGAAGTCGTGCTCCTACGTGACTTCCTTACCGTCATCTTCTTCCTCATGACGGTCTCTATTGGGGTTTTCCATGGCATAGTTATGTCCTATCGTGCATCTTTTTAAGAAGTCATCTTGCCCCCAATTGGTTCTATATTCCGGTCCTAGTTTCACACATTCTTTATAGAACCCAAATATCTTATTATCACATAGTCTACTCCTCTCTTCTTATCCTCCTCATTCCTATAGTAGACCGATAGCTTAAGTTCCTCTTCATCATTGGATAGTGATGAAAATTTCTCAATCTTAAATGGCATTTGGTAGGCAACGTCATCGGTCTCATCTTTGAATCTAACTATCCCTAACGACGGATCATAAGTCATCCCGGTGTTATTTATGAATGGATTTCCTAGAACTACATGAGACAAGCTAGGATCTATAGCCGTACTAATGTCCTCCACAATCACAAAATCCATAAGGTACATGAAGCTACCTACATATACGGGCAATCCCTTAACTCTACCAAGGAAATTACATCTAACTCTAGGATCATTGGGGTCTTGCCTATTTGGGTTTTTCATCACCCAATTATAGTACATGCTATTCATGATGTTTATTGGGGACTTGCGATCAGTGTAGGCCTTTGCCACGAAAAGATGTCCTATGCAACATGATATGTTGACATTTCTAGGATTTCCAAAGGTGATTCGTGGGCATCTCCTAGTATAAATGTGACGAAGTTCGAGCACTAGGTGTGGGTGGCATGAAAGTTCCTCATCCTTAAGAAACTTATTGAAGTATTCATCACCTACTTCGTCTATTTCATCGGTTGATTCATCCTTAGGAGTCTCATTAACCTCAAGTACCATCTCATGGTTTGATTCATCACTATTCCTATTCGGTTTCACTGGGGTGATGGCATTGACGAAGTGAACATGCTTCGATGAAAACGGGTCCTTAGTTTCAAAGTACTTGCTCGGGTCCTTAATCTTAACAAAAAAATCTTCGGGAGAGTGAATCGAGATGGCATTAACCTTTTCGGTGGTCGTCCTATCATTATTGGTTATGGCTTTCAAAAGGTTATCTATCTTCCTATCCATCTCGATTTGTTGTTGGTTAAAGCGGTCCGAAAGCTTGGCTATTTGGGCTTCTTAGGATGTAACTAGGTGTTGCATCATCCCTTCTAGGTTTTGTTGAATAGCGCCATGAGAGCTTTGGTTGTGTTTTTCGGGCCATGTGGTGTCGTTAGAGGTGAATTATTTGGTTTGACCCCAATTATAGTCGGGTTTGCCCCTCCATGCTTCTCGGTATTTGTTGAAAGTCCTAGGTCCGGGTGTTATGGGAAATATTCCTCTCATTCCATTGGTACGCGAGGATGCGTAGTCCACAGAAGCTTGTTCGGGGAGTCTCGTGCAATTATGAGTGTTATGGGGACCACTATATAACTCACACAAGGAAGAGACCTTGTTCACTTGGCGTGAGGGCTTAGGAGCTTCGTAGGAGCTCATTAGGAATTTGACTTGATCTTCAAGTTCGAGCATCCTACGATTGGAAGGTTGTGAGTCAATGGGAGGCAAGGAGATTGCCTTAACGGTTTTGGGTAACTTACGAGGGTCATTCCAACATTCGTTTTCATAGAGGGCAAGGTCCTCTATTGTACCCCACGACTCTTCCGCGGTAAGTTTACTAAGTTTGCCACCGGCCACTTGATCGATGGTTTGCCTAGTTGAGAGATTGAACTGATCGTAAAATATTTGGACTTGAAGCCAAAGATCGTTGCCGTGATGAGGGACTTGAAGCCAAAGATCGTTCGGGGTCGAGAAAACCTCCTTTTCTACGAGCAAGATTTTTAACCCTCTAGGCAGTGAACCTAATCGTTGTAGTGTAGTATGGGGTAAGCCTCGAGGATTGATATCGTTCTCTAGGGAATAGGAATGCTAAAAAGAAATTTATGACGAGAATGTGGGCTTGAAGATGATTCTTTTTTATCTTTTTTATGTTTTTTTAGAAAGCAAGAGTAAAATCTCGGGGCAATTGATTGAGGGGTGGTACTTCTACCGATTTCTCTACTTCTACTAATTATCTAATTTAACTAATTACTACGGATAGCTATGTTTAATTGAGGTGTGCTCGTATGATGATTAAAGATGTGTTCACTTAGATACTATTACTCCCTAGTTATCTTTTATTGGTTGGTTGAATTGTCACGTCCTTTATCTTAACGCGTTGTATTCCTATTAGTCGTAGGGTGTGCGTATTCCCTAATTATATGAGGTTATCTCTCTTATAGGATTCACGGGATCGACAAGCCAAGGCTATTTCCCCCGAGCACCCGATCGTCCTCAAGCATACTCATGCATTAAATACAACGAAAGCCTAGCTTCACTCCTAAGCCTATATCAATTAAGACAAGAAACAACCTAACAACAATCAATAACTAGGTTTCATAGATCTAAGCAAATACATAAGTAATTTAGCTAGAACTGTTAGACAAGCAAGGATACACACAATCAATTGAACATGGGGTAGACATAATGATAAATTGGATTAACAAACTTATCTTGATGTGTAAAATAGGGTATGGGACCCTAGAATATTGTCCAAGTCGGACTACAACTAAGTTAGGGTTTGCTCTCCAAAATTATACCTCCTCAAATACAAAAAAATTAAATTCTATATATAGATTTACAATCGCGACGGCATCGCCTTTTGCTAGCGATGCCGTCAGGTCGCCGTCATTAGGGTTTAAATCAGGCCAAGTCATCGATAGGACGGCGCCACTTGAGAGTTGCGACGCCTCGATCTTAGTTACGACGTCGTTTGAGCTCTAGATCCGGGTCGCCCTGAGTGAAAAGTGTGAGTGACGCCCCATATAGTAGGCTGGCCGTCGAGCTTTAGGACCGAAATTCCACCGAGCCGTCGCGTGCAATTTTGATCAAGTCTTCATAGAGGGACGATGTCGCCTTTGGATGGGACGCCGTCGAGTTCACTGATGGGTCTTGAGTGTCTTGATCTTGACTTTGCCATTTTCTTCATGTTTTTGCTCCTTTCGTCCAAATATGTTATTCCAGCATTTTGCTTCCAAAAGAGCTAAAAAGAGAAAAGGAACGATTTTAAGCAGTAAAGGATATAAAATGTGTCGAAATAGGGCTTAAATGACCCCCTAAAAGCGTACGTTTTAAATCCTTATCACCTATATAATATGCTCACCCTATATTGCCTTTAAGGATTGTCTTGACCTTAGATCCAGCGGTGGAGATTTGTGTAACTGCCAAGCCTATGATAGAATACATGCTATGATTGTGTAATGAGTGATCACCCTGAAATTGACACTTAGATTAGCGAGAGTATGAGTCTTTTGTTCCCCATTTCATGAGGTGTTTGGCTTTGTTAAATTCTAGAATAAGAAGTTTTTAATCTCATATCTTCCAAGTAGTTGGGGAGATATATTTTTAAGAATGATTCTAATAAGGTCTACTTGAGGGCAAGTGGAGTTCAAGTGAGGGGATATCTGATAACATCAAATAGTCTTGATATTTTAGTGTCAATTTCCCCCTAATATGCTCATCATTTGTATTGTTTTACATGGATATATGCTCTTATTTCTTAATATTTCATTTACAGGGCATAAATGAGCATATGAACAAAGAGACGCGGATTTAGAAGGAAACTAGAAAAGTTATACAAGAGTATGTTGTCCAAGAGTAAGTTACGGCGTAGGCTCCACTCTCAACATACGTCGTAACAATGATTAATACATGAAGACCAAAGTCAACACAGTTAAATTTTAAGGTGTAACTCCATCGATTTGGTTACACCGTATATTTCCAATGACTAAGAAGAATTCAGTGGTCACGAAGGTTACGCCGTAACTCACTTCCAAGGTTACAACGTAGAAGTGATGATTTTCACTACGAGCACTTTACGGTCGTAACCCATTCTCTAGGTTACGCCGTAAGGTATTTATTGAAGATAATATCGTCTGAGATATGCTAGTTATGGCGTAACTTCTTACTTAAGGTTACGTCGTAACTTAGACGAGGTTATAAATACAAACCCTAAATCTGCATTTTCACAACAACTTCTCAACACCAAAATACCAGGAGATGTCTAGGGCTTCCAGGAGGACGATTTCCAACAACATTAAACCATCTTCCAAGGGAGAATTCGTATCATTATCAATAAGTTTTTAGTTATTTCGTGTCAAATCTTTGTAATTCGTTCAATGTCTTCAATTATGATCATTTACATTAAATTTACTACATTGTTTAATATGAGCGGCATGAAATTGTTATTGCTTTGCTTTGATTCATGTTTTCTTGCTTTACTATCGCCTTTTGTGTATGCTTTCTTAGCCTATTCGTGGATACCCTCATTTTGGTTGTATTAAAGCATGGTAGTATCTAGAAGGCTAGCTTGAATTGACCAGAGGACCCTAGTCGAGTAGGTTGTGAGGTATGGTAAGAATTGACCATAGGACTACCATCTCCTTACGTGCAAATTGACCATAGGACCATCTACCATGTGGAGAAACTTAAGAAGTTAGGAAACATTTGAGCGGACTATGTCGGGTATAGAATAGGTCTAGATTGTAGTGGTACTTCATGACTAAGGTTAGGGTTACCCAAGACCCCCATCTAGTAACTACGGCAGGGATAGGAATCTTAGACTTATAGACTAGACGAATTTACCAAATGTTGTTTAGTGATTTTTACCCCCGCTTAAGGCATTAGAAGGCTTCAATAGGAAAACCGGATTAAGGCATAGCAAGACTAGTAACTAGGCTAGCACATTTCTCTCTACTGATTGTCTTTCATCTTAATTTCACATTTCATTTCATCTCATTAGTTTAATAATCAATCAATCAAAACCTCCTTTATAATTGTGACAGTAGAACTTAGAATAAATCCCACACATAGCTCTTGAGATGACCTCGGCTTTACCGATTACTACACTGCACATGACTGGGTTCTCTGCCCGTTAGTGCATTAGGTATACCATATATACACGAGTAATTATAAATTTTAAAACTTGGTCTAAAATCCAGCATCAAATAGTTTGTTTAAAAAAATAGCTAAGAATCAATGTTTCTATTGTGATCAAAATTATGTACCTGGCCATAAGTGTGAAGGTAGTTGTTCACTTTAGAGGTTAGAGGAGAAAAGGAAGAAGTGTTTGAGGAGTGCTTGGAAGAGGAGGATAGTGGCATGAGTGAGTTTCTTTTTACTGAGGAAATCCCACTGTTATCCCTTTAAACTCTTTATCTGGTATTCCCACATATAATACTATGAGAATAAAAGGTCATGTGCTCAAGCAATTGTTGCATATTCTCATGGATTCAAGCAGCACTCACAATTTCTTATATTTGTATACAGGTAAGAAATGAGGGTGTAAAATTAGGACTACTTGTCCCTTAAATGTATATGTGGTTGGTGGAGCAAAGTTGATCAATCAATATATGATTAACAATTTTTAGTGGAAGGTGCAAGGGGTGTTGTTTACTTTTGATGTTATGTTACTTCCTTTGGGGGGGTTGTGAATTAGTATTGGGAGTCCAATGGCGGTCAACTTTGGATATCATTAAGTGGAATTTCAAGAATTTGAGAATGGATTTTATGTTTCAAGGGAAGAAGGTTGTGTTGAGGGGTACAAGTCAATCTGAGTTAACTTGGATGAGTGGCAAGCTATTGTCCAAATATGTCAGTCATCAAGACACTTATTTGACTTTTGTTTGCTATTTTGGTCTCTCTGCTACTTTGAGCTTAATGCAATGTGATGATATCCAAGAGTTGAGTAACAATGTGGAGTTGCAGTCTATGTTGGAAGACTATGCAGATGTGTTTGAGATGCCTAAAACCCTACCTCCACAAAGAAGCTTTGATCATCATATTCCTTTGAAAGACAGTGAAGTGAATGTGAATGTAAGGCCCTATAGGTATCCTCCTGCTCAGAAAGATGTGATTGAGTCTATAGTTAAATAATTGCTTGATTCAGGGGTTATTAGACCAAGTCATAGTCCTTTTTCTTCCTCCATAGTCATGTTTAAAAAGAAAGACGATTCCTGGAGAATGTGCATAGATTACAGATAATTGAATAAGTTCACTGTGAAGAATAAGTTCCCCATTCCTGTCATTGAAGAACTTATTGATGAATTGCAAGGTGCTCAAGTGTTTTCTAAGTTGGATTATAGATCTAGTTACCATCAGATAAGGATGTATGAAGATGATGTGTATAAAACTGCCTTTAAGCCACATGAAGGTCATTATGAGAGTGTAGTTATGCCATTTAGACTTACTAACGCACCCTCAACTTTTCAAGCTCTCATGAAATATGTGTTCAAACCTTTCTTAAGAAAATTTACCCTAGTCTTCTTTGATGATATCCTAGTATGCAGTTCCTCAGTTGCAGAACATGTGACTCATATGAGAATGGTTTTACAAGTCATGAGGGATAATACTTTGTATGCAAAAAAGAGAAAATGTGTTTGTGGGACAAGAAAGATAGAATACCTTGGTCATGTCATCTTTGGGTTGGGGGTGGCAATAGATCCAAGTAAGATACAAGCAATGAAAGAGTGGCATGTACCTAAAAATATCAAGCAATTAAGAGGGTTTTTGGGACTAACATGGTATTACAGAAGGTTCATCAAGGGGCATGCCATGATTAGTCAACCACTAATTGCTTTCCTAAAAAAGAGTGCCTTTTAGTAGAATTCTCAAGCCCAAACAGCCTTTGAGAGCTTACAATAAGCTATAATCAACTCTCTTGTGCTAGCACCTCCCAACTTTGAGAAGAATTTTTCATTGAAACTGATGCTTCAGGCTTTGGGATAGGTGTTGTGCTACAACAACATGGTCATCCAATAGCCTTCTTGTGTACGACACTAGCAACCAAACACTAGTCACTCTTAGTCTATGAAAAGGAATTATTAGTTGTGGTCTTAGCTTTGCAAAAGTGGAGAGGATACCTCTTTGACAAGCATTTTAAAATTAGAACTGATCATTTCAGCCTCAAGTATATGTTAGGTCAGAGAACTACTACTCCATTTCAATCTAAGTGGTTACCTAAGCTACATGGCTTTGATTATGAGATTGAATATAAGAAGGGCAGAGACAATGTGTTGCAGATGCTTTATCTAGAATTGAAAGGCAAGCAGAGTTGTGTACTTTGGTATCTGGAGTTGTTTCTAATGAGCTTATGGATGTTGTGATGGCTACTTGGTCAAGTGATTCAAATATGCAACAGACAGTTGAGGGACTTAAAAACAAGACTTTGACTACTACCAAATATGAGTGGGTGAATGATCAGCTACTAATGAAAGGAAAATAGGCAGTTGGCAATGGTGAATCCTTAAGAAATAAGCTGGTATCCCACTTCCATGGTTCTGATGTGGTAGGACACTCAGGGGTACATGTTACTACTAAAAGGATCACTGCATTCTTCTATTGGAAGGGGTTGAGAAAAATTGTGAAATAATGGGTGAGAAAGTGTGACATTTGTTAAAGAAATAAGTCAGACTTATCTCCCTATCCATGCTTACTTCAACCTTTCCAATACCACAAAGACTCTGGCAAGAAATTTCCATGGATTTCATAGAGTCTTTACCTCTGTCCCAAGGTAAGACATCTATTCTTGTGGTTGTGGAAAGACTTTCCAAACAAGCTCACTTTTTACCCTTGGCACATCCCTATAATGCTTCTCAAATTGCACAGTTGCTCTTGGAACTATTTACAAATTGCATGGTTTACCTAAGTCATTTGTGAGTGACAAAGACAAGATATTCATGATCATATTTTGGAAATCACTGTTTGAAAAGTTACGTGTTTAGTTGAAGATGTATTTTGCCTACCATGAACAAACACATGGACAGATAGAAGTTGTGAACAATTGTTTGGAAGGGTACTTGAGATGCATGACTGGTGAGAAGCCCAAAGACTGGGTGAAGTGGTTACCACTGGCATAATATTGGTATAACACCAATTTCCATGCTTCAATCAATAATACCCCCTATGAAGTGGTGTTTGGACAACCCCCTCCTCTGCATATTCCTTACATGGCCAAAGATAGCAATGTGGAAGCTATCGACAAGACTCTACAAGCTAGGGAATATACTATTTAGTTGCTCACATTTAATCTCAAGAAAGCTCAAGATAGGATGAAATCCCAAGCTGACAAAAAGAGGTATGAAAGAGAGTTTAAAGAAGGTGACTGGATGTACTTGAAGTTGCAGCTATACAGACAACTCACAGTTATAAAAGGAAGGCAACACAAGTTATCTTCAAAGTTCTTTGGTCAATTTCAAGTAATTGGCAAGATTGGGCATGTTGCATACAAGTTATAGTTACCCTCATATGCTATTGTGAATCATGTGTTCCATGTGTCACAACTTAAAGCTTGTTATTCAGAAGTAACTGCAATGGTCAATTTCCTCAATGTGACTCTGAAGGTTTGGTATCTGCTACTCCAATCAAGTTGTTTGATAGAAAAATGGTGAAACAAGGAAATAGAGCAGTTGTATTTGGCTTGATACAATGGAGTAATGGGACTGAAGATGATGCAACATGGGAGCTTTTGTCAGACATTGTACAGAGGTTTCCAAACTTTAAGCTTGATTCTTGAGGTCAAGGATGTTTTCAAGGAGGAAGGATTGTCACGTGTTTAACATGTGAGGGTTCAAAATATCCCAAACAACCATTTAACTAAAATTCACGCCAAAAAATTTATCAGTCATTTTCCATTATAATTACTCACTCGTAATCATTTTCACATTAGTTTTGATTTCAAATTTCTCTGTTGTAACAACACAATTCATTGATCAATAAGAAATCTATTAATACAAATAAGCCAAAAAATATTTATTTATATTTTACGATCTTCTAAGATTTTGTCGATAACAAACGTAAAATCATTTTAACGAAACAAATAAAATACGTAAAAGGTTTGAGCCAATAGTTTACTAACACACTTACATTTTCATATAAAACGCTAAACAAGTAATATTGTTTACATCTTATAGAAATGCATATGTATAACAACTAGTGTTTACATAATATGGAAATGTACATATACTTTGTATATATTGTAAAGGGTAATGTAATGGGTAAAAACCTAAGTCCGTTACCCATGACCCATGACCCATGATCCATTGACTAGGTACAATGAATGTTGTTGGGTAAAACCCAAAGTCCATGATCCATACCCATGAAGCTTGATCCATAACCCATGACCCATTGCATGACATCATGCATGAAGTCATGTTGGGTATTATCCATGATCCATGACCCATGACCCAATGTCTAGATACATTGCATTTTGTTGGGTATCCATAATTCATTTCCAATAACCCATGGTTTGCAACCCGAAATCCGTACTTAAGCTGACCCAGCAGCCGGATCCCTAAGATTGCACTAGTCGGATTCCTCTAGGGAAGGATCCGTAGGAATCATGGAACAGTAGACAATTTTTTCTGTAAATAGTGAGACATTTCTCTCTTGCTCATTACCCCTTTTACACATACTCTCTCTTAGTATTGTAACATCTCTAACCTCAGATCCAAAGGATCATTCTATGTAGTTTTATGTTTGTGTGATTCTCTAGGTTCCTCTTAAAGGCGAGATCACCACCTCTTGAAGACGTGCAAGCTCAAGATCATGAGTTGCTAAGCTTCGTCATCATCAAGACCACTGAAGTGTCTCTTGTTGATAGTTCTTTTCTCCCTCCATAGAAGTGTTGTGTTGAAGGCATTAGTGAAAGGTACCGAAGGGTCTTGTTGAAGGAATTAGTGAAAGGTGTCAAAGGGTCGTGTCGAAGGCATTAGTGAAAGGTGTCGAAGGGTCGTGTCAAAGGCATTAGTGAAAGGTGCCAAGGGCGTACATTCGATATGGTGCATCGATGTACAAGATAGTTAGTTTGAGTTAAAGGATATTGATATCCTTATGATGTTGTAATAAGGAGTGTGTCTCCTTTGGGGTAGTCGTGTAGTGGTGTAGTGTTGGGTAGTAGTTCCTCCTTTGTAATGGAACTCGGTATCTAGCCTTGTACCGGATAAAGTGTAGGCGACGTTGTGATAGGTTTGGTTCTACCTCGTGGAAGAACCCGGTGTCTAACCTTGTACCGGATAAAGAGTAGGTGACGTTGTGAAGGCTTCTCCGCCACATTAAGGAGGTTGTGTTGTGTAGTGCTTACGAACTCTCGAGTAGGGAACTCGGGGAGTGGAGTAGGGCAAGGAAGGTATCCTTGTAGCCGAACCACTATAAATACTCGTGTCGTGGTTTGTGTTCGTTTACTCTTTATCTTTGCATTACTTATTTATATGTTTATCTATCATCATCCAACACACACATTAAATAGATTGACATAAGTCGATCTAAATAGTTTAAAACGAAGTTTTAATCGGTAAAAGTATTCAACCCCCTTCTAGTTTTCCACAAAATCATTTGCTTTCAATTTTGAGTTATATTCCTTTATTATAATTCTTGTTGATTGCTAGAAATACTCCCAATTATATAAATAGGTTTCGAGAGTGTTTCAAATTACCATCAATGACATGTTATTGTGTTGTCTTTAACATGTCTTTAAAGTCTGGTTGACTAGAGCCATTCCACAAAGGTTTGAATTGGCTGGAACACCCTGACCCTGGGTGCCTTTTGACACCAAATGTTGTCCACCCTACAAGGAATAGCTCCTGCAAGTCTCCTAGCCCAAGGGGCACCAACTGGAGTGAGCACAAGTCAAGACTCGAACCCTTGACCTTTTATCTACAAAATCTCTCTGGTGGGTCCATGAGTTTTTCGGAAGTGGGTACCAACTGAGCCACAACCTTGTGGTGGTTGACTAGAGCCATTAGTTTTGTTTTATTCTGAACACACATTAGTTGATTAGTTGATACTTTTTCCATCAAGCAAATAAAGTTCCAACACATAAATCAAGTTTGCCAAGATTCAAGACGAATAATCATATGTTGAACATCACTATTATTTTTGAATCACAACTGCTTTATTTTGGACTTGGGTAGAAAGTTTAACCACATCAACTTTATTTGGTCATGGTATACTAGATCTCTAGCATGCTAGTTGTACACCTGCTGACTTGCACTTGAGTTCTAGTCAAGGACTCATTATGTGGTTTAAAACATTGTTCGACCTATAAAGCCACACAGGTATGCATTCATAGAAATAGGTATGATTATATAGAGCATTAATTAACATGTGTAACTGTTATGCTTAATTATAGATATAAACCTATGTGTTAGCATTATGTTGGTGACAACAAGTATACCTACTTATTCACAAACCAATAACTTATTTCCACATCTATTTAGGCACACAATTAGTCATTTTTTTAGGTCTCCTAATCATTTTCGATAACATATCCAATAAACAGACACATATTGGAAAACTTGAGTACTTAATTTATTTTACTCTTAATCCAAAATCTATGCCCTCTTCCTTGAGTTTAGCATCTTATATTTCGTATCTCATATATTGTTTTGATTGTTATCATGTTCCAAGCATCATGATACTTGCTCAATGTATTTGTGATTTGAAGCTCCTATTTACATATATTAATTAGCGCCTTTTACAAGTATTTATTTTAATGTCTTGTCTAGTGCATTGTCTTATACTTTTCTTGTTTTTTAAGGTTATCACTCTCGTTATACATATAAAGGTTTTTGTCCCTGCAATAATAATTCACTTCATGGGTGTGAACATGCACCGTAAAGCTGAGGTCATGGGTCCAAAAACCATCCCAGATCGTGTCTCTTTAATCAAGGTATTTTAGCCGGTACCGTTTGATGGGCCACCAGATTGTCGACTACCTTTTTCTAAAAGTGCCACTACCCATAACTCTTGCAGTTATGATAAAGCTTACCATGTTAACTAGCTTAATTAATATCAAATTCACCTCATAACTAAATATCATTACTCATTAGTTATTAGAAATGTTAGAAAAAATGACCTACAAGGCCGATTAGTCGTCTCCTAGGTGCTGCTGGGCCACCAACCTTTTCGATTTGTGTAAATCAGTCAACCAATTGGTCAATGATTGTCAACGATTATCAAACTTTCCAGAAACATGCAAATCTAGCCGGAAATACCCAAAAATCATCGTAAACTAATTTTAATCACTTGTAGTCGTTGTTTATATCTATAAGAAGATGTCTATTTTTAAAGGAAAATCTTGCCCATAATACCTAAAACTCGCAAAAGTTGTCAAAAATGCCAATCCAATTAATTAACGATTAATCCTGCCTAAATCGATTACAAGTTGAAGGTCGACTCGTGCGGTACTTCCTGAACTTGAATTGTGCACCTGGTCCATGGTCGTCTCTGTGTCTAGTTCCACCTCCTTAGAAGAAGTGGAAGTAGTAGGTGATGGAACTGAGGGTCCAGCCAAAGTAATACCACTCCGTGTGGTAATTATTTTAATATCTTCCCTAGGGTTAGGCTCGTGATGATGCTACTATCTCTTTAAAAATTATTAGATTATGCACTCGATTGTTTTTTTTTTTTTTTATGTTTCACCATTATATGATTTTTATCTTCATTTGTAATAAATCTGGGAGAGCACCAGACCTTGCATTCGAGGGTAAGATGTACCTTATAAAAAGGGATATTATCTTACTAATGGGATATATCCACAATGGGCCGTTCTTATTAAGTCCATTTCAAATCCTCCCACGGGTGATGATAAAAGAATATTGTACAAGAGGAAGCATGAAGCATCAAGGAAAGATGTAGAACAAGCTTTTGGTGTGTTGAAGAAGAAGTGAAAAATGCTTAAAATACCGGCTCGAGGGCTGTTTAAACAGATCTGGAAGATATTGTGTACACATGTATCATATTACATAATATGATCATTCGACACAAGGAGCGGGCGATATATCCTACATGGTTTGAAGATGAGATCCAACGTGATCATGATCCCTTAAGATCACATGAAGAACCGTTAGTAGTTACTCAGGAGATAATGGACCCAACAACTCATCTACACTTAAAATCTGATTTATTCGAACATGTTTGGAGAAATCGTGGAAATATTTAGGATGATAGTAGAGTTGACTAATTAAATGAGAGGGACAAAGAATTTAATTAAAGAGATGGTGATGATGATACTGTGTATTTTGCAAATGGGATATTGGGTTTAGTTTAATAGATCTTTAAGGATCTAACATAAAAAACCCGTCATCGATCCATAACAAATACAAAAGAAAAATTGTAAACTTAAAAATACCCATTTTGTATATTGTCTTCCAACAATCATCTAATATTTCTAAACAAAATTTCTTAAAGAGCGAACCTTTATAACAATGAAACCAAAATACCCATTTCTTTAGTATCGATGGTGAGTGGTGGTGGGTTAGAAGGTAGTAGTGGTTGTGGTAGAATCGATGTAACAATCTTATCCCTAGCCACTTGTGGAATCTTCTTTGTCCACTCATACTAATCTCATTCTTCTTTAGCACACGTCTAAAACATAATTATTATCTGTGAAATATAACTTTTATTTATATACGAACTTAAAGAAGATTTATAACAATTATGTTATAATCCTACTTTGGTTCGATTCAAACACCAACAAACGAAACATGAAGAAACCTACGTGAGACCCTCCAAAGGATCTTGAAGCATGCTATCTTGATTCGTATGAAGCAGAAAACGATTATATCTAGTTCGGGTTTTTTTGTGATTCTCGACCACTTGTTCAGGTGTTCGGTTATTGATGCTAGATGATGAAGATGAGATTAAGATCAGTTTTGATTGGTTTGTTAGGAGGAGATGATTTTTTTTGGTGATAGAAAGGGGCAGATAAAACTATATATGTGTTTTAGGGTTAGTCAAATGAAGTACAAGTATTTAGGGTTATAATGTTTATAACTGGGTATTTCATTGTTTTGGAACAAGCTTACACGAATTGGATTGGCAGGGGCCTTCATGCTATATCATTTGGATTGGATCTGAAATCATGGACTGCAATAACTTATCACAAAAATGGACTGAGTTATATGCTGATATAATGGGCTGAAAGTATTATCCGATTTTATATTAAGTTCAATATATTTTTTGGTAAAAATAGTGGTATTTTGGTATTACAAAACTTCATGAGGTTAATTATAACACGGCTAAAGTTTAAAATACATATCGACTGTGACTACAGGGATGTTTCTTTATTATTTATTTAGGTTTGAAGTGATGTTTTTCAGATGTGTGTACTTATTTCATCTTTTTTCTTTCTTCCCTCCCACTAAGATGACTTGTTTGGGCATATATTGATCGTGATGAAGACTTGGATATCTAGTTACTTTTGTAATTCTTTCTCTCTTTACTCACAGAGTAGCTATCACTTTAAGGAGTTACATTGTAGTGCTCAGTGTCTCATGCAGTTGAGGATATGTCAAGAGGAAATGTGTTTCTAATACTTTTGTTGTGGGGTATAGGGTACACCCTTTTTAGTCACAGGATAGTACAACTTTAAGTCACAAGTCTAGGGAATTTTACTTTATTCTCAAGTTGGTATTGTTGGGTTTTCCTCACATGTGGTTACTACAGATAGATGTTGTTTTTTATACAGGGGGTTGGTAACGAGTTATACAATATTAAATGGTATTGTTAGTAGAATGGGTTTATCGACATCTTCTCATGAGCTGAATGATTTATGATTAAGTGCTTCCAGCTAATGCTTCATGTACACGGTTTTATGCTGATTCCGATAAGATCACAACCATCAGGGGAGAAAAATGTATACATCAGGGACGCACAACAAGTTCACGTGATCGGTTTTAATAATTTATGTCGGATATTGGTTGATTATATATCCTTTTATTGTCTTGTTTTCTACGCACTTCTCCTTTATCCACCTTCACCAATTTCGGGCAACAAATTCAAGATGATCAATGCTTCAACTTGTTACTTTGGTGTCATCGTTTCATTGGGTATATATGTACATTATGGGATGAAATGAACTATTCAAAGATAACTGGGATGCAGTTGGTGAGATGGAGATGTTGATATTCTATTCCCCCGAATGGACAATCTTAAAGAAGGTAGAGTCTACAGTCTATTCTCCATTTTCTGTTGCGTGTTAGAATACTAAAGACGAAATTTAGATATTCATCAGAAGACTTCTTCGGATTCAAGGCATTCATCAGAAAGGTTGTTAATTTGGGGGAGAGCACTAATAGGGGAGAGCAAAATTCCAAATTTAATCCCTAATTAGATTTGATTATGTCGCTCTTCTACAAGTAAAGAGATGGCAGCTGAGAAGATTCATGAAGCTGAAAGGATCAATGAAGTTTGAAGACTCTGAAGACATTCTCAGAGTTGTTGGGCTTATGTTTTATGTTTAATTTTACTTGTAGGGAACGTTGTAAGGAATTCCCGTATGACATCACTTTGGGGAGAGATTGTTAGCCTTTAAGGTAAAGTCATAATCGGGAATTGCATTTGTATCACTTAGTAAGGGATTCTATCCCACATTGATTCAACCGAGGATTCAATGGTTTTCAGACTGATCTATGCTTGTATTGGTGCCTTGAAAAAAGGTTACAGAGCAGGAAGAAGGGAAATACTATGTTTGGATGGGGATTTTATCGAAGGACCATACACTGGTCAAATCTTAACTGATGTTGGTGTGGATAGCAATAATGGGATGTATCCAGTTGCTTACGCGGTAGTTGAAGCTGAGTGCAATAGTTCATGGTTATGATTCCTTACCAATCTAGGAGATGATCTTGATTTGCAACCCAATTCAAACTACACCTTCATCTCAAATAGACAAAAGGTATAAACATGGTTTATCTTATTCATATATTTGTAACCCAATTCAATCCTCATTCATATTTGATCTTATCTTTAACGTGACAGGTGATATTATTAGCCATTGCAGAACTGTTTCCTGCTACTGAACACAGATTCTTCGCTACCGCAAAACCCGATCTGTTGTTATAACCGGCCACAATAAAAAACGGTCTATTGTTATCACCGGACACCCCCGTAA
This sequence comes from Chrysanthemum lavandulifolium, assembly GCA_022545495.1. Classification (NCBI taxonomy): domain Eukaryota; kingdom Viridiplantae; phylum Streptophyta; class Magnoliopsida; order Asterales; family Asteraceae; genus Chrysanthemum; species Chrysanthemum lavandulifolium. The sequence continues at coordinate 164,315,170 of CM040238.1, read as the reverse complement.
CCATAACCCGACACCACTGCCATCATTTGAGATATTTGAAAGGCGAAAATAAATTGTGGTAGATAAATTAACCACCTTGCATATGAATCATTAGGCGTGGTGTCATTTGAACCCTTCCAACTATAGTGCAGGTGATGCTTTTGGAATAAGCGGACATAGATAGTTGAACTACTTCCCCACTCGAAAGTGTTAACCGCCTATGATCCATATGTACAAAACATTAATAAAACCAGGTAAAAATTATAAATTTCCTTATACTAAAGATCAAAGATTATTACCTATTGTGATCCCATATATCAACTTGCGCACCACCAGCTGTTGTGAAAAGCTCACCTTCCCATTAATGGTCCACAACCCTAAAACGATCAAAAATGTTAAACGGATATTAGCACGATTAAAAATATTGAATATCGTTTTTTATACACCACTATTTTCAATAAGTTCATAATAAGCCTATCAAATAAGATAAAACAAACACCCTCTTGAACCTAAAGAGTCCTAAAACCCTACTAATATCATCCTAATAAACTAATATGTATAAAAGCCCAAATTCTAAAAAGCATCCAAATTTCATAACATAACCAACCAATTCAAGATACAAACACATAAATTAAACTCTCCGTAACATAAATACATAAACTAACATATATATTAAATTCAAAATCTAATTAACAGAAAATAAGGGACAAAATAGAATAAACATATGCGTGCTGTAGGCGACTACTAAAGTGGCCTACTTGCATAAAGTACTGTTTTTATGTGACGAACTTGATTAAACCCATTCGTTCACATATGTAATATTAATGCACGGAGATGATAACACAACTGTTAAAACATGTGGTCATGTGAAAGCATACCTCATTAAAACATCTTCATAACACACAACAACAAATATACCATTTTGATAAATCTGCATATCAACATTCAATAAACTTATTCAAACAATTTTTTAACAAAATTTCGTTTAAACGCTCAAATGAAGAGAAGTAAGGTGTAACTGAATATCACCATGCAACTTCCACATTGATGAAACAATCTTGGCCAAGAATGTACGGGTCTTTGTAATGGTTGATGCTTCATGGGAATTTATAAAATTTTATATTGAGTCAATATTGACTTCACAAATAAAATCAACAATCAAAAATTTTAAATGTACAAAACTAATCCTCAATTGATTATACACAAAAATGATCGGCTAACCTAATATGATTTAGTCGGACCAAAATCAAAATAAGATTACCTTAATATAAGTTAATTAAGGAAATACCTCTGATTAATGGATGATAGTACCAGATCTTTGTGCGTATTTTATTTTAATCCCATTAATTAGGGTTAAAATTAGGGTTTTGGTTTTAGTTTGATGATCGTGATTAAATCAATCTCAGTTTCAAAATTGAATTGTCAAATTTCAGTTTAAAAAAAGGCCGAAATTAGGGAGAGTTCATTCATTCAGATTTTAAATCAGTGAGATTACCCAAATCTAATAACTTAATCTACACTTAAATTATAAAACTTCAATTATAATATGGAAATAAATTATTTATAAACACTCTCTTTAAAGCTCAAAAAATTTATAGAAAAAATATACGATATAACCAAAAAATATTGCTTGCCAAAAATTAATCAGGAAAATTGCACTAACAATGACTGTGTGTCAGAATATTTGACTGTATTTTTGTTGTTCGTTGTATTTTGCAGTTATCCTGCTAATATAATATAATTTAATGTTAGAAAAATGACTTAAATTTTAAGGGTTATTTAGTAAATTGTTTTACTTGTCCTACAAGTTATGGTATTTGAGTTAGTTTAGAATTAAAAACTATTTTATGGCGGTTTGTTTAATTTATAAATAGAGATCATTAGTATTAGAATTAATTGTACATTTTGAATTAAATTTAATCCCTTTGAATTAGAATTTTGTATTTGTCTTTTTGTGTCAGAGATATTAGCATAATTGGTAGATGTAAAACCACTTCATTGTCTAGTAAGGTGTTAGATATTAGTTTTCACATACACATCGAACCATAACAACAAGGTGGCGTATAAGTAGAATTCTAGAGAGAGAAAGTTAGAGGTTTAGGGAACTTTAGTGAGAGAAAGAAAATTCTTATTATGAGCTCCAACTCTCTACCTTGGAAGGTAGAGAGTATTTATAGTCTTACATAAATCGCCACACATCGGGTGTGGATCGGGCATACTGATGGGTAAAGACCCGTCAGTCCTCCACGGTGTTACTTAACTAAATACTACTTAACTTAAAATAACTACGACTACGAGCTTTAACGATTACATATACTTGAGGTGACCGACTCTTTAATACCGGAATTTCTAATTCCTAACAATCTCCCCAAGGAGGTCACTCAATCATGTACCAAAATTACATTGAATACAAATAGATATTACATTAAAAAAATTGTTCTTGCATTCTTGATGTAGTCCTTTGTTCCTAAGCTCGTAGTCATTGATTCTTCACATTGCATGTTTGGTTACTTCAAGTGGAGGTCTTTCTTGATCCATGTGATAGTAAATTTGAGCCGACTATAAAGATCATCGACAATCAAAGATCTCTCGTGTCATCCATTGTGGTGTTGGTATTATGTGATGTTGTGACATTCGGACCGACATGCTCACATTCGGATCATGATATCTTCTCATCGAGTAGCGGAAGCTTTTGTTGAATCATGATATTGGCGGCAGTGGCGAAGCATGAAGTGAAAATATCAGTCGGTGATGCACTAATCATGATTTCTTTTGAGTTGAATGTGTTAAGTGAGCATGCGGCTATGGATTGACCGCTTCCTTACGATCACCGCAAGCGTCGGCTACACATACAACAGTTAGTAATAAATTGCGAAGGTGTCTTTGATCACTTTCATTGAATTGAGGTACACGGCCCACGGTTCCCCGTTGATTAGTACAAGTCTTGCTGTGATCGTATAATTCGAAGAATTTCCTTGACGTGGTTTCGCGTTTGCTCTAGTCGTTCTCAAACCGGAACGTCTCAAAGAAGACAACACGGAGTGAGTGAACCAATAATTTTAAGTCCAGCGATTGATGAAAAGAGATTTGAAAAACAATCGTGTATTGCTCAATAGAAATTGTTTTGCAATACAACGAAGGTTTTATTGAAAATCAATTATCAATCATAAAAACACCTTTTGGTTTGAAAATGAGTACACGGTCGATGTGCTAAAGAAAAGAGTTGTTAAGCACAAAGACCGGTTTTTCAAAGGTATCCAGTCAATCCATAACTGAACGAGGATTGATTCAAGAGATTGAATCGCCCCATTGTTTCGTTCGGTTGTCACATGGTTGATCCATATAATAGATCTCACATGCCACCTACCAGAGCTTGTTTGATGTTGGCTCGAAGGCTTTCCATCTTCATTGTGAATATGTAAACATATCACTCGGATGTTACCGCAATACCACAAGGATAATCGTGGGACTCAAGATATAATCTCTTTTCCACATTGTATGAAACAGAGAGTCTTCATTGAAGGTGTCTAATGAGATTTATTGATGATCTCGTGGCTCTAGACTCAATTTGTGCATATTTGGATCTGTCTTGGGAGACTAGGAGAGGGTCTCCTTCTTCAATATCAACAATCTCTAGGAGAAAGTCGATAGATAATTTCGGTTCCCGTGAGAATGAAACAAGTCCTTTTAAGAGGAACTTGAGTGGTTTGGAAAGTTGAAGTGCGGTGCGTCACTTTGGGTCCATGACGTCTTGTCTTCATCTACCGATGTTACCATCGGTAGCATATGAAGTGAACCCGGTTTACGCCTAAGGTTGAATAAATGGAGGCTATTTGTTTTCACCCTTTTCTCATTCAATTCTTTTTAATTCTTCAACCCCTTCGATTGCTTACCGAGACTTCATAGCAAGAACCTTGTTGGGTTTGTTCCGATGCTTGCTCCATTTCATCCGCACTCTTCCATATCTCACTTTTCTCCTTTTATCATCATACCTAAGGACTTCTACACTAACTAGTGGATTGTCCTGGGTAGATCCCTCCGGATTACAGCGGATCATGGGAACACATACCTAACCTTATCATCCTTATATCACCGTACATGAAGTAAAGTTGGTGGTCAATTTGGTATTGTTCATCTGCCATTGGAACCAATTGAAAACCATTTGAAAATCAATCCAGATACTTGTAACACCCCGACCCGACAAGGGTAAAGATATCACAATACGGTTTCATATCAGAACTTTAAAAACTATACAATAGCGGAAGCCTTTACAAAATATTCAAAAAGAAAACATAAATAGCTAAAACTTCAAAATAAATCTAAGATCTCTATGGTAAAGTCTTGCTCTCAGCTCTACTCTCAAACCCAGATCAGCTATCCCATAAGCTCATCTTGAATGCTAAATACACGCAGCAGAAAAGAAAAGTGCGGCTGAGCTTACAAAGCTCAGTGAACAGATATAATGTCACAATTCTCAAATTTCAGTCATTTCTTAAACTCAATATTCATCATATTAGTTATGCATGGTTTTGCATTTCACATTAAACATATAATTTCTTATTAAATAAACGTTATCGCGTGAGTTATTATTTTGAACATTTAATCCGTTACTTTTAAAAATGATCCCGACATATTTTATACTTACATTTAGTTTATAAAAACTATATTTTGAGTTTACTTAATGTTCTAAATTTATTTTGTATTTAAATCGTTAAATTTATATTATCACGACGTTTTTCTTAAAAACTACTCGGTAATTATTTTATCACTCAAATTTTACAAGAAATGTATTTTTACAATTTTTATAACTACAATATACTTTACCTTGATCCCTTAAAAACTTATTTTAATCCATATGACTTTAACTTCACATCTATGTACAAGTTACATTTTCCTACATTTATAACATTTACTTACACAATATATACAAGTAATAAAAAATATATATATATATATATATAATTTTTACCAAATCCCTCCCCCTTGGCCGACAAGGGGAGGGTTGGCATTGATGAGGTTGGTATTTTTTTTCTTTGAAAGTATAGATACACACTCAAACCTCATTCTTCACTTCATTCTTCAATTATTTCAAGTGATAGAAAAATCTTCTTCCTCTTTGTTTCTTCTCCACAAACCGGCCATCAAGAGGTCTTCAAGGGATCATCCAAAAATCTTGCAAGCACAAGTATTACAATCTAGAATCACACTCTTTATAAGGTTTTGAAATAAAAACCTAGAGTGTTTAGGCTAAACCTTGTTCTTTGCACCTCATCATATTAACTTGTAAGCATATCATTTATTTTTTTTCATATCTCCTTGTCATTTCATTAGTATCTCTTCATTTTTGGAGCAAGCATGCATGATTTGTGTTGTTTATACCATTTTTACATGATTTTTAGAAATATATATATATAAGGTCATCCTATAATTATCCCCTTGGTATACTTTGGTCTTGATGATGTTTAGGAACCCATGACACCCTAAGAAGGTGTATGGTAGGATTAGTATAGCTTTGGAGTTGATTTGAAGGGATTGGAATAGGTTTAGTACGAGAAAAACTATTTTCGATAAGTATTAAAAGTGGTCTGTTCTTATTTTGATTTTCGGAAAATCCGACAAGAGGCACGAATTTTGGCCTTGATATTTAGAAAATATACTTTAAAAGCGAATCCGTGGCGCTTGAACGGATTAAAAGCGGAGTTATAACGAAGAAGTTATGAATTTTCAAGTTTGACGACGATATATATATTTTCGAAATTTCAGCATACTATTTTTGGTTTATGCGAGTCAAAAACGAGCCTTAAGCTTCACAAATTATTTCGACTTGTCAAAAATATATTAGTATACTTTGATACGAAGCTAAGGACATATAATCGAGAAAACGGATTTGAAGCGACTAAGATATGCACGTTTTCATAAACTTGCCGTAACTATTATTTTAGAAAACTATATTATTTTTACGAGATAAGTGTTACGGTAACTAAAATGACCATGTTGACTTTGTTTTTAACTATGATGTAGAACTTTTGAAACGAAATGTCTTCTAGTAAAATCAAGATCACCAAGCATATTTTTCAAAGCGACCAACCGTTTGTATAGCGGAGTTTTAATAAATTAATTACGGTTGCTCAAACTTTGTCGAAACTCACTTTTTACACAACAATTAGACAAAACCACCATCTTTAACCTTTATTATCTTTATGTTCGAGACCTCTATGACGAAAACTCATGAACTGAAACTTTTAGATTTTGATACAAGCTTTCCAAAACCGTCGAGTTCGTTTCTTAACGATCGACGTACACCATTTTACGACTAGTTTTTCAAAGCCATTTTCGTCACTTTCATGAAATTTCCAACGACATTATTTTACGGCGAAAAGTGATAATTTCACAATAAATAATTAAGAAACTATTATAGGATGACATTTTGGCGTAAATACTTGTAAAGTAATTTAAGAATGGTCAAGGCGTCAAAAGAGTATTTTTCGACGATAAGTATTATTTTCAAAACTCACAAATGGTATAAATATCATCCGAATGCGTGCATAACATTACATCATGACTTATTGCATATCATATCATTCATAATAGGTCAGGTTTCGGGATTCACGCTACATTTCGGTGTAACCACTTTTGTCATCGCATCTATTCATCAAGTGAGTAATCACACCCCCTTTTTACCGTTTTACTATATTTTGGGGCGAAATGCATGAACCGTTCTTGAGCTAAATTGTTTACTACTTTTATTAACTAGTTTGACTAGAACTTGTGAACTTGAAACAAATCTTTGAACTAAATTATAAAATAATGCCTTACTTGAACTTATTGAACCGTACATGTTATGACCTTGTCCCAAAGTCTCCCATGTTCGGAGCATCACTATAAAGTCTCCTATGTTCGGAGCATCACTATAAAGTCTCCTAGGTTCGGAGTATATCTTTGGGAAGAGGCACCCAGTATATCTTTGGGAAGAGGCACCCAGTATATCTTTGGGAAGAGGCACCCAACATAACTTTGGGTAGTGGCACCAAATTAAATTTGGTTTCATCGGTAGCATCCACAATTATTATATTCGTGGTACTATATTGTGAACTATTATGACCGCTTATACTTGACTACTTGACGCGCTATATATTGTGCAATGGGTTGTGAATACACAGGTTGCAAGTTTTGTATGGGCGGAACTTGGAACTGAGTGGATTTACAATGCCTTTGCTTTGTGGACTAATTTCGTTGACCGAAACCTTTGAATATTTCTTACGAGTTTTCTTATTTTGCTAAACATGTTTACTCACCAACTATTTTCATAGTTGACCCGTTTTTCTCTCATGCATTTCAGGTGATCGTTAGTAAGTTTTTCTACCGGGTCTTGCATAATGAAGTTTTCACTTGTTGCTACAAATCATTATGTAATAGAACGCAATATTTTGGGAACTAAACTTTGTAATATATTTGCCGATGACGGCTAAACTAGTATTGTAATGGCGTATTATTTCTTTTTAATCTTAACGTTGGTATGTTCTATTATCTTGTGCTTATGTTCCCTTCCGTTACACCTCGTATTTCCGCCTCCGGCGAGGGTGTGACATATAACGAAACAAAAGCTAAACAAAACAAATATACGAATAACGAAAATAAAATGAAATAATGACGAAGGATCTTTTAGGATTCTGCGGAAGCACAAATATACAGAAATCCAAACAACCACATAACAGTTTAACATCACAGAGCACATCAATGACACAAACACGAACATATCAAAACAACCAAACACATTGCATACCAAAATAACAGATTACGTATAAGCCAAACGAAATGTCTAGAGACTAACGGAAAACACTTCTAAACAAATAAACATGGCATTCATACAAATTAATAATCAACATTTAATACTCTTAATCCAATATTGTAGCAGCGGAAATAGCAGACAAGTCATGGCAGACATAATAGCTAAACCAGTTCTCAGATCAAATCCTAACCTTAGCAGAGTATAAACATGGCAGGTCACACATATACAGACAGATAATTAACCTTCAAAACACTCAATTATACTAGCACATTTATTCTCGTAAATCAACGCATTCACTTAACAATAACAAATCATAATATCGGATATACGAATCATGTTTTAACGTATTAATCCTATCCTAGTATAGCAACTAATAATCACTTAAACAAATTCGTCATAAGCACATTTACTAACATATCATATCAGAGATATCTTTCTTCTTCAAAAGTAACTTCAGAAAATAAATGTACATGGAGTAGCTAGCTCCCAGATTTTGTGAAGACGCGTATTGCACACGACATCATTCACCAGATAACATATCAGATAACAGATCAGATCTAGGATGCATCCATCGCCCTTCCTACATATTCAAAATATGCTTCACCATCCGTAGATGGCGTAACATCACTCTACTCGCCTAGAGTCATATCGAGGTGCATCAACGATACGGACATGGAACCCCATGACTAGTTAAATATTTGGTTATTATAAACCAACTTAAGTCAAACAGATTTTCGGATATAGCACGGATCATAGTCAAGCGAAGGTCATGAGATAACATATCGGATAGTTCATATTGTAAGGTTCATATTCAGATAGTCAGAAATCATAAGTTCATATCATAGAGGCATATCATATATTCATAAACAGAAGTTCATAACCAGAGGTTCATAATCATAGGTTCATAATCCAATATAGCAGGGTTCAACGAATATATAAATCAAAGTCTTCCTAACATAAGTTCACATCAGATATTGCATAGTTCACTAGAACATCAGTTCAGATAAGTAACAGATCAAACATTCGAAAAGGGTTCATAGCAATGGCATTGGGAATCCTAATGAGCATAATAGGAAAGCGAACGAAAAGAACATCATAAGGAACCTTTACTGAAAAGGTCAGAATATCTGTACAATAACACAAGTGTCTTAAAGTAAGACAGAATATCCGTACCTTAAAGCAAATGAGAGGAAAGCAAACGAATGAACGAATACGAAGATATAACGTCGCGTCTCCTCCAACGAATCTACACGGATTATGATTTATTTAATACTTATTAGTATAACGGATTAATCTCATTAATACATTTAGAGTTGTCAGAATATTCTCATTTTTAGTGACGGACGGAATTACAATGTTTTAGAGTCTTAACCATAAATTAGTTTAACTTATGGGTTACAAATGACAAATGGTAAACTTAAGGGCTAAATATGATAATTATCTTATTTATGAGCTTATATGATCATCTTTCAAAGTATAGGGTTTACAAATGTCAATAACGGATTTTAAGACTCTCTTTCAAAATAGTTTACATAATCTATAACTTACATGAAATAACGAAATTACACACTTAGCTTTTAACCCTAATCACTCCCTATTTAGGTTCTAGGGTTTCCATACTTTTAATATTACTTAATACGCATTTAATTTACATGTTACCTTTTTTAATGATTTCCACTTTGACATAGAACGTACATGAAAACAAACCCAAGCTACCTCAAAACTCATGCATGTCCTTACGTAATTCATTTACACATGTTGACCCATAATTTCTCAGAATTACATATTACACCCTTAACATCTTTAAGTATATGACCTAACCTTATATTATCAGATTTTACACTTTTAGCCCAAAGGTTTTAGAATTTACAAAACATACCCTTTTAAGTTAAATACAATTCGAATGTCCTCTAAATATCCAAAATTACACGTTTAACCCCATACTTATTTTTATCGTTTAGTACCTTTATTTCTGTTCACAAAAATAACCTTTAAGTTTCAATATTTACAAAACCAACCCAAACCTTTTATGTAAAAACCGAATAATGTACAATTCAAGTACAAGCCCTAAACCTAAGTGTAACCCATCATTAGCTCATCATTATTACTTCATTTATTACCCTTAATCATAACAAGCAAACCCTAGTCTTTATAAACCCTAATCGTCCCCTTTTAAATACTTTCCTTTTTCATACGCGATCTAGTAATAAAACCCCAAACAATTCACACAAGCTTCGAATTCACAAACATGTATTTTATTCAGGTCTTATAACATGTAAGAGCTTCTGGAAAAATCAATTCATGGTCTTAAAAATTATTATACGCCCATTCGTTATTTTTATACGCTTTTAGGGTTTTAAATCAAATTAATTCCATACGACTTATTTAACATGCATGGCTGATTTTTACGTGTTATATATGACTTGTAGGACTGAAAATAACATTAGGAACATACCCTTGATGAGCTTTGGTCGTTAGAACAAAAGAAACCAAAAACTACCACTCGCCGAAACCCTAAACGACCCAAAAACTAATCACGATCAGAACAGCAGCCTAGGACCTCGAACACGATTTTTCTCACCTTCTTTACCTTCAAACTTGTCCAAGAAAAATGGCCTTAAGCTCTGGAAACTGGAAGTCGAATTATGGAGGGTTTTTAGGTCGGTTTTAGATATAGTCGCTAGTTAGGGTTTAAACTAAACCGTATATGTATTTTTATAGGATTTACTATTTTTCTTGTGGGCTTTATAATGTATTGGACTTAAAATAAATGGACTCTTAATAATATAAATTTATATTGGGCTTTTATTTACTTAAATTCTCTTATAAAACTAATTTAGTATTTTCGACATATATATAAAATACAAAAGCGATTTTATAATTTTATAAACTATAAAATTAGCTTTTCAAAGTGTTTAAAATTTATTTGGATCATATGTGGTATTTCTTATAAATTTTACGAATTTACATAGCTTATTTGGTATTCTTTTGAATTAATTATTCATACTTTTTGATTATAGGGTATTTTGGTCTTTTGTGAACTTTAGAAATTCCGTATTACAATTCTTCCTCTAAAAGAAAATTTAGTCTCGAAATTGGACAAGACGAACAGAGCGAAAGAATCGGATTTGAACTTCTAGGGATATAACGAACGTTAATCTTATCTCGGAACAAATGAATTTCTTATCGTAATATTCAAACTCATACTTATTCGTAAATTAAATCAATAGTCAAATACTTATAATAGATAATTATATACATATCGAATAATGGCGGAGAACAGATGAGACGCAGAAAATCAAACGCAATGATTCTAACTTATTCAGATATCTAATGATGAGGACATCATATGCATAGACGGAATAAATCCTATCGGCCTCTATAGTCGCAAGTATGGGAAACATATAAGGTTAAGGTGGTCATAGCAATCTATAGGTTATGAGATCATAACAACGGATTCCAAGCGTACAAAACTTGTATGAAATGATATCGGCGAACATCTCGCAATTTGATGCGAATTCAAGCGAACATGAAGCACCAAATATGAGATACAAGTCAAAGTCCTATCACACATCAACTACAGGCATTTCCGGGACATCGTATACCTTCAATAAGTTGATTATGTGATCTCGGTATTATTACGTTGATCAGGCGTCATAATACTTGCATCACATAATAAGTTCTTATTGTCACTATATTCGGTCTCGGGTCATGACAAAACACATAACTAATATCGTAACAAAACATACCACATACAGATAACATACATATCGCAAGTAACATATAATAACAAACCAGATACACATGAGTATACCATCACGATGGCCATACCTCATCCAAGCGGTAATTAAACAACAACACTAAGAGAATAAATAGCAGACGAAACTTATGAGGACTAACGGAAACTTAACGAATCTAGCAGAAAGAAACAATAGGCAGGAACTATACCTCCAAAATTTTGTTTTATTTCCATTTATCAAACAAAATTTGCAAAATCATCATAAGATGAACTTCCAAAACAAAACCTAATAATCCCAGATTCAAACGTCAAAATGAAAACAAAAGGACTTAGCTCAAAATCAAACGTCAGAAATTTCTCATAAGGAGGACAACTAATCAGAAGCGAAATTCCTATTCTTGTGTCGGATTAAACCTACTAGTAGTCAGACTC
>CM040238.1:164273843-164303131 GCA_022545495.1 Chrysanthemum lavandulifolium | reverse complement strand
GCGTAAGATTACTCAGTAACTTTGATTCTATCCAAATTTGTTTCTAAACCGTTTTTGTGATGAGATAGCTTCAATATCACCAAAATAACACAAAAGTGTGAAACTTGATGATCCAAAGCTTCTAAAACAATTGTGCGTAGGATAACACCCTCGCAAAACCAAGCTTAAAAACAAGGAAAACACGTAAAGTTCAAACTTTTGCCAAAACCAATAGTTTAACACCGATAACGTTGAAAGTACAAGAATCTTGGATTCAAAAGTGTAAAAATTAGTTTTAAGCGCACTAAAGATTGTGTTATCTTTACGCCAGAAGACCCAAAACCAAATACTTCAAAAACAAACGAGTACACCCAACTATTTGGCGATTGATACCATCGTTAGGTCACTAGTTTTACAACACAAGCTTATATAGAAAGAGATAAGGCGATTGAACAAGTATCAAACACACACACAAACAATATAAGACACGGTTATCGTGGGTGAGTGAATGAAGAAAACTTGAACAACCAACCCTCAAATGAGGGTTTACAAGAGTTATATAGGCAAGGAGCTAGAGGCAACACTCCTCTCCTTCCCTATTCCTTATTGGGCTTGGATCTGCTTATGGGCCTTCTACATAAGCTTGACCTTAAACAAACATAAAGGCCATAACAAAGCTACCTATTACATATGAAATATAAATACTTGAAATACTGTTTAGGAGTGATTCCAACAATTTGTTTTGTAGATTTTCAATATACACATGAAGACTTTGACACCCTTAGCTGGGGGAGTTTCGTGTCAAAGCAAAACATTGCAAAAATCATTTGCAATATCATTCACATAGGATTACATTACATGACATCCTCATTGCAAAGTTGCAATCATCAAGGGGGAGCATATTCATCACAAAGACGAAACCATTTGCAAACATAGCTGCAATGCACTAGTTTAGTATTTCTTCTTACTTGACGCTCTCACAAAGGGATGGACTCGTCAAGGGGGAGCTAAGTCGAGAATACTTCTCCTCACTTACTCTCTATTTTTCATTTTTTTCACATGTTTTTCTTAAAATGATGTGTTAGTTTCTTTTCGACGCTCTTTTTGTTTCGACAAAAAGGGGAGAAGAGAGTAAAAACTCCAATTCAAACTTTTACGAATTTTAGTTTTCCTTAAAATAATCTTATGTTTTGTCATCAACAAAATGGGAGATTGTTAAAACAAATAAGCCAGTAAAAGCGTTTATTTATATTTTACGATCTTCTAATGTTTTGTCGATAACAAACGTAAAATCATTTTAACGAAACAAATAAAATACGTAATTAGTTTGAGCCAATAGTTTACTAACACACTTACATTTTCATATAAATCACTAAACAAGTAATAGTGTTTTTCATATTATAATGCATATGTATAACAACTAGTGTTTACATATTGGGTAGATATATACATACTTAGTATGTATCATAATGGGTAATTGAATGGGTAGAAGTTTAAGTATTTGACTCATTGACCAAATACATTAAATGTAGTTGGGTAAAACCCAAAGTCCATGACCCATACCCATGGAGCATAACCCATAACCCATTGCATGACATCATGCATAAGTCATAATGGATATTATCCATGACCCATGGAGCTAACCCATGGCCCATGGACTAGATGCATTACATCTACTAGATACATTGTATCTACTTGGATACCCATGGTCCAAAGTCTAGGACCCATGACCCATGACCCAAAACCCATGGGTAAAGAGGAGTGTCCCACGGTTCCCCCAGTTTACACTGGACGGATCCCTCAAGTAAGGGATCCGTGGGATCCGTGGAATAGTAGCAATATTTTGTCTATAAATAGTGAACCATTTCTTCATTGTAACACACCTCTTTCACACACATTTTCTCTTAGTGTTGTAAACTCTCTAACCTCATATCCAAGTGATCTTTCTATGTAGTTTTGTGTTTGTGTGATTCTCTAGGTTCCTCTTAAAGGCGAGATCACCACCTCTTGAAGTCGAGCAAGCTCAAGTCCATGGGTTGCCAAGCTTTGTCATCATCAAGACTATTAATGGTATCTTGTTGATAGTTCTTCTCTTTCTCATTAGAGGTGTAGTGTCGAAGACATAGGTGAAAGATGTCTAAAGGGTCAAGACGAAGACATTAGTGAAAAGTGTCAAAGAGTCATATTTAAGGCATGAGTGAAAGGTGCCAAAAGTCCGTGTTGAAGGCATTAGTGAAGGGTGCCTAGAAGTCAAGTCAAAAGGCATTAGTGAAGGGTGCCTAGAAGTCAAGTCAAAAGGCATTAGTGAAGGGAGGGTGCCTACAAGTCCAGTCAAAGGCATTAGTGAAAGGTGCCTAAGGTGTACATTCGATATGGTGTGTCGATGTACAAGATAGATTTGTATTGGGTCAAAGGATATGATATCCTTGTTGATGTTGTCATAAGGAGTAGATCTCCTTTGGATAGGAGTTGTGTAGTGTTGGGTAGTAGTTCCACCTTTGTAAATGGAACTCGGTATCTAGACTTGTACCGGATAAAGTGTAGGCGGCGTTGTGATAGGTTTGGTTCTACTCGGAAGAACCGGTGTCTAGCCTTGACCGGATAAAGAGTAGGTGACGTTGTGAAGGCTTCTACGCCACAAGGAGTTTGTGTTGTGTAGTGATTACGAACTCGAGTAGGTGACTCGGGAGTGGAGTTAGGCAAGGAATGTGTCCTTGTGCCGAACCACTATAAATACTCGCGTTGTGGTTTTGTGCTTCTTACTCTTTCTATTAGTTTTATTTATCTATATGCTTTTCTATCAACATCCAACAAACACGTTCAAATAGATTGACATAAGTCGATCTAAATAGTTTAAAACCAAGTTTTAATCGGTAAAACTATTCAACCCCCCTTCTAGTTTTCCACACTTCTGTCCCTCCATAGTGTGTCGTGTTGAAGGCATTGGTGTAAAGTGCCGAAGGTGTACATTTGATATGGTGCGTCGATGTACAAGTTGTGTAATTTGGGCTAAAGGATATTGATATCCTTTCTAGTATTGTAAAAAGGAGCTTGTCTCGTTTGGGTTGTTGTGTTGGGTAGTAGTTCCTCCTTTGTAATGGAACTCGGTATATATCCTTGTATCGGATAAAGTGTAGGCGACGTTGTGATAGGTTTGGTTCTACCTCGTGGAAGAAATCGGTGTTTAGCCTTGTACCGGATAAAGTGTAGGCTACGTTATGAAGGCTTCTCCGCCACATTAAGGAGCTTGTTTTGTGTAGTGCTTAGAAACTCTCGAGTTGGGTACTCGGAGAGTAGAGTAGGGCAAGGAAGGTGTCCTTGTAACCGAACCACTATAAATACTTGTGTTGTGGTTTTGTGTTCCTTCACTATTTATCTCTTACATTACTTATATATATGTCCATCTATCAATATCCAACACACGACCTAAATGGATTGACATAAGTCGATCTAAATACTTTAAAACGAAGTTTTAATCGGCAAAACTATTCAACCCCCTTCTAGTTTTCCACAAAACCAATTGGACCAATCCGATCACCCTCATACCAGATCTTTCACAAAATATATGATTAAGACAAAAACTTACAAGATCCCTCAATCAATTTAAAAAAACCCCAAATTTCCAAGAAACTCTAATTTTGAAAAATTGAAATTAAAACTTCAAACCACACGATCTAATACAGATATGACAAAATCAACACCGTTGATCCCTAAACAACCAGAAAAACCAAGAATCCCCAAATTTTGGAAACCATTATTTTTTTTTAAAAACGTTTAGATTGAAAAACTATTTAGTATAGATCAACCTGGCTCTGGTACCATGTAAACTTTTATGATTTAAACAAGATTTCACAAACAAAACTAGTTTTATTAGGATCAAGCCCAACCAACTACCCATACGGTTTAATCCATTAATGTTTATTACAAGTTACAAGAATGGTTTAAACATAAATTAACAAAATACAATAGATAGTGATTGATATAACCACAAACCCTAATGTCACACCCCCAAATTACCTGTTTTGCAGCGGAATGGAATTCCTGGGGATTGACTGTCATAGCATCACAATCACAGTTATATTGAACGACCTAAAGTGTCGTTTGGAAAATACATCGTTTGATTTAATAAAACAATCAGAGTTTACAAAGTAGGTCCCAAATGTAAATCAACTTGTGCGGAAATATGTTTGTTACAATTCAAACGATGTTTTAAAGTACGTAAAACCCAGTGAGACGCGTCGTCATCAGCGACTCCATGATGTGTCCAAATGCATGCCATGAAGTGAATACTTAGATACGAGATAAAAACATGCTAAAAGTGTCAACACAAAGGTTGAGTGAGTTCATAGAGTTTGAATTGAAATGTAAAGCCTTCAAAATCGTTTATGCGGCAAAGGCATCGTAAATCCACTCGCCCAAGTTCCGCCCATACAAAACTTGCAACACAGTGTGTTCACAACCCATTGCCAAAGTGTAATGTAGTTTATGTTCAAGCCCACATCATCAAATGAATTCACATAATAGTGCCTAACTTAATGTATCAATAGTTACTTGATATAACAAATATGAGTGTTGATCAAATCGTTCCAAGACCGTTAGTCCATGATTGTACCAAGTACATGAATATACCAAGTCCGATTAGCCCAATGTTATACCAAGACCGTTAGCTCAACATTATCCAAGTCCGTTAGATCAATATTATACCAAGTCCGTTAGCTCAATGAATATCAATGAATATACCAAGACCATTAGCTCAATGAATATGATATGGAAGTTCTAAGTGTGACAAAGCATTACTACGCATGACTAAGCATTCGATTCGATTAAACATGTAGTTTCAAATAATCATGATAGTTATGAAAATAATTGAGCATGTATCTCCCAAAACATTTATGAAAACAAGTAAAAGTAGGGGCTACGAAAACTCACTTGGTGGAATGATGCGAAGACAAAAGTGAGTACACGAGATGTAATGTGATCGTTAATCTTGACCTATTGTGAAGGATATGATCGTCATGAGTTGCAATGTAATGTTATGCATGCACTTCAGTATGTTATTTATACCATTTACGGGTTTTGAAAATATTACTAGTCGTCGAAAAATACTCTTTTGACGTCTTGACCCTTCAAAATGACTTTACATGTTTTCGTCAAAATGTCATCCTATAATGGTTTTATAATGATTTTGGTGAAATTACCACTTTTCGTCGCAAAACAATGTCATCGGAAAAATCATGAAATTAACAAAAATGGCTTTGGAAAACTAGTGGCAAAAGCGGTGTCGTCGATCGTTGAGAACGAACTCGACGGTTTTGGAAAGTTTGTATCGATATCTAGAAGTTTCAGTTCGGGAGTTTTCATTCAAAAGGTCTCGATCATAAAGATATTAAAGGTTAAAGTTGGTGATTTTTGCTAATTGTGCGAAAATAAGTTTAGCCAAGTTTGAACATCCGTAATTAATTTACTATGACTCCACTTGACAAGCGGCTTTTGTTTTGAAAAATATGGCCGGTGAACTTGATTTTAATAGAAGACATTTCGTTCTAAAAGTTTCACATCATAGTTAAAAGCATAGCAAACATAGCCTTCTGACTAATGAAATACTTGTAACGTAAAATAATATAGTTTTTCCGGAAATTGAAACAAGGACGAACCTTTTATGTAGTTATCGAAAATAGTTTTCTCGGACAAAACCTATTCTAATCCCTTCAAATCAACTCCAAAACTAATCTAATCCTACCATACACCTTCTTAGGGTGTCATGGGTTCCTAATCACCATCAAGACCAAAGAATACCTTGGGAATATTTATAGGATGACCAATATGTATATATAACTCAAAAATCATGAAATAAAATGGTATAAATCACATAACATGCATACTATCTCCAAAAATGAAAAGAAACATATGAAATG
Source organism: Chrysanthemum lavandulifolium (assembly GCA_022545495.1). Classification (NCBI taxonomy): domain Eukaryota; kingdom Viridiplantae; phylum Streptophyta; class Magnoliopsida; order Asterales; family Asteraceae; genus Chrysanthemum; species Chrysanthemum lavandulifolium. The sequence continues at coordinate 164,297,237 of CM040238.1, read as the reverse complement.
AAAAGGAAACTTGAAAATGGAAGAAATATGCTTACTAGTGAAGATGATGAGGTGCAAAGAACAAGGATTAGCCTAAACACTCTTGGTTTTTATTTCAAAACCTTATAAAGAGTATTAAATAGATTGTTTAAACACTTGGACTTGAAAAACTTTTTGATCCCTTTGAGCTTTCTTGATGACCGGTTCTTGGTGATGAGGAAGAAGGAGAGAAAAAGATTTTTATCTAACTTGAATTATGAATGAATGAAGTGAGAAAATGTACAAAAGAGACTTTAAGTAAATGTGTAGATTTTATCAATCAAGAACCATGATTCATTTAATGTCACCCTCCCCCAATGGGCCGGTTTTTAGGGGGTTTTGTCCTCAAAATATCCTTTTTTTTTTTTATAATGTGTTGTGTAAATACTTGTAACATTTTGTAAGAAAAAGTGTAAGTATATTTGTAGGAAAATGTAACTTGTAAAGGCAAATGGAAATATTTGGTACAAGTAAGTTTTAATAGCTCAAAATAGATTGTAATGATATAATAAAATTGTAAAATACATTCCTTGTGAAAATTGGTGATAAAATAATTATCGTATAATTTTAAGAAAAATGACGTAATAATTAAACTTTAACGATTAATATACCAAATAAATTTGAAACACTAGGAAAACTAAAAATATAGTTTTATGAACTAAATGTAAGTTTAAAATACATCGGGATCATTTTGAAAGTAACGGATTAAATATTTAAAATAATAACTCACGCGATAAAGATTATTAAATATAAAATTACGCGTTGAAGGTGAAATAGAATGTCGTGAATGTACTAATGAGATGTACATGATGTCAATGAAATGTAGACTAATCATAGTCCATATGAAATGTACGTGATGTCATGATCATGAATTCGCCGCTAAACCTCAAGGTTCTGAATTTGAAACAAGTAAACCAAGTTTACTATAAATGTTGAAATAATGAGACATGAATGGTGTCGAAATGACACGAAAGTGCGGGTTGTCACATTCAGCCCATCAAAAGGAATTCGGTCCACAATTCGATTCGCGATAGTCTATCGGGTTTAGGGTTTGATGTGGCAAACTTTCCCATTCCGGCAAAACCCTCAAAGACTTTTGGTAACCGATTTTACTTAATCTCACAACTCATCAAACAAGAACCGTCATGAGATTAGGCTAAATCGGTTTAGGTAACGACTTGTTTCTAGCTCGATCTTTGCAACTCATCAAACAAAAGGCATCACGCGGATCAAGCTGAAACAAGTGGTTTGAAGAAAATCTTTTGAAAATTTGGCTCGATTCTGAATTGCTTACTCATATGAGACTACTACTCCCTTCATTGCATGATTCTTCTGAATTAGACATAGGTGATCGGGCTATGTATAATTTAGGAGTAACTATGCAATGCTTGGACTAATCGACTCATATGTTGTTTGGTGTTGAGTCAACTGATGTTAAAATTTGTGATGAACATCGAGGAGAGAAGACATGGAGAAGTGTCGTTAAAATGATCGATAAAGTAAAAGAATTAAAATCCTCGTAAATGATAACAAATCGGAAAGAAAATAAAATACGATAGATGAGAGTATTTTACAACGAGTGGTTTAGCAAAAGTAGTACATCTTTAAGTTATAAAGTTTCGGATACGATGATTAGACATAATCTTGGTACGACATAGTACATAAGGAGAAATAAGATTTGTTAGTTTCGAACTTCTTGATCTTCAGCGTCGTTGATACCTTGACGAGCTCCTCCTCCTCCTTAACATATACATTCCATGAGCACCTTCGACTTGTTGACCTTGGTTTTGAGGACATTGATTCCGATAGTGTCCTTGCTCCCATCTCGTAACATGTAACCATGGTCTTGCCTCTACAATTCTGGCAAGGTGTCGATTGTTGACACTTGTAACATAGCGGGACAAAGACCCGTGTGATGATACTTACATCGATTACATAGTGGGTAGGTTCGGCATAACCTCTCGCCTTCTGGTGCGGCAACATATACCATTGCGGTTTCTTGCCCTCTTTTTCATTGTTGATGATGGTTAGTGTTGCGGTTTTGGTTGTTGTTGTTATAATCTCCTTGGTCGTTTTCCCATTTTCTTTTGTTGTTGTTGATTTGGTTATCGTCGTTGTAGTTGTTGTTTTGATTATTGTAGTAGTTGGTGCGGTTGTTGGGGTTGTTGTTGTTTTGGTTGGTGTTGGGGTACTTGCCCTCTTCACTACGGGCCATGAGCTTTTGAGTCAATCGAATAGCTTCCTCAATCGTTCTTGGTCGGGAAGAAGTCACATCACCTTGAATAATTTGAAGTCCCCGATGAAAGCCTCTAGCAACTTCTCATTATCGAAACCATGGACGGGCATAACACAGCCAATTCTTGGAATCTCCGAATGTAAGTGTCAATATCGTACCCAATGGTTACTAATTCATAGAAATCCGTCTCAACTTTTTGATTTCCGTGCGTGGACAAAACTTCTTAGTCACCAAACCTTAAATTGCTCCCAAGTAAGCTTGAAAGCATTCTCCATCCCAATCGGTTGAGCATAAGAATTCCACCACGATAATGCTCCATCGAGTAATGTGCTCGTAGCAAATTTAACTTTACTATCATCCAGGACGATTACATAGCAAAACACGATTCCAATTTTTCAAACCATCGAACCATTCTTTGTAGCTCCCCGGTACCTCTAAATTTCGTGGGCTCACCACTTTTGAAATCCTTGTACGAACATTTCTTAACTCCGGATCCTCGGCATTTCGAAGATGTGCTAGCCTAAGCTGGCTCTGACGATCATGACCTCGGCGGCCAGCCCACCGCTTCCTTTCAACTCTTAGAGCATTAGCAATGCTATCATTCACTAACCACGAATAGCCGCTTGGGTCATTTCAAGCGTAGCTTTCTTGATTGCCATATCTTCTTCAAAACAAGAGGAAAGGGTGAGGCGTAGCAAAATCCGATGTTAATAATAAGCGCTCAAAGAAATGTGATAAGAAATGATAAATTTGAGGTTATGTTTCAAAAATGATCGACGGTTTCCGAAAAGATAGGTTATGAGGTGTTGTAAGTGCTTCAATGTATGATGGTTTAGAGACTTAATGTGTGAATAAAGTGTAACTCGACATGTTAGTGGTGAAACAAAGGAATGAGAGCGACTTAGCCCTATTTAAAAGTTTATCTCGGCATTCGACGTTATCGGTGATGAGTCGATTGATGTGAAATTGTGATAGGGAATGACAAGGAATTCTCCACGTTAGAGTATGGGGAAAAATAATGGGATGGGCATTTAAGGGCATCCATGTGACAATCGATGTGAAATGAAAGTGAATAACTCGAAAAATATGCGTAATGACCGCAAGTGAAGTGAACCCGCACTTATGATGAAATGATGAGATGCTATGATGATGTAGTTATAGTCTAGGGTCAATGATGCAACCTAGTTCTCTATAATGAAGCTCGATGCCAATCTGTCACACCCCAAATTACATTTTGCGGTGGAATGGAATTTCGGGATTGGTTGTCATAGCATCACAATCACAGTTATATTGAGCGACCTAAAGTGTCGTTTGGAAAATACATCGTTTGATTTAATAAAACAATCGAGTTTACAAAGTAGGTCCCAAATGTAAATCAACGTGCGGAAATATGTTTGTTACAATTCAAACGATGTTTTAAAGCAGTAAAACCCAAGTGAGGAGCGTCGTCATCGCGACTCCATGATGTGTCCAAATGCATGCCATGAAGTGAATACCTTAGATACGAGATAAAAACATGCTAAAAGTGTCAACACAAAGGTTGAGTGAGTTCATAGAGTTTGAATTGAAATGTAAAGCCTTTCAAAATCGTTTATGCGGCAAAGGCATCGTAAATCCACTCGGTTCAAGTTCCGCCCATACAAAACTTGCAACTGTGTGTTCACAACCCATTGCCAAAGTGTAATGTAGTTTATGTTCAAGCCCACATCATCAAATGAATTCACATAATAGTGCCTAACTTAATGTATCAATAGTTACTTGATATAACAAATATGAGTGTTGATCAAATCGTTCCAAGACCGTTAGTCCATGATTGTACCAAGTACATGAATATACCAAGTCCGTTAGCCCAATGTTATACCAAGACCGTTAGCTCAACATTATCCAAGTCCGTTAGATCAATATTATACCAAGTCCGTTAGCTCAATGAATATCAATGAATATACCAAGACCATTAGCTCAATGAATATGATATGGAAGTTCTAAGTGTGACAAAGCATTACTACGCATGACTAAGCATTCGATTCGATTAAACATGTAGTTTCAAATAATCATGATAGTTATGAAAATAATTGAGCATGTATCTCCCCAAAACATTTATGAAAACAAGTAAAAGTAGGGGCTCTGAAAACTCACTGGTGGAATGATGCGAAGACAAAAGTGAGTACACCGAGATGTAATGTGATCGTTAATCTTGACCTATTGTGAAGGATATGATACGTCATGAGTTGCAATGTAATGTTATGCATGCGCCGTATGTTATTTATACCATTTACGGGTTTTGAAAATATTACTAAATGTCGAAAAATACTCTTTTGACGTCTTGACCCTTCAAAATGACTTTACATGTTTTCGTCAAAATGTCATCCTATAATGGTTTTATAATGATTTTGGTGAAATTACCACTTTTCGTAGCAAAACAATGTCGTCGGAAAAATCATGAAATTAACAAAAATGGCTTTGGAAAACTAGTCATAAAGCGGTGTCGTCGATCGTTAGAGAACGAACTCGACGGTTTTGGAAAGTTTGTATCGATATCTAGAAGTTTCATTCGGGAGTTTTCGTCCAAAAGGTCTCGATCATAAAGATATTAAAGGTTAAAGTTGGTGATTTTGCTAATTGTGTGCGAGAAAATAAGTTTTGCCAAGTTTGAACATCCGTAATTAATTTACTATGACTCCGCTTGACAAAGCGGCTTTTTGTTTTGAAAAATATGGCGGTGAACTTGATTTTAATAGAAGACATTTCGTTCTAAAAGTTTCACATCATAGTTAAAAGCAGTAGCAAACATAGCCTTTACTATTAATGAAATACTTGTAACGTAAAATAATATAGTTTTTCGAAAATAATATTTACGGCAACTTTATGAAAACGCCATATCTTTGTCGTTTTAAATCCGTTTTCTCGTAAAATATGTCCTTAACCGTATCAGTAAACTAATATATTTTTGATAAGTCGAAATAATTTGTGAAGCTTAAGGCTCGTTTTGACCCGAAAATACTAAAAACAGCAAAGCTGAATTTTACGAAAAGTGTTTAATTTCGTCAAACTTTAAAATTCACCACGGCCGTTATAACTCCGTTTTATCCGTTCAAAAGGCCACGGATTCGTTTTAAAGTATATTTTCTAAATATCAAGGCCAAAATTTCGTACCAACAGTAGGTTTTCGAAATTCGAAACAAGGACAGAACCTTTTATGTAGTTATCGAAAATAGTTTTTCTCGGACAAAACCTATTCTAATCCCTTCAAATCAACTCCAAAACTAATCTAATCCTACCATACACCTTCTTAGGGTGTCATGGGTTCCTAATCACCATCAAGACCAAAGAATACCTTGGGAATATTTATAGGATGACCAATATGTATATATAACTCAAAAATCATGAAATAAAATGGTATAAATCACATAACATGCATACTATCTCCAAAAATGAAAAGAAACATATGAAAATGAAAAGGAAACTTGAAAATGGAAGAAATATGCTTACTAGTGAAGATGATGAGGTGCAAAGAACAAGGATTAGCCTAAACACTCTTGGTTTTTATTTCAAAACCTTATAAAGAGTATTAACTAGATTGTTTAAACACTTGGACTTGAAAAACTTTTTGATCCCTTTGAGCTTTCTTGATGACCGGTTCTTGGTGATGAGGAAGAAGGAGAGAAAAAGATTTTTATCTAACTTGAATTATGAATGAATGAAGTGAGAAAATGTACAAAAGAGACTTTAAGTAAATGTGTAGATTTTATCAATCAAGAACCATGATTCATTTAATGTCACCCTCCCCCAATGGGCCGGTTTTTAGGGGGTTTTGTCCTCAAAATATCCTTTTTTTTTTTTTTTATAATGTGTTGTGTAAATACTTGTAACATTTTGTAAGAAAAAGTGTAAGTATATTTGTAGGAAAATGTAACTTGTAAAGGCAAATGGAAATATTTGGTACAAGTAAGTTTTTAATAGCTCAAAATAGATTGTAATGATATAATAAAAATTGTAAAAATACATTCCTTGTGAAAATTGAGTGATAAAATAATTATCGTATAATTTTTAAGAAAAATGACGTAATAATTAAACTTTAACGATTAATATACCAAATAAATTTGAAACACTAGGAAAACTAAAAATATAGTTTTTATGAACTAAATGTAAGTTTAAAAATACATCGGGATCATTTTTGAAAGTAACGGATTAAATATTTAAAATAATAACTCACGCGATAAAGATTATTAAATATAAAAATTACGCGTTGAAGGTGAAATGGAATGTCGTGAATGTACTAATGAGATGTACATGATGTCAATGAAATGTAGACTAATCATAGTCCATATGAAATGTACGTGATGTCATGATCATGAATTCGCCGCTAAACCTCCAAGGTTCGCAATTTGAAACAAATAAACCAAGTTTACTATAAATGTTGAAATAATGAGACATGAATGGTGTCGAGAAATGACCTGAAAGTACGGGTTGTCACACCTAATAAAACTATAGAGAGAAAACTTTGAGATAGAGAGACTGGATCTTGAATAATAATCCAGCAATATTGGCGTGTAGCTATTTATAGCTGCTTTTAATCAACTTTCAACACTTGAACACAAAGACCCCTTCAACTATATCAAAGCAACTCCTTTACCTTAGAATTTTATAACCTGCACAAACACAAATAATGCTGCAAACAACTATGAAAGATTAACATAAACACCCCCTGGATTCATACTTTTCATATTCTGTTTACTTAGATGTATACTTTTAATAAAGCTGAAGATAATATAAATTCTAATGGGACTTCAAATGAATTGAACGAATTTAGAAATAATTTAGCGAATTTAGAAATGAATAAAACATGTGCTGTATTTTTTTCATCAAGACATTTGCAACAATTTATATATAAGTACTTTAGCACCTTATTTTTATTTGGTGTCTTATATTTTTTAATGAACTTGTTGTGTCCATTTAGCATAATAGTGGTTTATTTGGCACTTGAGTATTTTTCTTGTTTATACTGATCTAGTTGGCACCTGTTCTATTCATACTTGTTACTTATATTTAGGTATGGCAAGTATTAATCAAGGTGCGCCAAGTGCTAATCAAGGCAGGGCAAGTGCTAATCAAGGTAGGAGATATGCAAATCGAAACTACCATGGGTACCGTGGACAAGCAGTGAGGATGAAAAGCTTATTGAGGCATTACTTCATATGGTAAACACAACTTATAATGGGTTTAAATCAGGATATTTACAAATTCGGAAACTACACTAAAAGGAATCATTTCCCAACTCAGGTATCTTGGGTAAGCCGCACATTGAATCATGTATAAGAACTATGAAAAAAGATTGGAAAGCTATTTATGACATGTTGCATTCTAGTGGGTTTAGTTATGATGAAGAAAAAAAATATGTCACCACAAATGCTCCAGGTGTATGGGATTCATATATCTCAATAAGTTTATACGTTATTATCGTTTTTAATATACTTTAATGTTATCAATGTGTTAAAAGTTTGTTAAAGTTTTGATGTTCTGTATTTTGTTTTGCTTTTGACATGTGAAATAGAGTCATCCAAGAGCGGCCAAGTTGAGGGACCAAAGCTTGCTAATTATCCAGAATTATCTATTATCTTTGGAAAAGACCGAGCTCAAGGAAATAAATCTAAACTTGTTACTAAAATGGAAGATGAAGTGAACAATGAAGAGTACGAGCAAAACTCAAATGATGAATTTGATGAAGAGATGGAAGTGTGCCATAATGCACGTGCAAATATGAGTGGTGTTGGGGAAATTTCGAGTGTTCGTTCTAGAAAAAGGAAAACCATGGGCAACATGGCTTCTTTAGCCGAGGTGGTCAGTGAAGCAACTAAATTACTTGGAGATCGAATTAAGGATTCATTAGTAGAATTGAGTGAAGGTATAAAGATGTTAAAAAATAAAACAAACCTCATCACTTATGAGCTTGAAAAATGGAACCATTGACTAAAGCAGAAATGTTTAGAAAAATTAGAAGGATAAAAAGTGAACATGACAGCGTGTAGACCTTTTGAGATTTGAAAAAAGACGAAAGGGAGGAGTGGGCGCATTTCATGTTGTCGGAATGAGTTTGACTATTGTAATGTGTGGGAATGATTTATATTGTCATTAGTATAACTTGTTATGTGTCTTTTTGGGTGTTTAAGTTGGTAATGTGTGTGAATGATCTATAGTGTTGTTATTACAACTTGTTATGTGTCTTTTGAGGTGTTTAAGTTGCACTTTGTAATCTGTAGTTGTGTTTATGATCATGGTGATGAACCTTTTGTACTTGATATTTCAGAAAATTCTCGTTTTATTTTGCTTGAATGTGTTTGCAATATTTTCTTTTAAGCCACATTTTTATAGCCATGACAGATTTCAACAATTCATATTACAATTCTTTTGACATATTACAATTCAATTAAAAACATTCATAAAACCAAAAGGCCTTTAATGGGGGCGTTTGGTTCAACAAGAGAATTACTATAGGAATGTGAATTGGAATGAGTTTACAAATCCATCACCTTTGGTGGGTTTAGAAAAGTGTGAAATTTGAAATAAACTTATACGAATCCACTTTACGAAAATGAACCCTCAAAAGTGGTGTTACAAAAATTTACCAAGCGAGCCAACTGAAGGGGCGAGGAAGGCTTGCTCGTTGTGTTGATTGTCTTTTAGTACCACAACTTATTGAAATCGGCGAGCAAATGAGTGGCGAGGAAGGTTTGCTCGCCGAATCAATATAGCAAGTTTGGGACAGCATGGTGTTGCGTATTGGATGTTCATGTGTGTTTGTATGATGGGTATCGGATGTGTAGTCACCATGGAAAGATAAGATATCATGTTGTGCAAATTTGGCTTCTCAAGTTGACGTGCTTAATTGGTATTGAGATTTGATATTGTGTGAGTATGGTGAGGTTAAAACCGACTTAGCTTGTGAGCAGGGAAAGTGATGCATAGTATGGCTAGCATGAATAAGACTTTGTGTCTAGACATATATAGTTTGCATGAATAATTTTGCTTGTTCCATGTATTATAGACTTGGTTTATGTGCAAGTTGAAAACTTGCATGGCAGGGCACGTGGTGATAAGGCAATTACATTTTGTATATAAAAAGGACGAGCAAAGATGTAGGGCGATCAATTTGGTTTGTTCGTTACGTTCATTTTCGTAAGAAAGGATTAATAATGTCGGTATTTGTAATTTGGTTTGAAAAGTGTTGAATTTGATAATTTTGCTTTTAGAAAATGCATACGTTTGAGGGTCTGATACCAATATTCGAACACCAAAACCATCAACCAAACAAATACAATAAAAATGAAAGACCCTCGTACCAAACACCCTTAAATCTTTTTAACAAACAAATGCTTTAATCAACACTTGTAAGTCTTGAAAGACTATCAACATTTAATTTAGTCTCATCTATCCTAACAAGATATTACCAAAAGTACCATCATCTTACACTCTAATTAAACCATTACATGACCCCAAAAATAAACCACAAATCCAAAATTTTCTCAAAAGATAAAATCTCAAATCCCAAATTACATCTCCACTTCATTTAAACTCATCACACTCCTCACTTCACACACACTCATCCATCCATCCAAACACCACCACAATGTCTTCATACGTGCCTCCACATCTCCGTAAATCACTCGCCGCCACCACCACCACAACCGTCACAACAACAACCGATGACGTCATCACAACAAACCACAACAAACTCAGTTCTAACAACAACAACACATTTTCAGCTCGCAGAAGCTCAACTAACAATAACGGAACTCAACCGTCGAGGACGTCGTTAGCTGTACCTACCGTCGTCGTTCCCCAATGGAAGCCTTCTGAACGTGTTTTACGCCTTAAACCTGAACAGGTCTATATTTATTTCATTTTATTAATTTTTTTTTAATTATACTGTTTTTGTTTATATATTGATTGTGAAATGATTGTTACGGTGTTAATAGCCGTATTTTGTCGGTTTGTTTGTTAATCTGATGATGAGAATGATATATTAGGTGTTAATGCTTCGTGTTTAGGTGTTTATTTGAGGTTTTTTGAATGTTAGTTGAGTTATGTGATGGTTTGTATTTTGTCGTTTTTTCGTTGAGGTGATGCGGTTAGTTGATGATGAGATGATGTTATAGGAGTTAATGTTTCGTGCTTAGGTGTTTGTATTAGGTTAGTTGATGTTTCGGAGCTAATGCTATGTGTATAGGTGTTTATTTGAGCTGTTAGGGCTTACTTGGATGGTATGTTTATAGGAAAAGGTGATTCTTAAGCGTATTTCTTCGGTTGTTGGAATGATGTTGTTAATCGATGGTGAAATGAAAATCCGGGGTTAATGTTTTGTGTTTAGGTGTTTAGGTTGTTTAAATGCTAGTTGGATTTTATGGTTTAAAGATATGTTTATCTAGCTTAGTAAACGTAGTTTGCTGACATTCTAAGTGAGTAGATGTAATGAAGCTAAGGAAGCATTTCTAGGCCTCATATATTCAGACTTTTGAGGTAATACTAAAGTTATAGTCTACTGTAGAAAATGTTTAGGTTTTCTTATACATGGTTATGTAATACAATAATACTATTTATAGAGCTAAGACGCGTTTGGAGGTCTGTTTTTTGAGGTAAATCGAAATTATGATGTTTTAGTAGGGTGTACAAGTTTTATAGGGTTTATTATAATTTTATATAAGGCTATTATGTCTTTGCAACCTATATGTGAGTATAACTAGTATGAGATGAATAAACAGTATCAGTTTGAGATTTGGATTTTGATACCGCCTCGGTTGGAATGGCTGTATCTTTGATTTCGGTACATTGAGAGGATTAGACTATATATAGGTTCTTACATTTATGATTTCGGACAACTGATTTGTCCACTTTAGGAGTTAGGATAAGAATTCCTTATGCTCGTAAAATTGACCTAGCGTGATACTGAATGAGCATACCATGTATGCTTTTGAGAATCCTATTGCATTTTTATACAAACATGCTATGCACCTCAGATACATGTTATGACATTTTAGTAGCACTGGTTATTTTTTATTAGAGATTAGTGCTGACTTGGTTATGCTAATGAGTTGTCGAGTTACGATTAAGGAGGAAATCTTCAAATGTTGAGTGTGGTCAAGTATTTGATGAAATTTCAAGCTGTCATGTAGCTTATGGCAAAGTTAATTTAATGTGTAAGTAAAGAACTGCATAATATATCTGGTTGCTTTGTAGCTGTTTTTTAGGATGTGGACATCTGACAGCTATCTATAAAGTTCCAAACTGTTATAGAGTACTCAACTACCGTCCTGATTTTATGATTACTACTCACTAGAGTCTTGTTTGGTATTGCTTAGTTCAGTGTTTCACTACTTTTCATGGAGGGTATTAAATTCAGTTTGTAAGAGATCATATGTTTTTTTTGTTTTGTTTTGTAATTTGATTCAACATTCTGCAGATAGAAGAAGTCAGGTTACGACTCAATGTTGATGTTACTGTCACTCCCGACTCCCCCCCTGCACCTGCACCTATCGAATCTTTTACGGACATGGTAACTAAATGTGCCTTTTCTGATTCATATGATATGTTACCCGATTAATTATTTACTGACTGATATGACATGTTCTCGTGTTCAGTGCCTGAACTCAAGCATCATGAAGGATATTGCCATTCATGAATACACAACACCTACTTCAATTCAGGCACAGGCAATGCCTGTTGCTCTAAGTGGAAGAGATCTTCTAGGCTGTGCGGAAACAGGCAGTGGAAAAACTGCCGCTTTTACAATACCCATGATACAGGTACTGTACTTAATTGCGTTCACTACCCGTTCTTGTGATGACTTATGCTTTTCATGTGTATTTACTCTTTTCACATTTGCAGCATTGTATAGCTCAGTCTCCTGTTCGGCGTGGAGATGGTCCGTTAGCACTAGTGCTGGCTCCCACTAGAGAGCTTGCACAGCAGATAGAGAAAGAGGTAAGGTAACTCATGCTTGATCTTGTAAGTCAATAACATGCTGCTGTTCATAGTTTCATAAGCATACATGTGTACTGTATATTCATTTACATTGGAGTATTAGATATGGCCTCTAGACACTGCTTTTGCCTTCATCAAAGATCTTTCATTGTTCGTTGTTTATACTGTACACCTTAGACATTTCAATAAACAATAATATGGTAAATTTTCACAAGCTATGAGTTACCATTTATATTTTGAAGAGGAAATTTGTAATCAATACAAGCTTTTGTTCTTCTTTGAAGAGCTAGACTATCGTTGGGGTGATCATCATGTCATTCCTTGAGAAATGGAAACTAGCTCTTGAGGAATGGCCATACCTGATATCCGCTTCATATGAATTATGTGACTGTATATGCAGAGTTTAACTCTTCATTAGATCACAGCTGTCAGATTTATGAGATTGACATGTTACATGGGATTGTTACAGGTGAAGGCCTTCAGTCAATCATTGGAAAGTTTCAAAACTGCGATTGTTGTGGGTGGAACAAACATCTCTGACCAGGTAATTGATTTTGAATTGGTATTTGATTCAGATTATATGATTTATTATCCAAGGTATGCTGTAAGATGTTGTTGTGGTCAGCCTTATGCGGATTGTTGTACCAGCAAGAGGCAAAATTCTCATGTTACTAACTCATATTTTGTTTGCGGGTTCCTTACAGAGGTCTGAGCTTGGGCAGGAGTAGAAATTGTAGTAGCCACGCCTGGAAGATTTATTGATCATTTACAGCAAGGAAACACGTCTCTCACGGATTTCTTATGTTGTTCTGGATGAAGCAGATAGAATGCTTGATATGGGTTTCGAACCTCAAATAAGAGAGGTAGATTGTGTTATAACATCAAGGCCAAATTTCTATAGTCATGCACATTTTTCCCCATCTTGTTTATTGTCTTTTTAGTTATGCAGCAGAGGAACTTTATTATGTGTTAATGTGTATGGTCGATGTGAACTTCCAATACTGTATCATAAACATGCATCTCTTACCGAAAAGGTCAATTGAAGGTGAAAAGGTCATCCAAAAATAAAAAACAAAAACAAAATGAGATGCTGCAAATCTGCAATGCAGTTACTTTTCTAAAAAATGATTTTATTGTTTGTAAATTTGAAAGTTTCTGGTGGTGTTCATTTTATGCTGGGTGGTAGCACTCTTAATACATTGTTTTTTAATGCAATTTTAATACACTTGCTTTATAAAATGTTTTTGTGTTCATAATCTGTGCTTTCTCATAATGCTGGAAGATGCTTTGCCCTTTATGTTTTAATGGTTCTATCTAAAAGTTTGTGATTTTAAAGCATACAGAACAGATATGGCCTACACTAGAACGCACTAATTATAAAATGTTTTTCTATGCATTACAATTGTTGTATCCCAAGAATGGGACATTACTAATGTTCATTTATGAGCTATTATGAAGTTTTTCTGTTGGGCAAATAAGGCACTGTGGCAATCTTTCTTAAGCTTTACTTTTGGCATTGAAAAGATGCAAACACCTTTTGGTAAATAGCTAAAACAATGTTTGATGTATCTGGTCGATGGTCATATAGGCTCGTAATTTAATCTGCAATGAAATAAAAGTAATTTTCTTTCTTTCATATTATTTTAGGTAATGCATAATCTCCCAGAAAAGCATCAAACTCTGCTGTTCAGTGCAACTATGCCAGTGGAGATTGAAGCTCTAGCCCAGGTTTATATCTCATTTAATGTTCTGTTTTGCCTTCTGAGCTCTAATCTACTAATCATACTAAGAATGCATAATTAAATTGTGATACATTGGATGCTTGATAACTTTCATGTATGTAACTTGGATGCTTGATAATTTACAAATCTGACTAGATCAACTTCCTGACTATGACAGTCATGGATTTGCAAACAAGATTCTAATATAATGTGAAGCTTTTTTGCTCAACTAAACTTTTCTTACACCATATGAACTTCAGGAATATTTAACAAATCCAGTACAAGTCAAGGTTGGAAAAGTGAGCAGTCCTACAGAGAATGTATCTCAAAATTTGGAGAAAATTACTGAAAATGACAAGGTATGCCAAGTTTGGTTTTGGTACAAATTTTGTTAATGATATAAAGAGCACTATTAATGCAAATGTTCAGAGCAGGTGAAAAGGCACTCTTCTTCAGCATATTAAATAGTGATAAACAATGACCTTGACTTGGTCACTTTCTGACTTTGTAATAGATAAGGGGGTGTTTCTTTTCTACTTAATGAGTTGGCCCAAACCTTTATTTCCTCTTATTGGGGAGGTCCACAAAAACTTCTATCTCTCTCAATTAAGAGCCTGAACTAGATATCTCTCCAAACCACTTAGTTTAAGAAACAGCCCCTAATAATGATTAGTATTTACCGAAGGTAAAAGACCAGACCCTAACAGTCAAATTGCGAGAGATTATCTATCAGTGTGAGAATTTATTCTGTTTTGAGTGGGGTAATTAAGAGATTTCATTAATTATTTCTAGAGCCTCAATAACACATGCAAGGATCAAATTAGTATAACTTGAATGAAGGCTCTAGGAAAAAGAATCGAATGGCTATAGTAATCAAGCAGATATCATGCAGAGAGTTAGCAGTTGAATGCTCTAGAGGGAGATGAGGTTGAATGCTCTAGAAGGGAGATGAGAGTAGTACTGCCCGGCTTGTAAGTCTCTGTTTGATAGGATTTTATATTGAACTCTGCATGCTCCTAAAGGAGCATTGCATTCTGGAATACAGGCTGGCTCTGCATATTGGCTTGTATAGGGTGAGGTTGAGTAAACGAACATTAATTAGCATTTAGTCCTCAGTCTGTAATTGTACTAGACAATGAAATGCAGTGCAAAAGAAAAAGAAATAGAAAATAGCTTTACTGTCATATATATTAACTCTTGATTAAGTAGGCACTTGGGTCACTTATCGTTATTTTTAGGGCTAGATAAATGCTGATGCAATTCTTAATGGTTACACCTGAGAAAGGTGGTAAATGCTGTTCAGGATTTAGACATAGTATGATGGGCACATATGATAAAAAGGTAAATCAGAATAAGAGTGTGTTAGTGTGAGAGTGATCTTAATTAGGGAAAGTTGCAAGATGAGGTAACATTCTTTGTATTAATTTCAGCTGGGTTAGCATAATGTTAGTTTTCCAATTGAGGTAACATTTTCTACGAAATTTTTCAATCATAGTAATGTGTAACCTGATTACCTCTTGAGCCGGCTACCAATTACCTTTAATATAAGTTTTGTATAATATGTTAGGATTAAGATCCTCTCATGTTTCATTTGAACATGAGAGGTTATGTTGGGATTTATGTGAGTGGAAAGAAAAACATAAATTAATCATTGTGGGACCTTTATTTTATAAATTAATCATTATGGAGAAAAAACTAACTAACATGACCTCTCATGTTCAAATGGAACATGAGAGGATCTCAATCCAATATGTTACTATAATTGATGAAAGGTTACAATATACTATATAGAAGTCTACAAATGTGGTTATTGGTATCGGTTTAAAGGTTACCAGCTTAACCATTGACTTAATTGTTAAATTCGGTTTAATAAGTACCTCAACTGAAAACAATAATACTCCGTAATATCTTTACCTTATGTGAAAATTGGTTTATAATCTTGTGAATAACTGAAATTTGCTAGTTTATTTTAATTATCTGGTGAATACCATTTGTTGCAGATTGACGGCTGCTATCTTTGCTTGTTGAGGAGGCTGCACTGGCAGAAAAATTAGGCCACCCATTCCTTTAACGATCGTATTTGTGGAGCGAAGGTATTGCACATTCATGTACTTTCCTAACCTTTAAAATAAGTATTCATGTACATTTTACGGTAAACCTTGTTAACCTGTATCTACTGGTCTCCTATTTTATTGCATAGGCTACTACCTGATTAATGAGTTATCCATTTCTTGGATGTTTTGTAAATCGTTTCTAGCTTGATTCTCAGTTCTGGTGGCGCAAGTAACTAATTCTGAATTCTGATACCTTTAGGAACAATAGTTGTCTATTACACAAGCTTAAATTTGGATAATAGTGTCTAATTGGGGGCTATCTTTGGTGTGAAGAACACATTTCTTTAAATTTAGATAATAGTGTCACATTGGGGGCTATCTGTTACACAAAGCTTAAAGAGCTTAAATTTAGCCTTCATGTCATTCATTTGTTGTAACGAGTGATCAGTGAGAATTATTGGTCGTGATGAACAAATTTTCGTTCTTTTTAATATGAATTGTACATCTACAAGATCATCCCATTTTAATCTGTATTTTGCATGTAGACAAGGTGCGATGATGTTGCTGAAGCTTTGGTAGCTGAGGGTTTAAATGCTGTTGCTCTTCATGGTGGCGAACTCAGAGCGAAGAGAGGGTGCCCTCGTGATTTTAGACATGGTCCCACTAATATCTTGGTATGTCAGAAAAGAAGTCAAGAAGCTCTTTTGATGCTTCTCTTATTATTTAGTAAAAAAATAGTGACACCTCTTTTTCTGAAACTTGCATGTAAATTTTACTGTTTTTCTTAAACCTTAATTTTACAACAATTTCATTCTGTGAATTAACACATTATTCAATTTTATACTTTAATTTAAGTTCAGTCTTCCACTCAAATTTGCAGGTTGCTACTGATGTTGCATCGCGGGGTCTAGATGTTACTGGAGTTGCTCATGTAGTTAACCTGGACCTTCCAAAGGTATTTCTTTTAAGCTTGAGATGATGTCTTAATTGGATTATAAAAGTTATCCGTATATCAGTTGAAGAATCTGAAAGAGGTTATGTGATATAGTCAACTGTGGTAAAATGGGCTGCAGAAGTTAGTTTTTGGATGTGCATTTGCTGTGTCTGAGTTTGTGTCAATCAGATTATCAGAGCTATTATAGAGTTTGGCAAATTATGATTATATAAGAAATTATAACAAAAATCTACCAAGGACTATTATGTGTAAATTGAAGATGATAGGCGCAATTTAGTAAGAGCCTCTCAAATTAGTTTAAAATTTGGGTAAACTGTTGTTTATATTTTACCGAATGATAATCAGTTTTATTGCAGGTAGTATGAAATTATTATATGACCACTAAATTATACTCTTCTTACACAATTATAAACTGGTAATTATGAGTTTGTAACTTCATGTCGCATTAGATAAACAGCCCTTAAGTTCCTTTGGATTACTGAACACTAGCATTTCTGTGTGGTGCAAGATCTTATACAAGATCAACAGTCAATGATTTTAAAAGCAACTCTTTTTTACTTTATATATTTTTGTTGCAATATTCTCAGACCATGGAGGACTACGTGCACCGGATTGGAAGGACAGGTCGTGCGGGATCAACTGGCCGGGCTACTTCATTTTTTACAGACCGCGATATGGTTTCTCCTCTCAAACCTTTTCCTTCTTTTAAATTACTTTTTACCCGACCACTCCTCGATACATGGAAATTGCACCATTTGACCGGGCAAAAGTTTTTAGATATGTTTGACTACTAGCCAAAAACAAAATGCGGGATTTTGTGAATTTAATTGATATAGTCAATTCTTTAGTGAGGACTACAGCATGTATTTTACAGACTCTTGCAATTTTCTTGGTGTACAGGGAGCACATTTTATAAAGAAATGGGATAAAAAAATCTGTAGGCTTAATAAAATTGCTCCCAATGCCCTTTTGGTCATTTGCTTGTTACTGATTAGGGCCTTTTCTTGACAATTGATAACTTTCAGTTCCTTGTATCGCAAATAAGGAAAGCAATAGCAGATGTTCAATCTGGGAATACTGTGGCCTTTGCCACTGGCAAAACGCTTTCTATTTGATGATTCATCTCTGACCTTAGTATTGCATGACATTAGCATTTCTCCTATTCTAGTAAAACTTTTACATTGTTGCATTACATGTATCTTCTATCATTAAAAGTACTTTAGTTTTCTGTGTTACATACTCTTACCATCACTAGAAACCAGAGATGGCATTTTGTAGCGTCATATGGTTAAACTAGTAGCTTTAACTAAAAGGGAATGGGTCAAGCAGGTCAAAGCGGGGAAGTCATCCCACATGTGTTTACATATAGTTTTAATCAGATTAAACACATTAATTACTCGTCAAAAAGATCTTTCATAAAGGAAATAGAAGTGTTTGTTGATAGGTCCAATGCTAGGTAGCTGATTTTGACCCTTACTAACGTTACATGCTTTGACCAAACTATTCGTTTTGCCACCCTGATAGAAATCAATAACCACATGTAAAATGTAGGTTGCTAGGAGGAAGGAACGGGAGGAACAGAATGCACAGAAAGAAGCAAGAATTGCACAAGCAAAGCTACCACCCACATCCATAAATGTGGAAGACAAATACAAGTATATGATTGCCCCTGCAATGATCAAGAAAGAGGGTTCTGCTGATGATGCTTGGGATGATTAGTACTCTACATATCTCTATCCCGCTACTGTTTAAAGCCGTACCACTAAATTTTTAAAGAAAAGGAGATGAAATCTTTTTGGCCTCATTATTCAAACATGATGACAATAAAGTCTAGAATCAGAGGTTGGTAGATACCATAGGCTGTGTATAATTTTCATTTTGAGCTCCTTTTTTTTAGGAAGATGGACATGGTTGAGAGAAAACTTCATATTATCACAAAACGTCGTTCTTTTTGCGTCGTGTGTTGGTTACACATTGTTGTTGATGCTTTGTGGCTTCTGCTGAACATCTTGGCAGTAAAAGGTTTTGACTATCTTGCTTTATAAACGTGAAGATTAGTTTTTTGTCACCCTTCTGATATCAACAGATCTAATTGGTCGCCAGGCGTCATGCTTGCAACATTTTAGGAGGCTGAATTATTTCAATGTGTCAAAGCTTGACTGGACCAAGGTGTCGGGGTGAAGAACTAGAGCATATAGTACTAGTTTGCTATTCAGGTATTGGAATGGTTCACTTCCAAACTTGACCAACTCGAGCTTTGGTTGTCAACTCGAGCTTATTTTTTCCCTAAATCAAATCCTTTCATTATATTGGAAGGAAGCAAAACGTATTATTGTCTCGAGTTTTGTTTAAGTTCTGCAGGCCGTGGTTCTATGGCCAATGACCCTAACAATACGCTTGATTGCTGTATTGTTAGGATGACAAGCAAATATACAGTGAGCTTGTGCGGTGACTAGATTTTGTTCCAAACTGACGTGTAACCATTCTTTGGTAAAAGCTCAAAACAAGTAGATTAATCTTTGATAGTGCAACTGTAATGATATTATCAACGACTTCATTATTTATAGAGTATTTTAATTTAACATGTAATCCAAAAGCCTCTAGTGTTTTCTATGTTTTGAAGGAAAAAGGATTCGTGAGCCTAAAATATCTAAAATGTCGACATCAACTTATGTGAGATCAAGGCAAATTCAAATGTTTTGATGAAAAGAGAAGGTAGTTAGAAAGATTTGAAGAAGACGTTTGCTTGGCACTTGTCTTGGAATGAAACGCCACAATAACAAATTTCTCGTGCTCGATAAGCCTCGGCTCTACCTTGACATGTTAGGCTGAGCTCGCTGAGACTTGATGGTTCAACGATTTCTAGCTAATACAGAATTCAAGAATGATAGATATACCGCTTGGCCAAAGCAAAGCTTAAAATATTATCCTTGATGAAAGAAAATCTGCTTCAAACTTGAAGACCGCCCTCAATAAATCGAGTTCTAACTTGAAGAACTCCAAAAGAGTTGAGCTTACTTGCAGCTAGGTTGAAGAAATAAAGCCAGACACATATATCAAACTAATATTATTTTTTTTGTTTCATTTCTTGTTTCTTTCTTTCACCAAAGATGAGAAAAACTGAAGAAAGACCAGTATAAAACCTTACAGCACAAAGAAAAAGTTAAAACATAATACACTCGGAAAATAAACAAAAATCGCGAAAGCAGACAATCTATGAAACACTGTCATATAAGTTAACTTATGATGACGCATAAAACCTAAATCAACGTCTTTAATATGTCAACGTCTTTAATATCCATCTCCTAAGATGCCATAACGGATGTCGTTTATTATTTCCCACAAAAGCTTGTCTCAGCATTTGATATCCATCTCTATAATGCTCAATTGAAAACATAGTTGTCGATTACCTCCGTTTCTCCTCTGCTGCTTCTCTTATAAGAGCCTGTTGCCTCTCTACTTCTCTTTCCAATTCTTCGCCTCTAGAAGTCAATTCCTCTATTGACTTGTTTGACTTTTCAACCCTCTCAACCAACTCTACATGTTCTAAATGTAACTGGTCCAAATGCCAACTCAAATCATCGATTTGACCATCTTTCAAAGTCAACTCCTTCTCGAGTTCCATAACTTTGACCTCGAGTTCGTTTTTCTCAAATTTTAACTGTTCGATTTCACCTTCCATCTCTATTTTTCTAACTTTAGTCCTCCGAAGATCCTCTTCTGAAGACTGACAACGTAGATCATATTCTTTTATGGTGTCATCTAAAGTGCACGTTCTTTCAACAGTTTTGTGACTTGTTCTTGAAGTTGAAGATTCTCTTCAGATAACGTCTTGTTTGCGTTTGACAACGTTTCTCTCATAGCCCGGATTTCTCGTTCACGTTCAGCTAAGTTCTCTTTGTACCTAGTTATCCGACCCTGCATCTTCAATACTTCTCGTTTCTCTTTCTCGAGTTTTGACTTCCAACCAGAAATTTCCTTCTGGGCTGATCCAAGTTTTTCTTGCAAACTGTTACTCGAGGAGCTATTGTTCTCAAGTTCATGCCTTAATCTCTTGACTTCTTCCTCTGAATCATTAAGTTTATCTCTAGTTACTTTCAAATCAACCTCGAGTGCCCGGATTTTGCGTTCTTGCTCTGAAAATTGTGCTTCTAAATCTTCATCGAAATTTATACTCAAAGGCTTTATATCTTCAAGATCAGTTGTTTGCGGTGCCATCGACTCATACTTTTGTAACTCAACCCTCAATTTTTCATTTTCAATTCTCAGTTCTTCTTCAACATTGTCGTTTTGAAACTTCTTTAGCTCACTTTCCAATTCAGTGATTCTCTTACGCAACCCTCTGTGATCACTGTTCGCTGATGCACTTGAGTAGTTATTAACAGACGAATCATCAGATTCAGATTCTGAATCCAAGGTGGATGTCTCATCTCCTTCTTTCGTCCCCAAATCAGAACTACTCCCACCACTTTTAAGAAAAACGTCAAACCCGCAGCTCGAGTCCCTGACCGGATTTTGGTTTAGAAGAAGGATCATCGAAGGTGGTTCAGACCCCACATCGGATATACCCGACCCTTGAGATTGAAGATCTGAAGGATGTTTTCCTTAACTCACCAGTGACATTATCATATCGTTCTGCTAAAGATCTGTACATTCGGTAAAACTCTTCTCGTGTGCTAAGAGTTCAGGCCTCTTTGGTAATACATCTCGGCTTTCTTGGCGAATGAATCACCATCCTCTTCGATCAGTTTAACCATCGTTTCACACTTTGGTCCATTTCTGCAATCAAAAGTCTTTTGTAACTTTATGATTAAGGAATTTAGCCATTTTGAATTTAGTATAGGTTTAGACTGATTGTTTTAAGTGTTCTAAGTTATTGAATTAAAGACATATTTAGAGGGACCCAAATTGATTGGATCACTAGAAAGTGTTAAGATTAATAGGAACAACTATGACAGCCACTAAGGAACCACAAGTGGGACATATTATCAACTAAATAGGAAATGACTTTAACTTGCAAAAAGCACTTAACTTAGTGGTTTTTGACTATTAGGTTGTCATATCTAGAATTTCATGGTTCAAATCTCACCTTTTTAAGGAATATAATAAAATAAAGAAACCAAAAAGTCTTTCAAATTTTGAGTTCTCTATTATAAAAAGAGAGAAAAAGAAACATGGGCTCCTATCTATGGAGGAGCGTCTCCACCTGAAACATGGTGCTATAAAAATATTTTTCTCTCAAGAAAAAAAGGTAACAAAATCTTCTCGACCATATCAATATCATCAGGTTATTTCCAGTGAACATAATAGACAAATAGGTAGTTTAAACCCAAAATTTTGATTTATTAGTAAAAAAGTTGGGATAACTGGAACTTCAGTTTCTTGGCGACTTACGAAATACTAATATGACTCGATGGAAAGAATTTAAGCCAACTGGCATTCAAAGATCGCGGTAGTTTACCATACAGAAGAGTTTAATTAATATTTGTGCTAATGTGACATGGTTATATGTAAGGACTCTAATAAGATCATCATTAGGACCCGACAAGGACAGTTGTATGAAAGGATCTTAGTAGAAACGATGCACTGCTATCATGGAGGGCCCAAAGGGTGTTTAGTGACTAAAAACTTTTATTTGTAGAGTGAGACTAGAAACTGGTAATCTTAGTGCTGATTAGATAACACTTAGGTTTGCCACCGACTAAAATCATTAAGCGTTCGTGATGGACAACTAGATAAATACTAGAGAGGTAGTGCACAAAATAGCAGTCTTATATTTAGACATGGAGATAAATTGGACCATTAATATGTATTTATGTGTTGTAATGTTTGCAAATTGATCAAACACTCCATCTGACTAGAAATTTTCACCTCTCACAGTGGACCTCATAGAAATTCCTTATGAACTGCAACTACTTTTAGGAAGACAACCGACCAACCAAAAGAAATAACAGATACTAACTTCAAAAAGAGCAGAAGTTTACTGTCAAAGGTAGTGGAGAATCTAATGTCTAATTTTGTCCTGGTCGGGCCACTAAATTGCTAGCAATAGTTTTAGAACCATTAACCTCGTTGTAATAACCAAGTAGTTACGTACACACACTAGGAACATTAAGAAGGTAATCGTCCTATCCTTTCATGTCATTTGACATTTGTGGACCTCATTTAGATGATTAAAGCAAACGAAAATGCCATTGTGGGTCCTCTTTATCCGACAAGATAAGAAACAAAACAGGCCTTAAAGAATGGATAACTTGCGAAATTACAATTGCATCTTAGCTGCATACCTTCAAGATTTTCCGCCAGCCATTTGGAGTTTTGGGACTAATGTGGCTATCCCACCACCAGGAATGTTTATTTCTTGATTCTGTCCTCCTAAAAGCTTTATGCGACTTTGCCTGTAAACATATATGAATAAAACATCATATATCAAGG
>CM040238.1:164129192-164273743 GCA_022545495.1 Chrysanthemum lavandulifolium | reverse complement strand
AGTTAGGTGGGTATGATGAGGAGGGGGTGGAAAAGGGTGAAGTGATGCCTGAGTTTGCAGAACCAAGTGGTGGATGAAGGAGATAAGGTGGGGGCGCCATTTTCTGTTTTTGACTTTATTTGACCAAAGGGTCAAAATGAAGGGGTCACAGGTATAGGCAGGGGGTCAAATGATATAGTGGCAGGGGTCTAAAGATAGTGACAAGTCCAAAAGTGTAGGAAAGGTTCTAAATAACATAGGGACTCAATTGTAATTTCTGAAACTGTAGGGACCTGTTCTGCCAAATCATCAAACTTGTTCCAAGGGCTGAAAATGACAAGCTTCAAAAGTATAGGGACCAAAATTGCCATTTTGCAATTTTCCAGGGGCTAATTTTGCCAATTTTCAAACTTGGAGGACCATTTTTGTAATTTTCTCAAACTTTTGATATTTTTCACCAAAGGACTAAATTTGACAACTTTTGATTTTAAAAGGACCTTTGGTGACTTTACTTTTGAAATTATGTGCTCAGGGACTGTTTTTGACAACTTTTGAAACTTGGGGACCGAAAGCGCAATTTTGCAAACTTTGCTCAATTTTCATCGATTTTAAACATTTTGCATCCGAAACATATAAATGCAATTTTGGAATATTTTCGGTATTTTGATGCATTTCGAGCATTTTAGGCGTTTTGCGATTCGGATTGACTCGAAATGATGAGTATTTACACACTCATCAATCCCCATATCGAGATATTGCTAGTCCCTAGCAATGATTTGAGAAAACATAATGGATTTTAATCTCTTTACCAAAAGCCATTACTTCGGAGTAGCCAAATGTTTCGGTTCAAGTAAGAACCATGGTACATCGATAACCATGTGATTTTGAGCAAACCACCGACTTTCAACGGATTTGATTTTGTCTTTACCGAAGCCGCACCTTTACGGACTAGCCAACTCTTAGATAAATTATCAATATTATCTTTGGTGAGCCGATTACCAATTATGGTTTTTCCATCGCCTTTACCACAAGCCATAAACTTGCGGGCTAGCCAACTCTTCACTTTTAAGGATATGGTGAGTGAATACCATACAATTTTGGGCAAATTGCAAGCCGTCAACGGATTTGATATATCTTTACCAAGAGCCGTTTGCTCTGGATTAGCCAATCCTTTTGTTTATTAGACAAAGCGGATCGATAACCAAATGAGTAAGTGTAAAACACTTACTCCGAAAAAATTTTGGCCAAAATGGGGAATTAGGCGGTATAATTACATGATAAAATTCGTGAGAATTCCCCACACTTAGAAATGAATATTGCCCTCAATATTCAAAGTAAGCGGTTATGCCGAAACAAAGAACGTAAAGGGAAATACTACGGCCATTATTTAGCAAGGATTTTTTTTTTTTTTTTTTTTTTTTTAGATAGTCTTATATACAACAGTGGGCAACTCCCCACACTAGGGTGGTACACACGGTGAAAACCCATGTTTAGCTCTTGTTTTTGATTACCGAGTCGCTAGCTTGACTCGACCCCAATTCATTTGTCCTTGGGAAAGTAACGTGGAAAACCAATCTCGGTCGGACTTTCGTTCACGGTGTTAACAAACATATGAACATCGAAAGTTCCACACCGACGAGACACAACCATGTATTGTTAATAGTAAAACTATTAAGAATGATACGGGGTCAAAGATGGTGTCCTCATTCCGGAAGAGAAAAGGAAAGAGCAACCACACCATCTGTGAAGAATGGAACAAAGATATGCATGACAATGCATGTCCATTCCTCATCGAGAAGAAGCAAATCACCATTTTTGACATTTTTAAGCTTAAATTTGAAGCTTATATGGTGATTGTCGATAAGATGTCCGGGAGGAGGGTGGAAATGGTTCTTCAATCAATAGACTTTCCGAAAAAGGATGTCTCCTCCGGATCCAAGTAAGTGTTATCAATTCACGAGGAATTGACTCATCACTAAGAAATGCATCGACTTCATTCCAAAAGTTGTCATCTTCCTCATCGGGAGTGAGGAAGGGATGGAAGAGTCGGGAATAAGACGGGAGATGATGGATCATTTTGAGCAATTCATCAATGGGAAGAATGTCTCCATTGGATCACAAACATCATCATCCAACTCGGATGAAATCAAGAGAGTTTGGTTTCATCCACGAGTTAACAAACTCGATGCGACAAAGCGATTCGGAGGTGGGACAAGTGGTGTGCTCTTAGAGCTAGCGCTTCCACCACTTCCGATGAAGTCTTCGAATCTAGATCATCATCATCATCAAGAACACTCTTGACTTCCCCGGTACGACTTTCAAACCATTTGTTTGAACCGGGGTAATTTTCAAAGCTTTGAGCTCAAGACGCTTTTGAAAACTCCTCTTAACCGTGAAATTGGAGAGTGTTGCATTGAATCTTTCGGATCTTTGATCAATTGTGGCAACACTGCTTTGTATAGAGGTTTGGAGTTTTGGTTGATATTCAACGTGAGCTCTTCATTGTCAACCCGTATGGTCAACTCTTGACAAACACATCAATCGAGCACGACTGTTCTCAAGAAAGCTCTCCCTAAGATGAGGGAACTCTAGAATCGCATCAAGTCTACTACAACAAAGTCAGAGGAAAGTGAAACTTTCCCACTTTCATCACAACATCCTCGGCTATCCCAGTGGACGAGTTATGGTGCAGTCCGCTAGCTCGAGTGTCATACAAGTGGATGAAAGTTTAGGAAGAGAGTTTCTTCCATCGAGAGTGGCATGAGGTTAATGCTAGCGCCAAGATCGGCCAAGGCGGAGCATTGAAACATCCCCAAGAAATCACACGGATTAAAACCGCCGGGGTCTTCAAGCTTTTGGAAGCTTATTAAGAATGGCACGAGCATTGCTCATTCGAGAGGGTTTTCGTCATCTCGGACAACTTATCTTTGTTGCTCAAGAAGCCTTTAAGCGTGGATGCAAATTTAGGCATTAGAACGAGAGCATCAACGAAGCTTATATCAAAGTGAAGCTCATTGAAGATTTGGAAAATTTTTCCATCGCTCTTTGTTTTTGTCTTTTGCTTCTCATCATTCATTCTTGATGGGTAAGGAAGCGACTAGACTTTTGAGCCGGGATGGAAGTGTTTTCCGCTCGAATGTGTCTTGAACTTGGGTTCGGACTTAAAACTTGGACTACCGAAGGTTGGACGTGTCTTGATGCCGTGGGCTTGAATAATGCACTTTGTCCGTTGTCTCCTTGGTAACTTGACTCATTGCCACGGGAGGAGGGGCATAGGAGTCGAAGGTCCATTGTGCGCCTTACCACTACAGTGGTGACGGCTTTCAACTCGGCATTGGGATTAGTAATTGTATTGCTTGGGAGTCCTCCGGAAGATGATGAAGCTTGGTTCGTATTCATGTTCATGAAACCGCTCATCATATTCTTCAACTCATTTGTCTGCCGAGACATTGTGGTATCAATTTCCTTCTTCACCAACCCTCATGTTATTGATCCGAGTTTGCATAGAACGTATGCTTGACTCAAGAACTTTCATGAAGTCATTTGGTGGGGAGCATGAGAAGGTTGTTGATAATTATGCCGATTTGGAGCTTGGTAGGGTGGGTTGTGATTGTTCGGTTTTGATTGAAATTTTGTCCTTGATTCGGAACAAAGCGATTCTCGATTGCCATGGTTTTGCAGGAGGAAAACCGGTGGTGTCATACCGCTAGGTGCACGGTAGTGAGGATCGACTGTGGTCGGTATTGATTGTGGTTTACGAAGCTACGGAGCTTGGTAAAGGAAGCATCGGTTGCTTGACAATCATAATACGCGTGTGGACCACCACAAGTTTCACACACCTTGTTTACGGCTTTGATTGGTTCGGTTTATGAATCTCGCTTTTGATTTCCTTAACATCCTTAATCATACAACGGATGGCATCCGTTAGAGTCGCTAACTGAGCGCCTAACTCGTAAGAGTTATTAGATGTAGAAGGGAGTGTTCGGAGTATTGACTTTGTTGCGAGAAATAGGAACTTTCGATTTTTGCTCGCAAATTTCAATCACATCTTTAGGCTTACGATTCAAGATATTTCCACCTGCGGCTGCATTCAAGGAATCTTGATTGTTACCATTCATCCCATTGTAAAAGATATTGATTTGTTGAAGCTCCGTGAATCCATGGTGAGGGCATTTCCTGAGGAGATCTTTGAATCTCTCCCACGCCTCTCCAAAGTTTTCATCGAAATTTTGACGAAATCCGAAATTTCATTTTTAGATTAGTCGTCTTTGATGGAGGAAAGAAATGATTGACAAACTTTTGAACAAGTTCCTCCCAAGTTTCGATGGATCGAGGGGTTCTTTTTCCACCAAACCGGCTGTCCCTCAGTGAGAATGGAAATAGCATCAACTTGATGACTTTTCGTGGCACATCCTTGTAATTGATAGTTGAAGTCAACTTGTTAAACCAACGGATGTGTGCATACGGGTCTTCACGATCAAACCCGTGGAATTGATTTGTAGACACAAGTGTGATCAAATGTGTCTTCAATTCAAAGTGATCGAGTTGATTATTGGTAGAATGATGGCATCTCCATAACCCTCGGTGGGTGCTCGGAGCATTTCCGCCATAATGCGTTCGTTCGCCATTTTGTTTGAAATAGTACGAATCTCGGGTTCGACTATTTGGGCAAGACGCTCACGAGAACGTCGTCTAGGAATGTCGCTAGATCACGAAAAGGACTCAATGATCTAGAAGAACGAGTGCGCATGCACTAGAGTTAACTCTAAAGGATCTCGAGTTAAGGAGAGGAATTATGAAATTGGTGAAAATGGGGTAAGGAGAATCTTTTAGGTTTTACGGTTTCAAACGTCGATATCACAACAAAATCAATTAACACAAGATCGAGGCAAAACAACGATGAACTTAACCAATAATCCAAGATGAATGGCTTCTTTGAAAAGGTACACCACTATCAAGGACACAAAGGCAAGTTTTAAATCTTTGGTTCGGGAACTTATTATGGTCGCACCCCAGTTAGGTAGCCTTTCGCCTTGGTTTGCGGTGGTAATCTTTTAAGTTGTTTATTATTTAAGAAAAGCACGAATCTTTTGTATTTTATATTTGATACATATATAGAAACAAAAGCAAAATATTTTTGTGTTTTATACGTTTTTGGTTTTTTTGGGTTTTGGATTTTTATAGAAATATATATAGATATAGATAGATGGTATGAACAGAGAGTGAATATTCAAACTACTAATCTGCTAGAAGTAAGACTATTAGCATCGCTCCCGTGGCGCCTAAAATTTGATCTCACAAGAAACCGTCAAGTTATCTCACGCAAGCAAGCCACTTGTGAATGGCTAGTCGTAAGAAACTTAAAACAGTTCAAACACAAATGCAATGAAGTCCGGAGAGTATAATGTTTCCCGTGTCGTTATGTCCCAACGAGTAGTGCGAGAATAGTCGAACGTTTAGTGATCGGAAGGTTTGAATGGATACGTAGATTTGATTTATTATAACTACGAAATAGCCAACAAATTACAACGGCTTAAATGCAAATTAAAGAAGATTAAAGAGATAAAATCTATTAAATAAATGCTATCACTAATTTTAAACTAAAGTTTTTGTTTTATGTTTTAATAAAACTTAATTAAAAACTACGTGACGTCTGAGATAAAAACGTGAAACTAATTCAATATAAATCCTAAAAATATGAAAAATACATTTTATAAACCTAATGAGATAAGAAAATTTTAAGAAAAAGAAAATTAATTTTACAACTAATTATCTAATTATTATTAATTAAAACTAATTTTAACTATTAAATAATTACCTAAAATACAAGAAATTAGGAAACAAAGCTAGAAAAATAAAATTATGAAATGGAAAAGTCTAAAATATCAAACTAGAATTTTCAAAACTATTTTTGTATTTTTTCGATTATTTTTCTATTTTTATGAATTTTAAACTATTAAAACTAATTAAATTACTAAAATTACCAAATAAACTATGAAAATCTGGAAAATTACTTTTTTCACTTCTTATATTTATCTAAACTTAAGAAAATTGAAAATTTAATTTTTTGAACCTTTTTCTAATTTTTTGTATTAAATGCTATTTAAAATTGCTTAAAAACTAATTTAAATTATGAAAAATAGCTAAACAACTTAGAAAATTCTGAAAATTTCAGGAAAAGTCTACAATGATATTAGGAATATGATAAAAATGGAAAAACAAGCACTTGTTTGGAGAAATATGAAACTGCTTAATCAAGTGCTTATTAATAAGCACTAAAATAAGCCAACAGTGACCCTACAAGCACCAAATGATTACAGGAGCTCAAATATGCTATAAGAACTAGAATGGAACAGGTAATAACAATCTACAACCTCTGAATCACAAGCTCAACGATTAATGCTATGAGAGCTTATGAGCTAAAGTGTTTTAATAAGCTAAGCGAGCAAAATAAGCTACCAATAGTTTACCAAAGCTATGAAATACTAAAGAACCAAAATGGAACAAGTTTCCACAAACTACATCCTTTGAGAAGCTGATTACAAAAGATTTGATAAAATGAGTAATAAGCTAAAACAGTCTCCTGGGTAGCAAGTTTCAACACATGCACAATGCTTATAAATAAGCTCAAACTTAAAACTACCAATTGGGACTTGTAAAGGACCTGGGTGAGAGTACTGAAACCAAAAATTAGACCATGGTGAGCTCTTATGAGCTCTGTACACTTGCTGCAATTTCTGAGAAAACTCTCAGCATTAACTGATCTGTGGTGCAGGGCAAATGAGCCTAAAAGAAGAGCTTATATGGAGCTTAATTTGACCAAACCAGATGAAGCAAAAAGTGATTATCAGTACTAGACCAGTTGAAGATTTAATATCCAAAGTTTCAAACACTGATTCTCAGTAATGAATTAGACATTGACTATCAAAGTTTGGTTCAAAACTGATTGACAGATTTTTGACTTTTGAAGAATGCTTAAGAACTTTGACCAAACTGAGTTTTGATCCAAATTAAATGACTGATTATGAAGTTATATGATGGAACAAGTGTAATGCAAGCAGTGTTGATGATATCTTAACACAAACTAATGATTTGCTATTTCAAAATCCCAACAAGAAGTCGATAAGTAGATTAAGGTGATATTTTGACTTTTGTAGTTGCAGGCACTAATACTATGACTCAATTGAACTCAAATGATCTTAAAACATATGAAACAACAATAAGCTGAGACACTGCATAGGCCTAAAAGACAGATGGATTGACAGATCCAAACACTCCTTTATGTAACTGATTTGCAACTTAAAACAGATTTAAACCATGAAACAACTGATTTAATGATCAAACTTACTTAATAACACTTAAATACTACTGTTAGAACAGGACTTAACATATTTAAACCACAATAGCAGATTATGCACAAGAACATGGAAATCACTTACAACTTGTCCAAGCCACAATGGCATGCCAAATGTGAAACAAGAACCTCTAACCTATCAAATCCAACCCAAATCAATCCTATTCAACCCATTTCCATGCCTGCACAACCCATATCCATTCTGCTTCCAATTTTGTACCCGTGTTGACTTTTGTTGACCAAGTTTCAAAATAGATTGAGACTTGACTAAAAGCTTATAAAAAGCTATTAGAAGCTTATTTAAGCTTATTAGAGCAGAGAAATAAGCCAGTTGAAGCTTTTGTTTTAGAGTTTGAAATGAAAAAATTCAACAGTAAAGCACTAATGTGAATTTAAACAAAACCTTGGATTCACTGATTGAAACTTGCTTACACTACAATTATAACTTGAGTTTATCACTTTAGAACACAAAATTACAGATTTGAAATCAAACTAATATATTAAAGATAAAAACGACATAAGTAAATTTAAAAAACTAAAAACTACCCTTTTCTTTGCTTCCTTCCTTCTCTTTTATGCTTGAAAGTCCTTCCACGTGGCCTTCTGAGCAGATCCCACCTCCCAATTCAACCAATGGGAGTGTTTTGACCATTTTTCCTGTTTTACCAATTTTGGCGGGAAGCCTGTTTTTGAACTGTTGACCTCTGAAACTAGCACTAGGGGGGGTGGCATTTATTGTGGAGGGTAAGTTAGGTGGGTATGATGAGGAGGGGGTGGAAAAGGGTGAAGTGATGCCTGAGTTTGCAGAACCAAGTGGTGGATGAAGGAGATAAGGTGGGGGCGCCATTTTACTTTTTGACTTTATTTGACCAAAGGGTCAAAATGAAGGGTCACAGTGTATAGTAGGGGTCAAATGATATAGTGGCGAGGGTCTAAAGATAGTGACAAGTCCAAAAGTGTAGGAAAGGTTCTAAATAACATAGGGACTCAATTGTAATTTACGGCTGAGGGACCTGCTCGCCAAATCATCAAACTTGTTCCAAGGGCTGAAAATGACAAGCTTCAAAGTATAGGGACCAAAATTGCCATTTTGCAATTTTCAGGGCTAATTTTGCCAATTTTCAAACTTGGAGGACCATTTTGTAATTTTCTCAAACTTTTGATATTTTTCACCAAAGGACTAAATTTGACAACTTTTGATTTTAAAAGGACCTTTGGTGACTTTACTTTTGAAATTATGTGCTCGGGGACCTGTTTTTGACAACTTTTGAAACTTGGGGACTGAAAGCGCAATTTTGCAAACTTTGCTCAATTTTCATCGATTTTAAACATTTTGCATCCGAAACATATAAAATGCAATTTTGGAATATTTTCGATATTTTGATGCATTTCGAGCATTTTTAGGCGTTTTGCGATTCGATTGACTCAAAATGATGAGTATTTACACACTCATCACTAGTCATGACAATGATTGCTTTCATTGTCAACATGTCCAAGGGTTAGTCCATGAAGTACATGATGAATTGAGTTTCATGTTCCATCACCTTCTTGAACGATTTGATGAAGTCAACAAATCGAACCGTCCCTAAGTAGTGTCTTCCTCTAGTCTTAGGCGCAACTTAGATTATTAAGAACATTTCTTTAATACATGTTTGTATCATTTTCTTAGTTTTAGAGACTTGTGAATCATTTCTCTTGTTTTATTAAATGAAACTACATGTTTGTATGCTATATAGTTATGTGAATGTGTTTAGTGCAACAATACATAACTCATTTGGACGTTTACGTAACTATTTATATCTATATTGTTGCCACTAAGTTGCAGGTACACGGTTCCCTAATTTTTGCCTGGACTGATCCCTCATATGAAGGATCTAGCAGAACCGATGGACATATTACCATTTTTTGAGCTAACTTGAAGCTCATTTGCAGGAAACAATGCACCATATACTTGTTTTCTAACCTTTGTTTTGTAGATTTTCAAAATACACATGAAGACTTTGACGCCCTCAACAAGGGGGAGCTTTTCATCAAAGCAAAGCATTGCAAAACACTTGCAATACATTCACTTAGGCTTCCTAACTACTTGACGCCCTCATCAAAAGGGAGCACTCGTCAAGGGGGAGTATTTCGTCAAATTTAATACCATTGCAAAATACTTGCAATATACTCGTTTAGTCTTCCTAATTACTTGACGCCCTCACCAAAGGGAAGCATCCGTCAAGGGGGAGCTAAGACGAGAACCTCCTTCTTACCTT
Organism: Chrysanthemum lavandulifolium; assembly: GCA_022545495.1. Lineage (NCBI taxonomy): Eukaryota > Viridiplantae > Streptophyta > Magnoliopsida > Asterales > Asteraceae > Chrysanthemum > Chrysanthemum lavandulifolium. The sequence continues at coordinate 164,264,152 of CM040238.1, read as the reverse complement.
ACTACTTCTCTTTACATTTCTTTCTCTAACTCTTTCTCATTTTTTTTACTTCTCACAAGTTTTTCTCAAAATGTTTTCTACTATGTGTTAGTTTTTTTTCGACGCTCCTTTTGTTTCGACAAAAAGAGGGAGAAGAGAGTAAAAACTCCAAATTCAAATTTTTACGAATTTTAGTTTTTTTTTCCTAAAATAACCTTATGTTTTGTCATCAACTAAAAAGGGGAGATTGTTAATACAAATAAACCATTAAAACGTTTATTTATATTTTACGATCTTCTAATGTTTTGTCGATAACAAACGTAAAATCATTTTAACGAAATAAATAAAATACGTAAAAGCTTTGAGCCAGTAATTTACTAACACACTTTTACTAAACATATCAAAACCATCAAAACATGTTTAGTTAAATAAGTTATATATAACCAAAGACATTTTTATAAAACACTTACAAGTAATATTGTTTACTTTCATTTTATAAAAATATATGTTCTTTGTGTGGGTAAAAACCAAAGTCCATAACCCATGACCCAAGACCCATGATCCATTGACTAGGTACAATGAATCTTGTTGGATAAGAACCAAAGTCAATAACCCATACCCATGGAGCATGATCCATAACCCATGACCCATTGCATGACATCATACATGAAGTCATGTTGGATATTATCCATGATCCATGGCCAAACGTCCATGACCCATGACCCAAGATCCATAACCCATTAACTAGGTACATTTTATCTTGTTGGATATCCATGATAAAAAGTCCATGACCCATGGTCCATAACCCATAACCGGGTTTGCAACCCAAAATCTGGACTAAGCTAACCCAGCAGCCGTATCCCTGGAATTGCACTTGTCGGATCCCTTGGTGAAGGATCCGCTAGAACCATGGGAGAGTAGGCTTGTTTTGCCAATAAATAGTGAGCCATTTCTCTCTTGCTCACTACGCCTTTTAGACATACTTTATCTCTATGTTCTAACCTCTCTAACCACAGATCCAAAGGATCATTCTATGTAGTTTTTTCTTTGTGTGATTCTCTAGGTTCCTCTTAAAGGCGAGATCACCATCTCTTGAAGACGTGCAAGCTCAAGGTCATGAGTTGCTAAGCTTCGTCATCATCAAAACCACTGAAGTACATCTTGTTGATAGTTCTTTCCTCCCGCCATAGCGTTTCGTGTTGAAGGCATTGGTGTGAAGTGCCGAAGGTGTACATTTAATCTGGTGCGTCAATGTACAAGTTGTGTAGTTTGGGTTAAAGGATATTGATATCCTTTGTAGTATTGTAAAAAGGAGTGTCTCCTTTGGGTAGTTGCGTTGGGTAGTAGTGTTGGGTAGTAGTTCCACCTTTGTAGTGGAACTCGGTATCTAGCCTTGTACCGGGTAAAGTGTAGGCGACGTTGTGATAGGTTTGGTTCTACCTCGTGGAAGAACTCAGTGTCTAGCCTTGTACCGGATAAAGAGTAGGCGACATTGTGAAGGCTTCTCCTGTGTTATGTAGTGCTTAGAAACTCTCGAGTTGGGTACTCGGGGAGTGGAGTAAGGCAAGGAAAGTGTCCTTGTATCCGAACCACTATACATACTCGTGTCGTGGTTTTGTGTTCCTTTATTCTTTATCTCTTGCATTACTTACTTATAAGTTTATCTATCAATATCCAACACATGATCTAAATGGATTGACATAAGTCGATCTAAATACTTTAAAACGAAGTTTTAATCAGAAAAACTATTCAAACCCCCTTCTAGTTTTCCACAATAACATTGCACTGGATGCAAGGGAAAAAGGCTCACAAATAACCTGAGTGAAAACAGGTTGATTTGTACTCTATGAAGTTTTGCATTTACCCTGTATCATGTTGCCAAATGAAAGGAAAAATTGGTAGCAACAAGGAAGTGAAATCAATTGTGGATGAGTTTAAGGAGGTGTTTGCAGTGCCAACTGAGTTGCCACCTCATAGGTCACATGATCACAAAATACCCCTTATGCCAAACTCCCCTCCAATTAACATTATCCCATACAAACATCCACCAAATCAGAAGGATGCCATTGAATTGATGGTTAAAGAGTTGCTTGATTCAGGTGTGATAAGGAACAGTCAGAGTTCTTTTTCATCTTCTATTGTCATGGTTAAAAAGAAAGATGGTACATGAAGAATGTGTGTAGACTATAGACAATAGAATAAGTAGACTGTGAAAGATAAGTTTCCCATTCCTGTGATTGAAGAATTGATAAATGAATTGAGAGGTCAATTGTGTTTTCCAAGATGGATTTAAGATCAAGGTACCACCAAATTAGAATGAGTGATGAGGATATAGGCAAGACTACTTTTAGGACTCATGAATGGCATTATGATTTTCTATTGATGCCTTTTGGATTAAAAATGCACCTTCCACTTTTCAGTCAATGATGAATACTGTGTTTAAACCATTCTTGAGGAAGTTTGTTTTGGTTTTCTTTGATGACATTCTGGTCTATAGCAAGACATTGGAGGAACATTGTGAGCATTTGAAACAAGTTTTGCAAGTGATGAAGGAAAATAAATTGTTTGCTAAAAAGAATAAGTGTTCAATTGTTGTACCAAAGGTGGAATATTTGGGTCACATTATCAGTGGTGAGGGTGTGGCAACTGATCCAACCAAAATTAAAGCTATGAAGAAATGGCCTATTCCTTCCACAATTAAATAGTTAAGAGGTTATTTGGGCTTGATTGGATACCATAGAAGATTTATCAAAGATTATGCAACAATTAGTCAACCTTTGACAACATTGTTGTAGAAAAACTCATTTCATTGTTCTGAACCAGCAGCAAAGGCATTTATCAAGTTAAAAGAAGTTATGATGAAAGCTCTTGTACTTGGGTTTCTTGAATTCATATTTGTTGTTGAAATATATGCATCTGGTACTGGAATTGGGGCAGTCTTATGTCAAAATGGTCATCCTATTGCTTATTTGAACAAATCCTTATCTGCCAAACACCATGCAATGTCCATGTATGATAAGGAATTTTTGGTTGTGCTTGCTGCATTGTAAAAATGTAAAAGGTATCTACTAGATAGGCATTTGAAAACAAGAACTGGTCACTTTAGCCTTAAATACCTACTAGACAAGAAGATGACTGCTCTTTCCAACACAAATGGTTACCAAACACGCTGGGTTTAACTATGAAATTGCATAAAAGAAAGGAAGTGATAATGCTATTGCTGATGCACTTTCAAGAGTCAACCAAGCGGGTGAATTGTTAGAAATGGTGGTGAGTTTAGTAGCCAGTGATATGATGGAAAGAGTCAAAGTTAGTTGGCAAAGGGATGACAATGTGCAGAATTTAATACACTCCATACAAAACCACGGTTACAAGGGTGACAAATTGACTTTGAAGCTGGTATTCTGAGAAGAAAAGGGAAGATAATGGTTGGAAATGATGTGGCATTGAGAACTCAATTGATTGCCCACTTTCAAAATGAAGCAATCGGTGGACATTCAGGGGTGCAAGTGTCTACTAAGAAGCTTAGATCAATGTTTTATTGGAAAGGCATGAAGAGAATGGTGAAGCAAATGGTGAGAGAATGTGATGTTTGCCAAAGGCAAAAGCTTGATCTCAGTGCATATCCTAGACTAATATAGCCTCTTCCAATTCCAAACAAGGTATGGACTGAAATATCCATGGACTGTATTGAAAAATTGTCTAATTCACATGGAAAAACTGTCATAATAGTAGTGGTGGATAGGCTTAGTAAGTATGCACACTTTATGGCTTTGTCACATCCTTTTACTGCAAGTCAAGTAGCTCAAGTGTTTTTGGATGGGGTGTAGAAGTTACATGGATTACCAGAAGCCATAATTAGTGACAGGGACAAGGTTTTCTTAAGTAATTTTTGGAAAGACTTGTTTGGAACACTAAAGGTTAAACTGAAGTTATCCACGGCATATCATCCACAAACAGATGGTTAAATTGAAGTAGTTAATCGATGTTTGGACTGCTACTTAAGATGTATGTATGGGGAAAAGCCTAAGGAGTGGATGTAATGTCTTCATATGGCAGAATATTGGTACAACACCAACTATCATACTACTACCCAAATAACTCCTTATGAGATCATGTATGGCCAAACACCACGTGTTCATATGCCTTATGTACCTGGTGACAAAAGAGTTGAAAAGGTTGATAGAACTTTACAAGCTAGAAAACAAGCTATTCAAGTGCTCAAGTTTCACTTAAGAAGATCTCAAGATAGGATGCAAGCTCAAGCTAATAAACACATGAGAGATAGACAGTTTAATGTGGGTTATTGGGTGTATCTGAAGCTTCAACCTCATGGAAAAGTGACTGTAAGGCAAGGTCAACAACATAAGTTGTCTGCAATGTATCATGGTCCTTTTTAAGTAGCAGATAAAATAGGTAAGGTTTCCTATAAACTAACACTACCTAGCTACAGTCAAATACACCCAGGTTTTTACATCTATCAACTCAAGATATGTAAAAGGAACAATCATCAAATGGGAAGCTTGCCAGCCTTAAGAGAAGATGGTCTGCTATTGTTCAAGCCATAAGCTATCCTGGATAAACATTTGTGCAAGCTTAACAATAAAGTTTTGATGTATGTTTTGGTTCAATGGACAAACATAAGCATTGAAGAAGCTACTTGGGAGGTCTATTCAGATTTGATTGCGAGATGTCCTGATTTTGACACAATTTCTTGATGCAAGAAATTTTCTAAGGGGAATGGAGTTGATACGCGCCAATTTTATATGTTTAAATAAGGACACGTGTCAAGTTCTTATTAGTAGTTTTAAAACTAACTTTCCTTCCGAAAGTTAGTTTAACAAATTCTTGTATAAAACTCATCTCTTTGTAATCAGTTGAGTATCTTAACGAATCATAATCATCTTCTTGAATCATCTCTAACTTTTATAAAAAAAACATTTTAATCCGATTGCAATTACCATTTCCAATTGTTAATTCTTTGGATTTCTAATTGTCAATCACAATTTGGGTTTTTGATTACCATTCTTAAGTGATTTCTAATCAGAGTCTATCAAATTTTTGGGTGATGCAAAACTGTTGATTTTTGTTGCATATTTATCTAGAGGGTGAATTTGACATTTCGAGTTCACACGTTTTTTCTCACCACTTTATTAAGCTCTATTATCAATCATGTGGGAAACTAGAAGTGGGGGGAGGGTTGAATAGTTTCACCACTTTTTAATTTAGTTATAAAATTTTACTTGCGAAAAACTTTGATTCAATTCTTTGTGAAATCAAACTACAACAATATGAATCCTACTTAACAATACTACAATAAACACACTACAACTATTGAAAGTAAGTAATGAATGTAAAGAGTAAGAGATGAAAAGATCGGACCGAGACAAAGAGAATTATAGTGGTTCGGTAACGAAGATCTTCTTCGCCCTACTCCACTCCCCGAGTACCCAAGTTTTTTAAATGAAAGAAAAGAAAAGAAGAGTTAAAAATGGGCAGAAAAGAAGAGGAGATGAATGAAATTAATTTTTTTATATCATGTTCCCAAGTTAGGAGAGAAAAGAAGAGATAACAAATGATTTTACAACTATACCCTTGGTTATATATAAAAATTATGTTTTATATTAGATCATTTAAGTAACTTTATGTATTTAAAGCTTCCTAATATAACTTCTCTACAAATCATCCCACTTTTGGAGAGAAAGTTTTGGAGAGAAGTTTAGCCAAAATTATTCTCTTCTTTTCCCTTCTCTCCTAAAAAAACTTAGGAACACGAATTTATTTTGTTTTCTACCCACTTATTTTCTCTTCTTTCAAAAATAAAACTCGAGAACGCAGCGTATGTCAACAAACTCCCTTCAGGAGGAGAAAATCGTACAACGCCGCTTATCACAATTTCTGACACTAAGCTAAATGTCGAGTACTAATCTAGCTAGTACCAGTGTCACTCATGATCTACAAGATCCTTGTTAACACACAACCTACTAGATCCACACGATCTAGACTTGATCCACTTGATCAACACACTATCACACAACCTACTAGATCCACACGATCTAGACTTGATCCACTTGATCAACACACTATCACACAAACTACAAGAGATCTCCAAGATCTCAACACAATCACAATGATACACACAAGCTATCAAAACAAGACTCAATACTACTTGATGTATATTAAGATACAACAAGTATGTAACAAGTATTACAAGTGCACACTACTATAACTACAACACGTAGTATATTCTTGATACAATGTGTTCTTCTCTTGCACTATGAGAGGAATGAAGGTGATCACTTGGTTGAGAGAAAGGATCACTCTTAAACAAAATAAAACTATCTAAATGATCAAAAAAATATGAGTGTGTTAAAGGAATTAAATACAGGAAGATTTATGTGAAAAAAGATGCCTAAAAATTATGAAGTGGGCTGATATTTATAGGCAAAAAAATCTGACCGTTACAGGGGGACGGTACCACTAAATTTAGTGGTACCGTCCCATACAAGGATGCTCCAAATTTTGTTTTTAGTGGTGAAAGTTTATTTGGGGAAGTTTGGAGTTGTTTTGGGGGGGGGAATAGTTGTTGGGATTTTTAAACTTATTTTTCCAATTAAAACATTTCTCTATTATTCAAAAAATAATTTGTACATTTTGCCACATTAAAAATGTGAAGTTTGAAACACAAATTCACTTCTTTGATCATTTGTCAAGTTGTAAATTTGTTTGTTTATACCTAGAGTGATATATGTAGAAACGGGATATTTCAACTAAAAACTTGTTTACGTTAATTTTGGCGTAACATGTTTTTATATTTTGTTAGCATTAAAATGTTGAGATATTGAAAGATAGTGTTAGCCTCACTCTTCTATAAAGATAACGTCACATACGTGAATTGGACTAGATACGTAGTAAGTTGCACCCGTAGGGACTACTTATGTAAATGGGGTAAAGTAATAGTGTGATGAGCCTATAAATACCCCTAATGACTCTCCATGAGGGGTGTTGTTAAGCATTAGGTTTCTTGTATTGTTTCATCCTCAATAAAAGTATCTTTTTTTATCCATCCTCTCACTACTTTCTCTCACTAGAAAGATGAAGCCTTTCATCTTCTTCAAACAACCTAGACCTCCCGAAACCACATAAATCTCTAGTTTTTTTGTCCTAACAAGTGGCATCAGAGCCTAGTTGTGTTGTTTTAATGATTTGTGTGGTTTCTTATATCAGTTTTGAACATTGTTTTATCATTTTTATGTATACGGAATATTTTTTCCTAACTTTTAATGATAACAGTTTTACAAAGATGTTGTATCTTCTTTTGGTTAAAAAAAAGTCACATCCTTTCAATTTCTATTTACATACCTGTTTGTGGTTTATTTCCTAATAACAGTTTATGTATATTTTTATGACTTTTAACCATTCATGTGAAAGTATTTGTGGTCAAAGTGGGTTTGAATTTGTGGTCAATGGGTCAAAAGTAAAGCTTTTTAGGTTGTTTTTGGGGTTTACAACCTGAACAGAGTTTTTGGTCGGAAAAGTCGCCATAATCTTGGTCAACAAAAGTCAAAACCCTCTTCTTACGAATAAGGGACAATCTTACAAATTTCTTGGAAAGAAATTCGTAAAACCCTTATGTTACGAATTTGAAAAGTCTTTATGACTAAGGTTTACGAGTAAGGACCTTACGAATAAAGTTTTTACGAGTAAAGCAAGTTACGAACAAGAATGAGCTGTTACGAATAAGGCCCTTGTTTTTCGACCAAGTTGGTTTACGAATAAGGTGCTTTACGAATAAGCAAGATTACGACCAAGAAATCTTTATGAACAAGACTGGTTTACGAGCAAGAATGTGTTACGAGCAAGTCTTACGAATAAGAAACTCTTTGCAAGGACCAAGACTTTAGACCACGACCACTACACCAAATATACCATACTCGACCTCCGGTTATTACCATCATTGGTCCAAGAATAGAAAACCAACAAGTACCTCAGTTTATTTCCACATCATCGGTACAAGAAGTTCACTAATATCAGTTCGACAAGAAAAAGACGAAGCAAACAAAACTCAAACTATCTCATACTACAATCAGACTCAAACAAGACCCAAACTACCACTTCATCAAGACTCAAACAAGAAATTGAAAAACATCACAATGAACTCAGATCTGGTATTGCATATCCATGAATCATTAAGGATCGATACCAAAATTCATCATCAATTAGACACAAAAAATAAAGAATATTTAACTGATCTCAGCTCATTTCTTTCGGGCTATTGAAAAATTATATCCTACTTCTCAGGTCATTCAAACGAAAAAAAAATCTTCATTGATTTATAAGTCGTGTGGAAAACTAGAAGGGGGTTGAATAGTTTTGCCGATTTTAAGTTAGTTTCAAAAACTTTAGATTCGATATTATGTGAAATCGTATGGATGTAGAGAAAGTATAGATCTAATGATAAAGCAAGTAAGTAAAGTAAAGCAAGGGATAGAAATGACACAACCGATTTATAGTGGTTCGGCTAGAAGGACACCTTCCTTGCCCTACTCTACTCCCCGAGTCACCTACTCGAGAGTTCAAGCACTATGTCAACAAACTCCTTCAACTTGGCGGAGAAGCCTTCACAACGTTGCTTACACCTTTTTCCGGTACAAAGCTAAATACCGAGTCCGTAATACGGTGGACCAAACCAACACGACTATTACACAACAAATATGTGAAATATCAAATACAAGATCTTTGCTACAGAAATCTTGTGGAGGAACAAATCAATCAAGGACCCCTTGCTTGGATGACTTGTAGAATGCTCATGATATCGCCTTAGAGAAGGACCTATATGAGAATCACTAAAGAAAGAAAGAAGGAAGAACTCTCTAGATCAAGTGATCTTTTGTTAGAAGAGAATGAGAGTATATGAGAGAATTAGTAAGAAGAGGGGTGAGTTAGAATGAAGAAATGGCTCTCTATTTATAGGCAAAACTTGCCAATGTTCCTCGGATCCCACGGATCCCTCCCACAAGGGATCCGTCTAGTGTAATCCTAGGGATCCGTGGGACGCTCCTCTTTGCCCATGGGTTTTTTGGTTATGGGTTTTTTGGTATATGAGAGAATGAGAGTATATGAGAGAATTACGACGTTTGTTCCATGAGACCAAGACCAAGACGAAGTAGGTTGAATTGTTCCCGCTTCAACGGTTGGGTGAGGACGTCGGCTATGTTGTCTTCGGACGCTACCTTATCAATAGAGATGTTCCCCTTTTGAACATTGTCTCTTAAGAAGTGATGACGAATCTCTATATGCTTTGTGCGAGAATGTAATACCGGATTCTTGCTTAGATCGATGGCACCTTTGTTGTCACATAGAATGGCTATGTCACTTAGATGAATGTCGAGTCAACTAACGCTTGTTTCATCCATAGTGCTTGTTGGCATGCTTTGCGTGAGACGATTAAATTTCGGTTGTTGATATTGCTAATGCCGTTTGTTTCTTTGAAAACCAAGATGTTAAACAACATCCATAAAAGTACATACCCACTTGTACTTTTTGGTCAACATAATCACCGCATGGTCGAATCTGCATATACAATTGTTTCTACTCCGTGACCTTATGATACCATAATTCTAATTGTGTTGTACGCTTAATATACCTAAATATTCTTTTTACGGCTTCTAGGTGTGATGTTTTAGGGTCTTCTTGAAACCTATTACATAGACAAACACTAAACATGATATCCGGCCTACTAGCCGTGAGGTAGAGAAGACTACCAATCATGCCACGATATTTAGTATTATCGATGGATTCGCCGTCTTCATCTTTAGTGAGTTTGGTGTCGGATGACATTGGTGTCCTAATTGGTTTCGACTCTTCTAGACCGAATTTCTTTAACGTCTCTTTTATGTATTTAGATTGATTAAAGAAGATACCATCTTCTACTTGTTTGATTTGTAGACCAAGAAAGAAACTAAGTTCTCCCATCATACTCATCTCGAACTCGTCATGCATGATTTTATAAAATCATCACACATGTCTTGACAAGTGGATCCGAATATAATATCATCTACATATATCGAACTATGATTATATGTGACTCTCTTTTCTTAGTAAAAGTGTGTTGTCAACTAACCCCATGGTATAGTTGTGTTTGATTAAAATGACTTGAGTCTATCATACCAAGCTTTTGGAGCTTGTTTAAGACCGTAAAGGGCTTTCTTTAACTTATACACATGTTTAGGTTTTTCAAAATCGATGAAGCCCGGAGGTTGAGCAACATATACTTCTTCATTAATAAAACCATTTAGAAAAGCACTTTTGACATCCATTTGACAAAGCTTTAGATCATTAGCACAAGCGTAAGCAAGAAGTATTCTTATAGACTCTAATCTAGCCACGGGGGCATAGGTATCATCAAAGTCTATTCCTTCTTGTTGGTTATACCCTTGGGCAACAAGTCTAGCCTTGTTTCTAGACACTACTCCGCTTGCATCTAACTTGTTTTTATAAACCCATTTGGTTCCTATTATGGTTTGATTACTAGGTGGAGGGACAAGTGTCCAAACATCATTAGAAACAAATTGATTTAACTCTTCTTGCATAGCCATTACCCAACTTTCATCTTTTATGGCTTCTTGTGTATTCTTAGGTTCTATGGTTGAAACAAAACAAAATAGACTACTTTGGTTTTGAACTTGAGACCTTAAGGTTCTTTCGTTTAGCTTTCCTATGACCTTATCTACGAGGTGATCTTTGGACTCTTTAATATTTATGAGTTCATTATTTGAGGATTCTTCTTCTTCTTCATTTATCTTTTTCTTTATTACAATAGCTTTACTTTCTATAATCTCGTCATCAACAAGAGGTGGAGAGGGTTTGGGTGGACTTTCATCAAATTTTACATTTAATGACTCTTCTACCTTCATTGTTTCTTTATTTAGTATGACGTAAGCTTTGCTATTAGGGGAGTAACCTAGAAAGATACCTTCGGTTGATTTAGGATCAAATTTTGTAAGGTAATCTTTAGTGTTAAGAAGAAAACATTTGCTACCAAAGACTCTAAAGTGATCTAACGTAGGCTTTTTGCCTCGAAGAAACTTGTATGGAGTTTTACCTAAGATTGGTCTAATTAATACTCGATTAAGTATGTACGTTGAGGTATAAACGGCATTGCACCAAAACTTTTGAGGTATGGATTGCTCATTAAGCATGGTGTGACTCATTTCTTGTAGGGTTCTATTCTTTCTTTCAACTACCCCATTCGATTGTGGAGTGCGCGGAGCCGAGAAGTTGTGAGTAATACCATTAGCGTCACAAAAGGCTCCAAATTGAACTTCATTATCGAATTCCCTACCATGATCCGTTCTAATAGACACTATAGGACTTCCTAGATGTCTTTGGATTTTCTTGCTTAGTATTTCAGAATAATTAAACGTTTCCGTTTTGTTCTTTAGGAATTTTGTCCATGTGTACCTAGAGTAATCATCCACTATGACCAAAGTGTAGTAGTTGCCTCCATAACTTTGGATAGCGGATGGACCAAATAAATCCATGGGTAATGATTCTAGACACTTAGTTGTAGACACCATGTTTTTAGCTTTGTGACTAGAATGAACTTGTTTTCCTACATTACAAGCATCACAAAAGTGATGTTCATATTTTAACTTAGGCAGATCTCTTACTAGATCTTTGGATGATAGCGATTGAAGAAGTCGCATATTGGCATGACCCAATCTTCGATGCCATAAGGTCAAGTATCATCCATAGAGGTAAGACAAAGTTTGTCTTTAGGTTCATTACCGATTTGAATGACATAGACTCCATGTTTCCTAATTCCTCTTCCTATGGTTATGCCATTTTTAATATCTTACTACGGTTTGGTAAAAGTACATTGCACTTTTATCACATATTTGTCCTATACTTAAGAGGTTAAAGTTTAGGTTTTCTACGTGACACACATCGTTAATGGTTGAGATTTGTTAGAAATCGTGCCTTTACCGATGATTTTACTTTTGCTATTTCCAAACACCACATTTCCTCCATTGAAGGATTAATATGTGGAGAATAGATCTTTATTGTCGGTCATGTGCCTCGTGCACCCGCTATCCTTGACCCATTCATCTAGATCTAGGTCGACCTTTAAGCACACCCAAGAAAACAATTAACTCAAAATTTTGGTCCCCATTTGTTCATGGGTCCATTAGTGTTAAACATTCCATTCATGTTAAACATGTATGGATAAGGTGAGTATGCATTCCATGGAGCAAAGTTTTGAAAAGGAAAACCATTTTGCATATTTGGGTTCCATCCCATTTGATGGTTACTTCTCGGGTAAACATTATTAGGTCTCCTAGATGGATTAGGTTTTGAAAAGATGGAGCTTTGTTTCTTGCAAAATTGGATTATATTTTGGAGGTGGTTGTCTAGTGGTAAAATGAGTTGGTTTCTTCTTATTAACGATAACAAAATCGTTCGAGATGAAGAAGCTATGTTATTACCCTTTGTTATATAGCAGACCCACGGATCCTGGGCGTACACTAGCGGTTCCCTTTTGTGGGATACGTGGGATCCGCCACAACAAGTGGCTTGTTTTCTAGTGCCTTAACAAATTGTGTTTCTTTGTTTTCACTAGTTGATGGATCAAGTTGTTAAATACCTAAACCTTTTGGTTGTTTCCGGTTTTAACACTATCTAATATCATATCTAAGGTATTCGTACTCATTCTAGCAATTTTAGAATCTAGTTGATCAACTAGTATTTGAAGTTGAACGCAAAGTTCACATTCAGCACTTGCTATTTTACCCTTTCTAGACGTTTCAATTTTGCTTTTAATTCTATGACTTCCTTATCTAAGCGTTGGTTTTGACTTTTCAAAAGCTTGTTTTTGTTAATTAATTTTAAGCTAATATTGCAAAGTTTGTCATATTCATTATGCAATGAGTCATCATCTAGTGATGAGCTACTATAGTATTCGTGACATACCTCGTCATTTTCCATGAGACAAATTTCTTTGTCCTCCTCGTCGCTCATTCCCCACGTGCCGCTCACGAACGCCTTTTGATCATCCCATTTGGGACACTTACTAATAAAGTGGTTTGGGTCCCCACATTTAAAGCAAGCACGATCATCCCTCGGCTTCTCGTCCTCTTTGCTTTTCCGGAATCCTTTCTTGTCGTCATACGGTTGTTTGACGTATCTTCCCTTCCTTCTAAAGAACTTTTTAAAGTCCCTTACCGCCATAGCATACTCCTCGTCGTCACTATCCGAAGAGGAGTTCTCTTCATCGCTTGAGGCCTTTTTGGCTTTAAGGGCAAGAGATTTGTGTTTCCCTTTCACCTTTGAGGCTTCGGAATCTTTAGCAAGGACAAGCTCGTGGACTTTTAAGTTGCCTATGAGTTCATCAAGGGTGAGGATTGTCAAATCTTTTAATTCTTCGATTGCCATCACCTTGGATCTCCACTTGGATGGAAGTGCCCTTAGATATCTCCTAACATGGTTACGGCTAGAAAAAGATTCATCAAGTGCTTGTAAAGATGTAATAATAGTATTAAAATTAGCAAATGAATGATCTATAGTTTCCTCATCCGATATTAAAAAATGTTCATATTGTTGAACAAATAAATCAATTTTATTATTTTTAACTTGTTGATTACCTTGATGAGTTACAACTAAAGAATTCCAAATTCTTTAGAGGTTTTAAGCATAGAAATTATTTCGAATTACTTTTTGGGTAAAGCATTATATAAAACCATTTTAGCTTCACTATTTTTAGAAAGCTTTTTCTTCATTTCATCGTTTAGTTTATCATGAGGTATGTTAACTAAATTCCCTTTATCATCTTTTGAGGAAGCCTTAAAATCGCCTTCAACAATAATGTACCAAAGATCAATATCTTTAGACTTCACATACGTTTCGAATCTATTTTTCCAATATATAAAACCATCAGTTTCAAGTAGTGGTGGCCGTTGCATAGATTGCCCTTCCTTGTAATTTTCAGAACCCATAGTGATCGAAAAGTTTTTAAAATACGGTTTACTTTAAAACTTTTATAAACTTAGCTCTTGATGCCAATTGTGAAAAACTAGAAGGGGGGGTTGAATAGTTTTGCCGATTTTAAGTTAGTTTCAAAAACTTCAGATTCGATATTATGTGAAATCGTATGAATGTAGAGAAAGTATAGATCTAATGATAAAGCAAGTAAGTAAAGTAAAGCAAGGGATAGAAATGACACAACCGATTTATAGTGGTTCGTCAACAAGGTCACCTTCCTTGCCTTACTCCACTCCCCGAGTCACCTACTCGAGAGTTCAAGCACTATGTCAACAAACTCCTTCAACTTGGCGGAGAAGCCTTCACAACGTTGCTTAAACCTTTTCCGGTACAAAGCTAAATACCGAGTCCGTAACACGGTGGACCAAACCAACACGACTATTACACAACAAATATGTGAAATATCAAATACAAGATCTTTGCTACAGAAATCTTGTGGAGGAACAAATCAATCAAGGACCCCTTGCTTGGATGACTTGTAGAATTCTCATGATCTCGCCTTAGAGAAGGACCTATATGAGAATCACTAAAGAAAGAAAGAAGGAAGAACTCTCTAGATCAAGTGATCTGTTGTTAGAAGAGAATGAGAGTATATGAGAGAATAAGTAAGAAGAGGGGTGAGTTAGAATGAAGAAATGGCTCTCTATTTATAGGCAAAACTTGCCAATGTTCCCCGGATCCCACGGATCCCTCCCACAAGGGATCCGTCTAGTGTAATCCTAGGGATCCGTGGGACGCTCCTCTTTGCCCATGGGTTTTTTGGTTATGGGTCATGGGTTATGGGTTGGTCCATGGGTATTCTTTTAGATACAATGTATCTAATGAGTACAATGTATCTAGTCAAGTGGGTATGGGTCAATGCCATGGGTTATGGATATGATCCATGGGTTGTGATTTTTACCCATCCTAATAAACTATTACAACAAATGATTTATTACAACAATTTGTATTAAATGGCTATATGTAAATGCTTTACAAAAATAACATGTATCCTTATAATTGTACTTAAGATAACATTATATTTGTTATCAACAAAGCACAAAGAGATCGCAAAATATTAATAAACGTTTTTACGGTTTATTTGTATTAACAAGTCGTATGACTTCTTTTTTTCGAAAATAAAGAATAAGATTAACAAGATTGTTACCTTATTTCTTTGATTCATTCAAAGATCTTAAACTCAAACAAGCGACACAACAACAGCACCTACCTTGACCCCAATGGATCTTGAAGTCCCCTCGTATACTTTCTTGATTCAGTTGGAGCAAAACCAAAATGAATGAATCCGGTGAGGTCATGCTTGTGTTGATGGTGATGATATTTGATGAAGAAGTTAGATGAGTTTTTGATTCGTTATTGATGATGAAAAGGGAGATGAGATGTGTGTTTTTTGATGGGAGAAAACTTAGATGTGAAGCGTTATTTTTTCCCAGATTTGATTTGGGAGAGAAGTGTGGTAGGCGTACTTTCAAAGACTTGTTTTAGGGTTATGCCTTAGGTTTAAATGTTAAGTGTGACTTATAACCGGATTATTGTATGGAACTGGATTTGGATCGGGTTTGTTTACAGGATATAAACTTGGGCCTTGAGTTGTGATCCGGGTCTTTGGCCTAACTGAATACGAGTAACACTTTGTTTTGGGCTGATCGATTGAAAAACCAAGACTGGGCTGATGATAGATTTGGTTTGTTACTTTCATTTAGTCTAAAAAGGATAAAAAAAAATATTGTTATCCAAATTTTGTGTTACAAAATTCTTGGATGCAATTTTTTTAATATTGAAAAACCGAGTGGTATTTTTGGTATGATAAATTTCACGGGGGATACATACGTTCACGGCTTGAACTAATATTTGATTAAAAAAAATGACTTCGGGGTTTTTGTATGGTATTGCTTATGAGAAATTTAAGTGACATTTCACGGGTGTACTTCTTTATCATTGAGACGTTTGTTGGTTGGTTGCATGTCTCAAGATAACTTATCTGGGCATTTTTCATAAGTGATTATGAATTGAAAATCTAGTTATAACTGATGTAATGAGTTACGTTGTAGTGCTCACAGTGTATAACTATCACTTTAAGGAGTTACGTTGTAGTACTTAGTGTCACACGGATTTGTGGATTGTTCAAGAGGATAGTACAAGCATCAAGTCACAAAGTTGGGATGTTAACTTCCTTTTCAAGTTGTTCATATCGGGTTGTCTCCATATGTGATCATTACTAAAAGCCAGTGAATCAAAAGGAGGTTCGATTTTAGGTTGGTTTGAGAGAAGTATTGAGAGTATTTTTGCGACTGTGCGTAAAAATACTATGGCTTTAATATTGCATCAAGAAAAGGGTAATTTATGGCATGTACGCAACATTATGATGATTCCGATAGCTCGTAACCATCAGGAGGGAGAAGTTGGTATTTCATCTTTCGTGATTGGATTGAATGAGGGAATTGTGCTTAATACCTAAGAAGGAGAAGTAGTGTGTGTACATTGGGGCTTTTAACCAACTTGGATGAAGTACTAAGTGAGTTATGCTGTTATGATGTTCCCCGAACGACAACCATTTTGCTAAAATCAAGAGTCTACTTTTCGCTGCGTGTTTAAAGACTAAAGAGATTTTAATAAAGAGTGTTGTCGATTCAGGAGAGAGCAGATAAAAGTAAAAGGCTCAATATTTAGGATGGAGTAATAACCTAACTAGACCATTATAGTTGAAGTTCAGTGCTACAAGGATCAGTGCCATCAACGCCAAAGATCAAATGCCGAGATCATCAGAAGAGAGAACTTCAAGTCTGCCTCAGTATCTATACTATAGAGACTCTGAGCTTCAACAACGTCAACATAGTTTATTATTATTGTAATTTACTTTGGCTAAGTATTTATAGGTCTCATTTTAACCATTCACGTGTGACGATATCTTGGAGGGAGATTGTTAGCCTCGCTCTTTTATAAAGATAACATCACATACGTGAATTGGACTAGATTCGTAGTAAGGTGCACCAGTAGGGACTACTCATGTAAATGGGGCAAAGTAATAGTGTGATGAGCCCATAAATACCCCTCATAACTCTCCATAAGGGAGTGGTTAAGCATTAGGTTTCTTGTATTGTTTCATCCTCAATAAAGGTATCTTTTCTTATCCATCCTCTCACTACTTTCTCCACTAGAAATATGAAGCCTTTCATCTTCTTCCATCAACCTAGACCTCCCGAAACCACATGAATCTCTAGTTTTTCGGTCCTAACAGATAGAAATAACGTTTTTAGACATTATTTGCATCAACAATCTCCCTCTTTTTGATGATGACAAAACATAAACTCATTTTAGGTGAAAATTAATTTTAACAAGTTTTTAATTTTAGTTTATATCCCATTTCTCCCCCTTGTTAATACAAATAAACTGTAAAAATGTTTATTAATATTTAATGATCTCTTTGTGTTTTATTGATAACAAATATAATGTTATCATAAGTAAAACTATAAGGATACATGTTATTTTTGTAAAGCATCTACATATAGTCATTTAATACAATTTGTTGTAATAATTCATTTGTTGTAATAGTTTATTAGGATGGGTAAAAACCACAACCCATGACCCATACCCATGGAGCATATCCATAACCCATGGGCAAAGAGGAGCGTCTCACGGATCCCTGAAGTAATACTAGACGGATCCCTTAAGCAAGGGATCCGTGGGATCCGTACAATAGTGGCAAGAATTTTACAATAAATAGAGAGTCATTTCTTCATTTTTACTCACCCCTCTTCTTACAAACTCTCTCATATATTCTTACACTCTTCTAACAAAAGATCACTAGATCTAGAGAGTTGTTCTTCTTTCTTCTATTGTGATTCTCATATAGGTCCTTCTCTAAGGCGAGATCACGAGCATTCTACAAGCCATCCAAGCAAGGGTCCTTGATTGATTTGTTCCTCCACAAGATTTCTGTAGCAAAAATTTGGTAGTTCATATTTCACATATTTGTTGTGTTATAGTAGTGTTGGTTTGGTCCTTCGTGTTACGGACTCGGTATTTAGCTTTGTACCAGAAAAAGGTGTAAGCAAAGTTGTGAAGGCTTCTCCACTAAGTTGAAGGAGTTTGTTGACATAGTGCTTGAACTCTCGAGTAGGTGACTCGGGGAGTGGAGTAGGGCAAGGAAGGTGTCCTTGTTGCCGAACCACTATAAATCGGTTGTGTCATTTCTATCCTTTACTTTACTTACTTTACTTGCATTACTCATAGATCTATACTATCTCCTCATTCATACGATTTCACATAACATCGAATCTAAAAGTTTTGAAACTAACTAAAATCGGAAAAACTATTCAACCCCCTTCTAGTTTTCCACAATTGGCATCAAGAGCTAAGTTTATAAAAGTTTTAAAGTAAACCGTATTTTAAAAACTTTTCGATCACTATGGGTTCTGAAAGTTACAAGGAAGGGCAATCCATGCATCGACCTCCACTACTTGAAACTAATGGTTTTATATATTGGAAAAATAGATTCGAAACGTATGTGAAGTCTAAAGATATTGATCTTTGGTACATCATTGTTGAAGGCAATTTTGAAGCCACTGCAAAAGATGAAAATGGAAATTTAGTTAACATACCTCATGATAAACTCACCGATGATATTAAGAAAAAGCTTTCCAAAAATAGTGAAGCTAAAATGGTTTTATATAATACGTAACCCAAAAAGGAATTCGAAAGAATCTCCATGCTTAAAACCTCTAAAGAAATTTGGAATTCTTTAGTTGTAACTCATCAAGGTAATCAACAAGTGAAAAACAATAAAATAGATTTATTTGTTCAACAATATGAACAATTTTCAATATTGGATGAGGAAACTATAGATCATTCTTTTGATAACTTTAATACAATAATTACATCTATACAAGCACTTGATGAATCTTTCTCTAGTCGTAATCATGTTAGGAAGTATCTAAGGGCACTTCCATCGAAGTGGAGATCTAAGGTGACGGCAATCGAAGAATCAAAAGACTTGACAATCCTCACCCTTGATGAAATCATAGGCAATTTAAAGGTCTATGAGCTTGTCCTTGCTAAAGATTCCGAAGCCCCAAAAGTGAAAGAGAAGCACAAATCTCTTGCCCTTAAAGCCAAGAAGGTCTCAGCGATGATGAGAACTCCTCTTCGGATAGTGATGAAGAGGAGCATGCCATGGCGGTAAGGGACTTCAAAAAGTTCTTTAGAAGAAAGGGAAGATATGTCAAACAACCATATGACGACAAGAAAGGATTCCGGAAAAGCAAAGAGGACGAGAAAGCAAGGGATGATCGCGCTTGCTTTAAATGTGGGGACCCAAACCACTTTATTAGTAAGTGTCCCAAACGTGATGATCAAAAAGCATTCGTGAACGGTTCATGGGGAATGAGCGAGGAGGAGGACGAAGAAATTTGTCTCATGGAAAATGACGAGGTATGTCATGAATACTATAGTAGCTCATCATTAGATGATGACTCATTGCATAATGAATATGATAAACTTTGCAAAATTAGTTTAAAAGTAATCAACAAAAACAAGTTTTTGAAAAACCAAAACCAACATTTAGAAAAGGAAGTCATAGAGTTAAAGGCAAAATTAAAACGTCTAGAAAAGGGGAAGATAGCAAGTGGAGAATGTGAACTTTGCGTTCAACTTCAAACACAAGTTGATCATCTAGACTCTAAGATTGCTAGAATGAACACTAATACCCTAGATATGATATTGGATAGTGTTAAAACAGAAACAACCAAAAGGTTTAGGTTTTCAAAGAACTTGATGCGTCAACTAGTGAAAACAAAGAAACACAATTCGAAAAGCAATAGAAAACAAACCATCAGAGTCACGGATCCCACGGATCCCACAAAAAGGAACCGCTAGTGTACGCCGGGGATACGTGGGTCTGAAGCAAACAATGGTAATAATATAGCTTCCTCGTCTAGAAGCGATTTTGTTATTGTTAATAAGAAGAAACCAACCAATGTTACCATTAGACAACCACCTCCAAGACATAATCAAAGTTTTACAAGAAACAAAGGTCCATCATTTTCAAAACCGAACACATCTAGGATACCTAATAATGTTTATCTGAGAAGTAACCATCAAATGGGATGGAATTCAAATATGCAAAATGGCTTTCCATTTCAAAACTTTGCACCATGGAACGCATACTCACCTTATCCATATATGTCTAACATGAATGGAATGTTTAACACTAATGGACCCATGAACAAATGGGGACCAAACTTTTGAGTTAATTGTTTTCTTAGGTGTGCTTAAAGGTCTAGATCCGGATGAGTGGATCAAGGATAGCGGGTGCACGAGGCACATGATCGGCAATAAAGATTTATTCTCCACATATGAATCCTTCAATGGAGGAAATGTGGTATTTGGAAATAGCAAAAGCAAAATCATCGGTAAAGGTACGATTTCTAACAAATCTCTAACCATTAACGATGTGTGTCACGTAGAAAACCTAAACTTTAACCTCTTAAGTATATGACAAATATGTGATAACAAGTGCAACGTACTTTTTAACGAAACCGGTAGTAAGATATTGAAAAACGGTATCACTATAGGTAGAGGAATTAGGAAACATGGAGTCTATGACATTAAAATCGGTAATGAACCTCAAGACAAACTTTGTCTTACTTCTATGGATGATATTTCGACCTTATGGCATCGAAGATTGGGTCATGCCAATATGCGACTTCTTCAATCGCTATCATCCAAAGATCTAGTAAGAGATCTACCAAAATTAAAATATGAACATTACTTTTGTGATGCTTGTAATGTAGGAAAACAAGTCCATGCTAGTCACAAAGCTAAAAACATGGTCTCTACAACTAAGTGTCTAGAATTACTACACATGGATTTATTTGGTCCATCCACTATCCAATGTTATGGAGGCAACTACTACACTTTGGTTATAGTGGATGATTACTCTAGGTACACATGGACTAAATTTTTAAAGAACAAAACTGAAACATTCGATTACTTTGAAATATTAAGAAAGAAAATCCAAAGACAATTAGGAAGTCCTATAGTGTCTATTAGAATGGATCATGATAGGGAATTTGATAATGAAGTGCAATTTGGAGCCTTTTGTGACGCTAATGGTATTACTCACAACTTCTAGGCTCCTCGCACTCCACAATCGAATGGGGTAGTTGAAAGAAAGAATAGAACCCTACAAGAAATGAGTCGCACCATGCTAAATGAGCAATCCATACCTCAAAAGTTTTGGTGCAATGCCATTGATACATCAACGTACATACTTAACCGAGTCTTAATTAGACCATTTTTAGGAAAAACTCCATATGAGTTACTTCGAGGCGAAAATCCTACGCTAAATCACTTTAGAGTCTTTGGTAGCAAATGTTTTCTACTTAACACTAAAGATTACCTTACAAAATTTGATCCTAAGTCAACCAAAGGTATCTTTTTAGGTTACTCTCCTAATAGCAAAGCTTACGTCATATTAAATAAAGAAACAATGGAGGTTGAAGAGTCATTAAACGTAAAATTTGATGAGAGTCCACCCAAACCTACTCTACCTCTTGTCGATGATGAGATTGTCGAGAGTGAAGCTATTGTAATAAAGGAAAAGACAAAAGAAGAAGAAGAACCTTTAAATGATGAAATCATAAATATTAAAGAGTCTAAAGATCACCCCGTAGATAAGGTCATAGGAAAGTTAAACGAAAGAACCTTAAGGTCTCAAGTCCAAAACCAAAGTAGCTTATTTTGTTTTGTCTTAACCATAGAACCTAAGAATACACAAGAAGCCATAAAAGATGAAAGTTGGGTAATGGCTATGCAAGAAGAGTTAAATCAATTTGTTTCTAACGATGTTTGGACACTCGTTCCTCCACCTAGTAATCAAACCATAATAGGAACCAAATGGGTATATAAAAACAAGTTAGATGCAAATGGTGTAGTGTCTAGAAACAAAGCTATACTCGTTGCCCAAGGGTATAATCAACAAGAAGGAATAGACTTTGATGAGACCTATGCCCCGTGGCTAGATTAGAGTCTATAAGAATACTTCTTGCTTATGCTTGTGCTAATGATCTTAAGCTTTATCAAATGGATGTCAAAAGTGCTTTTCTAAATGGTTTTATTAATGAAGAAGTATACGTAAGACCAATGTCATCCGACACTAAACTCACAAAAGATGAAGACGGCGAATCCGTTGATAACACAAAATACCGTGGCATGATTGGTAGTCTTCTCTACCTCACGGCTAGTCGGCCGGATATCATGTTTAGTGTTTGTCTATGTGCTAGGTTTCAAGAAGATCCTAAAATATCACATCTAGAAGACGTCAAAAGGATATTTAGATACATTAAGCGTACGACTCAATTAGGATTGTGGTATCCTAAGGGTACGGGGGTGGAAACAAATGTATATGCAGATTCTGACCATGCAGGTGATTATGTTGACCGAAAAAGTACAAGTGGAGTATGTACTTTTATGGGATATTGTTTAACATCTTGGTTCTCAAAGAAGCAAACGGCATTAGCTATATCAACAACCGAAGCCGAAAATGTCTCCGCCGGCAAAGCATGCCAACAAGCACTATGGATGAAACAAGCGTTAGTTGACTACGACATTCACCTAAGTGACATAGCCATTCTATGTGACAACAAAGGTGCCATCGACTTAAGCAAGAATCCGGTATTGCACTCTCACACCAAGCATATAGAGATTCGTCATCACTTCTTAAGAGACAATGTTCAAAAGGGGAACATCTCTATTGAGAAGGTAGCGTCCGAAGACAACATAGCCCTCACCAAACCTCACGGGAACCGTTGAAGCGGGAATAATTCAACCTACTTCGTCTTGGTCTTGGTCTCATGGAACAATCGTCGTAATTAGTTTTTTAAACTCTACAAGGTATGTAAACACTAGCCTTCCTCTTTCTGAGTCTAGGATCTCTATTTCACACACAACTCACAAGCAATACGGGAATTTTCAAAACCCAAGATAGGTTTTACCTATAACACGTACTCTCATATATTTTTTTAGGCAAGTGCCTTTTGCAAACACGTAATTGCATATCTACTTCTTTTCACTCAAGAATAAACGTTTTCTTCACACAAAGAAATCTCTTTTCAAAATGTTTTTCTAAAAGGATACTTCTTCCCGTATCACTTTCATAAAAGCCATTTCTCACGTCTAGGAAAAATCGCTTTTTCATTATTAATACAAAGTAAAAACCCGTTTTCATTGCATCTCATGTCTTTTGAATGCTAAAGAGGACACATAACTAATATGTGTTTTCGGGTACATTTATTTAAGAAACAATGAATTAGGAGCACTCGGGTTATCTCACATAATAGTGTGCTTTTTCACTTCTAGTTTATTTTCTTTTCGTTTTAGGAGTCGAGATAACCGCAACTCCAAATGGTTTGCATATAGGCACACACTAGGCACAAATGTTTCCAAAAGGAAAATTTTGAGCTGCACGAGTCACCAAGACGACATATCCCAGCCTTTCTTGGGCCGGTTCCCTCAAGGGAAGGATCCGTGGGATCCGTGAGACAGAAGCTAAATTTATCTTCTATTTTTCTCACTTTGGATGAAAACTTCAATATTTTCATCATTTTTTTGGGAGTATGTTACTTAATGCTTGTGTTCTCATGATCACATGCCTTAAATTCATATCTAATCATTAGATTTTAATCCACATTTTGGGTCAAGCATTCATTACAACACATTATTTTTCTATAAATAGGATTCCCAAAATGCTTGCATATTCATCACTCTCAACCTCACAAACAAACATCATCATGTCATCCAAAAGATCTTCCAACATAGATGAATCACCTAGTGCAAACAATCCCTTTCAAGAAATCCAAAACTTTGTCCTCCCACCTTCCAAAGTACCACCACCCAAATCTAGAAAAACCGCACGGATTAGCATCCAGCCTTGTTGCTTAGCAAAACCATCATCAAATGGTTCATCACCAACCACTCATTCACCACAAAATTCTTCCATTATAGCACCTCCTTCATCACTAACAAGTACACCAACTTCATCACCCATCAAATCCCCACCTAAGGTCACTCTTTTGGAACTCCTTAAGACTCCAACAAGATCTCAACAAACCAACCAAAAAGAACTAGTCTTTTTAACACCTCCCACATCTCCAAGCACAATCTTCAAAGACCTTGAAACCTCACCACCTTTAGTTCCCATTGTGTTACAAGAAGATCTAGGTTCTTTTCCACCACCACTTCCAAACATTCCGGACATTGATCCGTATTTTCCAACTTTTCCACCACAACTTCCGCATCTCACACATGAAACTAACCCGGAAAATTTCCGCACACATTACCCACATCACTTACATTGTGAACATTGCCAATCCATTAGGGATCTTGCAATAGAAATTAGGGAAGAAATGCGAGTCATACTTAACCTCATCCTTGATCGCATCAACATCATCACTCACCAAAACTTCCATCCAAAACCTTATGCAAGCATGGAAAGTTTTTAGTATTTTCTTTTGACTCATTTTTAAGAACAAGTCTTGTTCTTAGTTTTACATGCTTGTATGTGGCATAATACCACTACCTTTGTTATTTTATTACAAGGCTTTGTTCACATACCTTGGCTCCCAATCTTGATTCTCATCAGTCACAAGATTCTTTATGCATGTTATTACTAACCTTTTCTTTGTAGGTAGTTTTATTTTCTCACTTGACGCCCATTCTAGGGGAGCCCATTTGGAGATTCGGGAGCTACCATCGAGGGGGAGTTGTTTTCAAAACATACATCTAATCTTAAGAGATTCATTATGTTTTGTCATCAACAAAAGGGGGACTATTTTAGCGATCTCTTTGTGTTTTGTTGATAACAAATAGTAATAGTTTATTAGGATGGGTAAAACCACAACCCATGACCCATACCCATGGAGCATATCTATAACCCATGGAGTTAACCCATACCCATTTGACTAGATGCATTGCATCTATTAGATACATTGTATCTACTTAGATACCCCTGGTTCAAACCATAACCCATGACCCATAACCCAAAAACCCATGGGCAAAGAGGAGCGTCTCACGGATCTCTGGAGTTATACTAGACGGATCTGTGGAAAACTAGAAGGGGGGGTTGAATAGTTTTACCAATTTAAAACTTCCTTTAAAATATTTAGATCGACTTATGTCAATCTATTTGGTTGTTTATGTTGGACGTTGATAGATAAGTATATAAACGTGTAATGAAAGATAAAGAGTAAGAAGCACATCACCACGACACAAGTTATTTATAGTGGTTCGTGTAACACCCCAACCCGACAAGGGTAGAAGTGTCACAGTCTGGTGTCATATCAGAACATACAAGTAAAATCTTCAAGCGAAAATCTTTAAATAATAATGCACCAAGTCATAATAACCAAAGATTTACAAGGGAAATTACAAAATCCAAAAGTTAGAATAAAATGAAATCTCAAAACAAAAGCCCGCCAAAACAAGTCCAAATAATAAGGTAACTAGGGTTAGTCCACTCGGATAATCCACCTCTCACCCAATCAAAGCCCATCTTCAAACCTAAAACCGCCGCAGAAAAGAAATGCGGTGAGCTTAAAAGCCCGGTGAGCGAGATATAACAAAGCGAAAGCTAAATAAAATCAAATGCAAATGAAACAAAGGAACGGATAACAAGTCGTGAGCGAAATGAGAGTAATGAGTCAAAGAGGATCCTGCAGAACACAATTATCTGAGATATCCAAAACGAGCAGATAACAAGGAGAGCAAAGCGAAGCAAAGTATCGATGACATATAAACCAGCACATACAAACCAGACATACAAGAACTGAAACATAAGTAAACATAGCAGGCATAGCATCCACACAACGTATATGTCATACAATCAATTCAGGAAATCAAAGTACATACCAGCCAAACAGATATCTACAGGAAAGCGGAAGCAATTAATTAATCAGTGAGCATGGCAATTCACACAGGTCAAAACTCTTAATAGAAGACATGATCAGTATCATAACAGCGGAAGTGCTAACAGCAGTCAATACATAGCAGTCACACGTAACAAGTAGGAATACAGTATGAACACTATATTTAAAAGAATTAAATACATAGCAGGGCAATTAAACAAGTTAACAAGCTAGACGTCATAAGTTGAACCATCCACCAAATCAAACAGTAGCATAAACCGAAATGCAAACATGGCAGGTCAACAACAAGCAAATAAGGACACCACGAATAGTCATAGTCCACAAGATTTAATCGAACGAGGTACAAAAGATAAACAGATCAACAATCGATTGCACACAAGCATGGTTGCCAGACAAATCAAAAGGACCACAGAACAGTAAGATAGCATATCATCAGATGACCACAAGTAAATCTTATAATCGCATGTTAATCATATCATAACAGGGTAATCAGTTAGTCACATAACACATGAATAGCATAACCAAATCCAATAAACATATAATAACCCAGACGTGAATGGAACGATAATCGAAGTAACGGAATGAGAGTGTGATGATCAAAGCAATGTAATGTATAAATCTTGGTAGTAGAGTGAGTCATATAAGGGTCTTGAGTAATAAACAAGTAATCAGATTATGGTGCGTTGGGGAATCTGAAGGTACAATATAGGTTATCAAAAGTGTAAGGGTTATCGTAAATCTACCGAGCCCGTAAACATATCATATCATATCATATCATAAGTAGCCATTGTATTCGGAGGGTGACCTCGGAATACCATACATAATAGGAGGAGACCTCGGTAACAAATGGAGTAGCTAACTCCCAAAAATGTGAAGACGCGGATTGCACCCGACATCATTCACCAAACAAAGCTCCAATCGATTAAATCCTCGAAACAAATCAAATCTAGGATGCATCCATCGCCCCCAAAACATATAATGGCCAAATCATATACATATAGTGAGCTCATAATCAAATCAAAATGGGACGGTGTGGAACATCACTCAACCACACTAAAGTCATGCCATTGGTGCATCAATGACACGGTCAGTTACCTTCGACTAGGAAACAAATTTTGGCTCGGGTATCAAACCGAAGGGTCATAATCATGTCATATCATATCATAAGGGTTCATATCAAAGTTCATATCGAGTTCATATCAAAGTTCATATCAAGTTTCATATCGAAGATTCATATCATAGGTTCATTATCAAAGTGCATATCAAAGGTTCATAATCGGAAGGTTCATATCGGTGGTTCACATTAAACAGTTCACATAGGAGATTCAATCAAAGGAAACATAGCAAGGTTATAGGAAGCCCTAGTAAGAAGGCTCGAGTAAAAGCATAACAGTCCAAAGCTAGAATCAAAAGATGAACACGAATCATGAGAAACCTTAAGAGGTAAGGTCAGAATATCTGTACCTTAGCAACGAAATCAAAGCAAACAAGAAAGTTACACCGGGAAGCAACGTCGTATCTCCTTCAACGTATCTACACGAATTGATATCATATATTACTTATATACTCAATTTATAAGCTTCTTATGCATGTGTAAGTGTTTTACTTATTGATATCCTTGTTTTATCTTTCCTTTTCTTAAACTCATATTTGGACCAGACTTTAGCGATTTTATAAAATACTTACTTAGCTCAAAAGAAATCAAGTAAAATCCAGGGTTCCCATATGAGTTAAAAGAGTCTCCAAAATTGGTGGGTTCTATCTCTATGCCAAATGGCCTATGGAAAATCACAAGTCCAGACCTACCCGAGAAGTGGTCGAAAATACACCTTAAAAGTTTACACTCATTGGACCTGTTTAGACACCTTGGAAAAATTCCCAAAACTCCCAGAATTTCATTTATAACCTAAATGTCACTCCTGTAAAAGGAGAGCTCCCAATTCTTTATGGTTTGAAAATGAAAAATCAAACAATCCAACCAAATTTCAGACCCGTTTTATCAGCTTTGACACTTGATCTTGTAAAATTCAAAAGTACGACTTAGACAACTCCCAATTCGACCAAACCACTTGGAAAACTTAACTAAGACATAAAATAGACTTTTCCAACAAAAACCCAGATTATTTCACTTATAAAACTTGATCTATGACACACACAAATTCGACATATGATGCTGTCCAGTTTTAGGGTCTATTAAAACCATTATAAGCACATGTTTTACCTACCCAAACGCACCCACTTTGATCCAAAACAGCCCCCATTCAATGTTTTTGCTCTTTTCTTTTCTAATCTTTTTGGTAACAATTTTATTATACGACAACGTTATCATTTTATGTGACAAACATATTCATTATTTCATGTGTTTCATTTTCGTATAACAAGCCCTAGAATGACCTCCAAAGCCACGAATTAAATAAGAAAACACAAAGGAAGAGACGTGAGATGATGATACGTTACCCTCGTAGCGTGTACGTGACAAAGGAACAAGAATCAAAGCACCAAAAATCAATACCAAGCCTCCTTGGTCAATCCAAAACCCACGGCTACAAACTAAACCACACAACCAAGCTTCTTTTCGAACCAAACACAATAACCACGTCCACCAATCGATCATACACTATCACGAGCCTCCTAGGAACCTTTGTTTGGAAGAAATTCGGATCAAAATGAGGAAAATAACAAGGTGGCCGCCACTAAAATGATGAGAGAAAATACTTTTAGGGTTTTTGTGATTTTGAAATGAGAAGGAAATGGTAAATGAGATATTAATGAAATTGATTTAGGAATTAATGAGGAGCCTAATAGAGGCCGGCCATGGGGAAAGAGGACCAAAATTTAATTTCCAAACTTATCTCCAATTATGTATCTAGTCCTCTTTGTAGTCCAAGTTAATATGTGTACATTTGGTATGTTAATTAGTTACTTAGGATTAATTCTTTCATGTTCATTTAATTTATAACATAAGTTTATTATTCCATAATGTGCATATATTATTAATGAGATAATACTTGTTAAACGATGTTGAAGTGTTTCCCGAGTTTGTAAAAATTTTAATTTGAGGGCAAAATTGTCATTTCACGCGATTGAGATTTTAGGGTTTTACAACTCTTCCCCTCTAAAAGAAAATTTTCGTCCTCGAAAATTGAAGTCGCAGGGTACACAGACGCGCAGTTTAAAGCGACGTAGCAATCCATAGTTTCATACTGGTCATAATCGTATCGGTTTCAAAGCGTACAAATCTTACACGTAATGGATATCGGTGAGAATCTCACAAAGAGGTACAAAATTCCAAACGAACATGAGGAGTGTCAAATAACGGATATAAGCCTTATTCCATTCACGTACCAACCCGTGCATTTCCCAACACGTCGTATGATTTCAATAAGTTCAAATTATATGATCTCGGTATTATCACGTTGATCAGCGTCATAATACTTGCATCACATAACAAGCCCTTATCGTCATCATATTCGTCCCGGTCATGACAAATCACATAACCAATATCACGACAAAACATATCATATACAGATATCAAGTAACATACCAAAGCAGACTGGATCACAAATATATAGCATATATCACATCAAACAACTTACCATACCACAAAGGAGAGAACGCCACCAACTTGCGTGAAACGGTTCCTCATGACTCATTACGGAAGATTCAAAAGAAAAGCTGAGATATTACCAAAGTGCCAAAAGATGACGCTTCACGATTCAAACCGAGTTCTGAACAAATCAAGGAAGAGCAATGCCGATCGAAATCACATAGCAAAATATCAAACCGCCACAAATGCATGACAAACAAATCGGAGTAACACAAATCGCGCCCAAATCATATGAAGTAGATGAACCTTCTCACCACCGGTTGAACCTTGTCTTCGTCATTGCGTCTTTGGTTGATTCGTCCGACTTCCTCCAAGAAGATCTCGATGTTTCCAACAAAGACGGCGATGGTGTGGCTTCGCTTCACGAACCTCTCACTCGAGGGATCATTGCGAGAGCGCGAGTTCGGCACCATCGTCTTGGCTCCACGGGTAGTCTCCATCTAACGATCGACAAACGGATGTGCGAAGACAAAATAATAAAATCAAATGTGAGAGAAGAAGACCAAAAGCGGTGAAGACAAAAGATTATCAAGTCAAAACCGAATGACAATCAAAAGGAATCGAATATATCGAATGCAGACGGAAGCCTAATGTCTACCCAATCCTCACAGGTCAATCCTAAGGTCAACAAGACGAAACCTTAGCTTCGATACCATAATTGTAACACCCCAACCCGACAAGGGTAGAAGTGTCACACGGTGTCATATCGAACATACAAGTAAAATTTTCAAGCGGAAGTCTTTAAATAATAATGTACCAAGTCATAATAACCAAAGATTTACAAGGAAATTACAAAATCCAAAAGTTAGAATAAAATGAAATCTCAAAACAAAAGCCCGCCAAAACAAGTCCAAATAATAAGGTAACTAGGGTTAGTCCACTCGGATAATCCACCTCTCACCCAATCAAAGCCCATCTTCAAACCTAAAACCCGCAGCAGAAAAGAAATGCGGTGAGCTTAAAAGCCCAAATGAATGATATAACAAAGCGAAAGCTAAATAAAATCAAATGCAAATGAAACAAAGGAACGGATAACAAGTCGTAGCGAAATGAGAGTAATGAGTCAAAGAGGATCCTGCAGAACACAATTATCTGAGATATCCAAAACGAGCAGATAACAAGGAGAGCAAAGCGAAGCAAAGCATCGATGACATATAAACCAGCACATACAAACCGTACATACAAGAACTGAAACATAAGTAAACATAGCGGGCATAGCATCCACACAACGTATATGTCATACAATCAATTCAGAAATCAAAATACATACCACCAAACAGATATCTACAGGAAAGCGGAAGCAATTAATTAATCGATGAGCATGGCAATTCACATGTGTCAAAACTCTTAATAGAAGACATGATCAAGATATAATAATGAAGTGCTAATAAAGATCAATACATAGCAATACACGTAACAAGTAGGAATACAGTATGAACACTATATTTAAAAGAATTAAATACATAGCAGGGCAATTAAACAAGTTAACAAGCTAGACGTCATAAGTTGAACCATCCACCAAATCAAACAGTAGCATAAACAGAAATGCAAACATGGCAGGTCAACAACAAGCAGATAAGGACACCACGAATAGTCATAGTCCACAAGATTTAATCGAACGAGGTACAAAAGATAAACAGATCAACAATCGATTGCACACAAGCATGGTTGCCAGACAAATCAAAAGGACCACGATAAAGAAGATAGCATATCATCAGATGACCACATGTAAATCTTATAATCGCATGTTAATCATATCATAACAGGGTAATCAGTAGTCACATAACACATGAATAGCATAACCAAATCCAATAAACATATAATAACCCGGTACGTGAATGGAACGATAATCGGAAGTAACGGAATGAGAGTGTGACAGATCAAAGCAATGGAATGTACAAATCTTGGTAGTAGAGTGAGTCATATAAGGGTCTTGAGTAATAAACAAGTAATCCAGATTATGGTGCGTTGGGGAATACAGAAGGTACAATATAGGTTATCAAAAGTGTAAGGGTTATCAGAAATCTACCCGAGCCCAGAAACATATCATATCATATCATATCATAAGTAGCCATTGTATTCGGAGGGGTGACCTCGGAATACCATACATAATAGGAGGGGAGACCTCAGTAACAAATGGAGTAGCTAACTCCCAAAATGTGAAGACGCGGATTGCACCGACATCATTCACCAAACAAAGCTCCAATCGATTAAATCCTCAAACAAATCAAATCTAGGATGCATCCATACGCCCCCAAAACATATAATGGCCAAATCATATACATATAGTGAGCTCATAATCAAATCAAAATGGGGACGGTGTGGAACATCACTCAACCACACTAAAGTCATGCCATCGGTGCATCAATGACACGGTCAGTTACCTTCCGACTAGGAAACAAATTTTGGCTCGGGTATCAAATCAAGGGTCAAAGCATATTCATATCATAAGGGTTCATATCATAAAAGTTCATATCAAAGTTCATATCAAAGTTCATATCAAGTTTCATATCGAAGATTCATATCATAGGTTCATTATCAAAGTGCATATCAAAGGTTCATAATCGGAAGGTTCATATCGGTGGTTCACATTAAGCAGTTCACATAGGAGATTCAATCAAAGGAAACATAGCAAGGTTATAGGAAGCCCTAGTAAGAAGGCTCGAGTAAAAGCATAAGGTCAAAGCTAGAATCAAAAGATGAACACGAATCATGAGAAACCTTAAGAGGTAAGGTCGAATATCGTGCACCTTAGCAACGAAATCAAAGCAAACAAGAAAGTTACACCGGAAGCAACGTCGTATCTCCTTCAACGTATCTACACGAATTGATATCATATATTACTTATATACTCAATTTATAAGCTTCTTATGCATGTGTAAGTGTTTTACTTATTGATATCCTTGTTTTATCTTTCCTTTTCTTAAACTCATATTTGGACCGGACTTTAGCGATTTTTATAAAATACTTACTTAGCTCAAAAGAAATCAAGTAAAATCCAGGGGTTCCCATATGAGTTAAAAGAGTCTCCAAAAATTGGTGGGTTCTATCTCTATGCCAAATGGCCTATGGAAAATCACAAGTCCAGACCTACCCGAGAAGTGGTCGAAAATACACCTTAAAAGTTTACACTCATTGGACCTGTTTAGACACCTTGGAAAAATTCCCAAAACTCCCAGAATTTCATTTATAACCTAAATGTCACTCCTGTAAAAGGAGAGCTCCCAATTCTTTATGGTTTGAAAATGAAAAATCAAACAATCCAACCAAATTTCAGACCCGTTTTATCAGCTTTGACACTTGATCTTGTAAAATTCAAAAGTACGACTTAGACAACTCCCAATTCGACCAAACCACTTGGAAAACTTAACTAAGACATAAAATAGACTTTTCCAACAAAAACCCATATTATTTCACTTATAAAACTTGATCTATGACACACAAAAATTCGACATATGATGCTGTCCAGTTTTAGGGTCTATTAAAACCATTATAAGCACATGTTTTACCTACCCAAACGCACCCACTTTGATCCAAAACAGCCCCCATTCAATGTTTTTGCTCTTTTCTTTTCTAATATTTTTGGTAACAATTTTATTATACGACAACGTTATCATTTTATGTGACAAACATATTCATTATTTCATGTGTTTCATTTTCGTATAACAAGCCCTAGAATGACCTCCAAAGCCACGAATTAAATAAGAAAACACAAAGGAAGAGACGTGAGATGATGATACGTTACCCTCGTAGCGTGTGCGTGACAAAGGAACAAGAATCAAAGCACCAAAATCAATACCAAGCCTCCTTGGTCAATCCAAACCCACGGCTACAAACTAAACCACACAACCAAGCTTCTTTTCGAACCAAACACAATAACCACGTCCACCAATCGATCATACACTATCACGAGCCTCCTAGGAACCTTTGTTTGGAAGAAATTCGGATCAAAATGAGGAAAATAACAAGGTGGCCGCCACTATGAGGAGAGAAAATACTTTTAGGGTTTTCTTTGGTTTTTGAAATGAGAAGGAAATGGTAAATGAGATATTAATGAAATTGATTTAGGCATTGAATGAGGAGCCTAATAGAGGCCGGCCATGGGGGAAAGAGGACCAAAATTTAATTTCCAAACTTATCTCCAATCATGTATCTAGTCCTCTTTGTAGTCCAAGTTAATATGTGTACATTTGGTATGTTAATTAGTTACTTAGGATTAATTCTTTCATGTTCATTTAATTTATAACATAAGTTTATTATTCCATAATGTGCATATATTATTAATGAGATAATACTTGTTAAACGATGTTGAAGTGTTTCCCGAGTTTGTAAAATTTTTAATTTGAGGGCAAAATTGTCATTTCAGCGATTGAGATTTTAGGGTTTCTGACACCTTCCTTGCCCTACTCCACTCCTCGAGTCACCTACTCGAGAGTTCGTAAACACTACACCAATCTCCTTATGGCGGAGAAGCCTTCACAACGTCGCTTAACCTTTTTCCGTACAAAGCTAAATACCGAGTTCTTTCACACCAAGGCGAACCACACCTAACACAACGTCGCCTACCCTTTATAATGTGCTAGGCTAACCACCGAGTTCTTTCACGCCAAGGAGAACTAATCCTATCACAACCGCCTACCCTTTATTAGGTACTAGGCTAAGCACCTAGTTCCATTACCATGGAGGAACTACTACCCTTCCAACACTGACACCTAATATCAAGGAGATCTACTCCTTGTTACAATATCATCAAGGATATCACCATCCTTGAAATAAACATCTACTTATAAGTATAATGATGCACCTCATCAATTATACGACCTAAGCATTCTTCCCAAATGCTACTTGATTAGATTCATCGGCATCCTTCACTAATGCCTTTGACACAACGCTTGGCACCTTCACTAATGCCTTCGTCTTGACACCTTTAGCATTCTTCACTAATGCTTTGACACGGATGATGAGCACCTTTCACTAATGCTTTCATCTTGATACTTTCGGCATTCTTCACTAATGCCTTCAACCCAACATCTATGGAGAAAGGTAGATCTATCAACAAGAGAACCCGTTGTCTTGATGATGACGAAACATGGCAACTCATGGACTTGAGCTTGCGTCTTAAAGATGTGGTGATCTTTCCTTTAAGAGGAACCTAGAAGATCACACAAAACAAAGACAAAACTACATAGATCACTTGGATCTAAGGTTAGAGGTTAGAATACTTTGGGGAAGTATGTGTGTAAAGTGCACCTAGAGAGGAAGAAATGACTCTCTATTTATAGAGAAATTCTCTTACATTTCCCGGATCCCACGGATCCCTTCCACTTGGGATCCGCTAGCACAAAGCCGAGGATCCGTGGGCGCTCCTCTTTGCCCATGGGTATTTTTGGTTATGGGTCATGGGTTATGGGTTGATCCATGGTTTCTTTCTAGATACAATAAACTTAGTCAAGTGGTATATATAAAACCATGGGTTATGGGTCAATACCATTTGCTAGTTTTACCCATTTAGTGTATACTTGTTTTACCCAACTACATTCAATGTATTTGGTCAATGGGTCAAATACTTAAGTTTCTACCCATTTACATTACCCAATATACTACATACTAGTTATGTATATTTACCCAAATATGTAAACACTAGTTGTTGTACATATGTAATACTAAATCATAAAATCACTTATACTTGTTTTAGTGTTTATGTGAAATGTGAATATGTTAGAAACTATTAGTTCAAACCATTTACGTATTTTATTTGTTTCGTTAATATGATTTTACGTTTGTTATCGACAAAACATTAGAAGATCGTAAAATATAAATAAACGTTTTTACGGCTTATTTGTATTAACAGGATCCTTCAAGCAAGGGATCCGTGGGATCCGTGCAACAGTGGCAAGAATTTGCCTATAAATAGAGAGCCATTTCTTCATTTTTACTCACCCCTCTTCTTACAAACTCTCTCATATATTCTTACACTCTTCTAACAAAAGATCACTAGATCTAGAGAGTTGTTCTTCTTTCTTCTATTGTGATTCTCATATAGGTCCTTCTCTAAGGCGAGATCACGAGCATTCTACAAGTCATCCAAGCAAGGGGTCCTTGATTGATTTGTTCCTCCACAAGATTTCTGTAGCAAAAAGCTTGTAGTTCATATTTCACATATTTGTTGTGTTATAGTAGTGTTGGTTTGGTCCTCCGTGTTACGGACTCGGTATTTAGCTTTGTACCGGAAAAAGGTGTAAGCAACGTTGTGAAGGCTTCTCCGCCAAGTTGAAGGAGTTTGTTGACATAGTGCTTGAACTCTCGAGTAGGTGACTCGGGGAGTGGAGTAGGGCAAGGAAGGTGTCCTTGTAGCCGAACCACTATAAATCGGTTGTGTCATTTCTATCCTTTACTTTACTTACTTTACTTGCATTACTCATAGATCTATATTATCTCCTCATTCATACGATTTCACATAACATTGAATCTAAAAGTTTTTGAAACTAACTTAAAATCGGCAAAACTATTCAACCCCCCTTTTAGTTTTCCACACCCCTTTTTGTCAAAGCAAAAAGAATGTCTAGACTTCGGTAAGGCTCTCCCTTGATGTATACTCCCCTCGCTTGGAGGCCACCAAGGAATCGAGAAATGGCTCTTGCTACAAAAAAAAATTAGATAACAAAAATACAATATCCAACATGTAGCAACCAAGACAAATATAAACCAAAAAAGAATAAAAGAGAGGCTAAGTAGCCAAACTAGAAAGATAATCCAACCCTAAAATAAGAAACAAGCCCATGCATTCATAGAAGATACATGATCACACATAAGGTGTGAGTACAACATAAAGACAAGAAAATTAAAACTACATGAAGCATATATTAATCTATAGTGACTTGAAAGGCCCTAAGATTTGCTTCAAATTCAAAAGGGATCCTAGACATTTATTCTTGAAAACTAAACATGAACATGTTTAGTTGGTTGGGCTATTGGTTGGTGGAGAAGGTGGTATGATGGGCCCTTGTGGTGGTGTCAAGAGGTGTTCCACATAGGAGAACATGAAGTGTAATTCATCCTGAAGAGAGAAGACGAGGTTACGGTTGTGAAGACAACATAGGCAATTTGTACTATGGATATCAATCGGGTGAAGTTGGATAGGTTGTCCCATGATAGAAGATGAAGGAGTTGGTGAGTACGTGGGTGATAGAGTTGGCATAGCATCGTCCAATGGGGTGATAGGTGAGAGGGTTAGTGTCATGTCCATAGAGGATAGTCGAGTACCAAAGGATGAAGAGGAAGATGATGTAGTCCCATTGGAGCGTTTGGTGGTGTGAGAGAGCAAGGGGTACTTTGGGAAGGTGGTGTAGTAACTCCATTATCACCATTATTGTCATGAGTTAAGTCAATGAACACGGTGTCTTGTGGTTGTGATGGTTTGAGTGTGATTTTGGTTAGTGGTCTAACGGTAATCTTAGGTTTCTTGGAGATGTGAGTTGTTGATCCTTGAGTGGACGACATGGTGAAAGAGAGGATTGGGTTGAGGATGAACTGCATAAGACACTTACAATGGTGAAGCCTTACATAGGAAAAAATGGTGTGATTTGAATTAAAGTGAGTGGAGGTGTTCTATGGTAGCCTAAGGGAATATTGGGGTTATAAGAGTTTGTAAAACATTGTAGGTTTTGAGGTTAGGGATGCAGGAATCTAGAGTGAGTAGGAAAAATTCGTCAAACAAGGTGACGGTACCACCAATGTCTCACGGTACCGTTAAATTTAATGGTACCGTGCCCTATTTAACGGTACCATGACATGATGGTCACGAATTTTCCTATTGTTCATGGTTTTGTGCAGCTAAAAAGGGTGTTCTAGGGAGACTATTTTCAACAAATCCTAGTGTCTCAAACTACTAAAGCTTAATTTGCCAAATATAACCCATATTTACCTACTTCTAGCAATCAAAGATAAGCATGAAAATATCTAAAATAAGTCACAAGCATGCAATCAAAAAGACAAAATAAGCTATCATCCAAGAGTAGCATAGATTTAAATTCATGCAAGGTGATAAGGTAATAATCAAACATGCAAGTAAGTTAGAAAAATAACCATAAAATAACTAATTTACAATCCTAACTAGAAAATCCACTAATAGTGATGCTAATCTCTTGTTTTTGACTTGAGCTTGTTCCCGTAGCTTCACTCATCGTCATCACTCGATGAATCATCAAAGGGTTCGTTTTCGAGTGTTAGTAAGGATGATATATGGGACTCACTAAGGGGTTCCATTACTCTATTGACAAGTGTGTACTCAGGATTTTAGAAGTATAAGTGAGTGTTCATGTAGTAATG
The DNA here is from genome assembly GCA_022545495.1 of Chrysanthemum lavandulifolium. Lineage (NCBI taxonomy): Eukaryota > Viridiplantae > Streptophyta > Magnoliopsida > Asterales > Asteraceae > Chrysanthemum > Chrysanthemum lavandulifolium. The sequence continues at coordinate 164,226,277 of CM040238.1, read as the reverse complement.
GTAAAGACGGGTTAGAAACATCACATAGGGTATTAATTTGTTTCTTTTGTCTTTGACATGTATGATTCATTTAGCGAAGAAGTAGGCGAGATTATACAGTTGTCGAAGTGACATGCAATAGAGTATGTGTGCACAACAAGCAGGTAGATACTCCCGATTTCCTACCAGACTCAAAACATTTTCACGCAGAATAACCGCCATGGGTTGAAGAAAATAGCGAAGTTCAACTAAGCGGATTCTGTTGGGATGTTGGACATCAGGTGAATTGCAAAGTACATTAATTAGTTCTTGCGAGGAGGGGACATATGTATGATATGGACCATTTTCTTTTTGACTTAAAGAGTTAAGAGAAAATTTTCAGTGTAGGCATATTGCCCAAGATTTGGAAGACCAAGAATTTGAGGAAATTGCTCAAGTGGTAATAAAAACTTGTCGTTTTGTATCCAAAACCATAAAGAGAATGTTAATTCAAATAATGTCTAAAAACGTTATTGCTATCTTTCGATATCTCTACGTTTTGATGATAAAAAAATGTAAAAACACGTTACGTTAAAATTAACGTAAACAAGTTTTTAATCGAAATATCCCGTTTCTACATACATCACTCTAGGTGAGAACAAACAAATTTACAACTTGACAAGTGATCAAAGAAGGGAATTCGTGTTTCAAACTTCACATTTTTAATGTGACAAAACATTTTTTCAAAAATACATTTTACAAATTATTTTTGAATATTAAAGAAATGTTTTAATGGAAAAATAAGTTTAAAAACTCCCAACAGCTATTTTTCCGCCCAAAACAGCTCCTAACTCCCCAAATAAACTTTCACCACTAAAGGCAAAAATATGAGCGTTTTTGTCTAGGACGGTACCATGGTACCACTAAATTTAGTGGTACCGTCTGGTATTTAGTGGTACCGTCCAATGTAACGGACGCATTTTTTGTCCCTATAAGTACCAGCCCATTTCACAGTTTTTTCTTATCCTTTTTCACATAAAACTTTCTGAGTTTAAGTCTCCTAACACACATACACTCATTTGATCATTTAGATAGTTTTATTTTGTTTTAGAATGATCCTCTCTTCCAACCAAGTGATCACCTTCATTCCTCTCCTAGTGCAAGAGAAGAACACATTATATCAAGAAAATACTTAGTGTTGTAGTCATAGTAGTGTCACTTGTAACACTTGTTACACACTTGTTGTATCTTGATATACATCAAGTAGTATTGAGTCTTATTTTGATAACTTGTGTGGATCTTGTGATCTTGGAGATCTCTTTTTATTTGTGAGTTTGTGTGTTGATCAAGTGGATCAAGTCTATATCGTGGTTATCTAGTAGTTTGTGTGATTATCAAGGATCAGGTAGATCGTGAGTGAGATTGGTACTAGCTAGATTAGTACTCGACATTTAGCTTAGTGTCGTAAATTGTAATAAGCGACGTTGTACGGTTTTCTCCGCCTCAAGGGAGTTTGTTGACATATTTCTTAGAACTCTCGAGTTGGTTACTCGGGGAGTGGAGTAGGGCGAAGAAGATCTTCATGACTGAACCACTATAAATCTCTTATCCCGGTTTGATCTTTTCATCTCTTACTCTTTACTTTCATTACTTGCTTTCTATTGTAGTAGTGTATCTATTATAGTCTTGTTAAGTAAGATTCATATTGTTGTGGTTTGATTTCACAAAGGACTCAATCAAAGTATTTCACAAGTAAACTTTGAAAACTAAATTAAAAAGCGATAAACTATTTAACCCCCCTTCTAGTTTCCCACAATTGGTACCAGAGCCACGTCAATAAAGTTTTAAAATAAATTGTATTTTAAATCTTGAATCGATCAATGGATTTTGAAAAATATCAAGAAGGGCAATCCATGCAAAGACCACCACTTTTTGAAACTGATTGTTTTATCTATTGGAAAACAAGATTTGAAAAACCTATGTGAAATCAAAAGATATTGATCTTTAGCATGTTATTACCGAGGGTGATTTTAAATATATTGAAAAGAATCTGGAAACCAACAAGAATGAAATTATTCCTTACGAAAAACAAAGTGATACTATTAAAAGAAAACTAGCCAAAAATGATGATTTATAATGCTTTGCCAAGAAAATAATTTGAAAGAATTGTTACACGTAATACGGTAAAAGAAATTTGGAAAACTTTGTTTGTCACCCATCAATGTAATAATCAAGTCAAAGAAAATAGGATTGATCTTCTTATACAACAATATGAACAATTTTCCATTTTGGAAGATGAAACTATAGATAATGCTTTTGCTAGATTTAATACTACTGTTACTAATCTTAAAGCTCTTGATGAAGGTTATTCTAGCAAGAATTATGTTAGAAAGTTTCTTAGGGTTCTACATCCCAAATGGAGAGCAAAGGTCACCGCTATTGAAGAGTCAAAGGACTTGGCGACATTATCACTTGATAAACTCATAGGAAACATGAAAATTCACGAAATGATAATCAAGAAAGACTCCGACATAATTAAAGGCAAATGAGAGAAAGTAAGGTCTCTAGCATTAAAAGCCAAGAAGGAGTCAAGTGATGAAGAAAGTTCGGCTTCCGATAGTGAAGACGAATAGTATGCATTAGCAATTAGAGACTTCAAGAAGTTCTTTAAGAGAAGAGGTAGATTTGTTAGACAACCTCGCGACGAAAAGAAGTCGTTCTCAAAGAATCGTGATGATAAGAAAGGAAAAAGTGATAGAAAATGCTTTAGATGCGGAGATCCAAACCACCTAATTGGAGAGTGTCCCAAACCACCGAGAACCAAGAACCAAAGAGCATTTGTAGGAGGTTCTTGGAGTGATAGCGGTGAAGATGAAGAGGAAAATCCCAACGACGAAACATGTCTCATGGCTCACACTTCAAATGAGGTACATTCCGATTCTTTATACTATAGTGATGATAATTCCTCAATAGATGATAACTCACTAATAGATGATAACTCACTAATAAATGATTATAATAAGTTATGTGAAGTAACCTCTAAAATCATATCTAGAAACAAGATGCTAAAAACAAGAAGTATTTGTCTTGAATTTCAAGTTTTATAACTAAAAAAAGAGTTAGCAAACTTTAGAAAAATAAAGAGGTCGACGTCGGATGTACGTCATGTCAAAATCTTCTTAACTTTTTTAATAGAGATGAAGAGTAACATAGATGATAAAAAAGACTTAATATCTTTAGAAATTAATAACAATAAAGTTTTAAACAAAAATAACAAGAGAAGTTCAAAGATAGAACCGGAGACGTCATTATACGGCTTAGAGGGAGAGAACTAATATTCATGTATGAGGTAAAAAAGATTGTCCCTAATATTCATGTATAAAGTAAAAAAAATACAAGCTCAAAATTCAGTATATCTTTCGTTTATTTGTTAAGCCAATTAGTAATAAAACAAACTTTACTGTAATACTTTTATTTTCTAAGTAACTACTACGTATATGATAGTAACAATTTAGAATTATTAACAATCATTATGTGCCCATAATTCATTTATATATGGTTTTTTAGATATAAAATAGTAATGTGGTCTACTTTTTAAAAATAGTAAACATTTTAAATGAGCGATTTGATTTGATGTTTTGTCGGGTTTTTCAAATAATGATATTGTTTATCATAATATACGTTTTTATCAAACTTAATATATTTAATTGAATATGCGTAAAGTTAATTTAAATACAAAGTTATTATAAAATTAGGAGGCTAAAATGCATTTAAGTGGTTGTTCGAAATTAGGAGGCTAAAATATAAATCCACCACAGTCCTCGAGCCCCTCCAGCTTTTTCACCATTGGATTCTGGCCCCCTATAATCTCCATTTTCACTATTTTTACCAAGACGAATTAACATCAACTGACATGCGTACAGCTACCAATGGACGAAGGAAATGCAACCTAAATAATCTCAACTTCAGATGACATATAGATCACTAAATGAGTAAATTCAATCAAATTTACTCACAAAGCATTAAGGGGCGTTTGGTTGGGGTAATTTGAAATTCCGGAAATTTAAATTCTAGAAAATTTAAATTCTTGAGAATTTAAAATTCCGGAATTTAAAATACCTTCGACGTGTTTGGTTGACAAAATTTATAAATATTTTTTATTTTTTAATATAAATTTCATAAATATTCTATTTAAAATTTTATAAAAAGTTTATAAAAATTTATACAAAAGTTTATAAAAACTTTATAAAAAGTTTATAAAAAATTTATGAAAAAAGTTTATAAAAAATTTATAAGAAATTTATAAAAAAAAATTATAAAAAAGTTTATAAAATTTTATAAAAGTTTATAAAAAGTTTATAAAAATTTATAAGAAATTTATAAAAAATTTATAAAAAAGTTTATAAAAATTTATAAAAGTTTATAAAAAGTATATAAAAAGTTTATAAAAATTTATAAGAAATTTATAAAAAAATTATAAAAAATTTATAAAAGTTTATAAAAAGTATATAAAAAGTTTATAAAAATTTATAAAAAATTATAAAAAGTTTATAAAAATTTATAAAAAGTTTATAAAAATCTATTAAAAAGTTTATAAAAATTTATAAAAAAGTTTATAAAAAATTCATAAATATTCTATTTAAAAGTTTATAGAAAACAATAAGAAAAAAAGTTTATAATTTTTTTTCAAGTAAATTAAAATTTCTCACTTTTTCGGCGATTCTAATTTTCCATTTTGCGATTCGGGAATGTAAATTACTTCAAATGAACCCCATTTGAGTTACCAAACAGAGACGTTTGAAGAGAATTAAAATCAAAACGCCCAATATCCTCTAAATTGCCCCAACCAAACGCCCCTAACTATTTTGTAACTATTTACAAAAGCGAGTTTAAGAATTTATGAGTAACTACCATATCTTTGAATGGAAAAAAATAAAATAAACATGCAATTTTCTAGTCTAACAATGGAAGAAAGTAGTCAAAGTACATATAAATATGACTCAGGTTCGGAGAAAAGATTTATAACCTTGAAGAAACAAACACAATTTTTTAGTCTTTTAACAGCTAAATTCCATTTAGCGACAGTTTTATTCCTGCTATAAAAACATACATAATCTAAACCAAATTTACTCTTTTCTTGGAGACCAAAATCCCAAATCCAAGACAAAAGTATACAAGAATCTATGCATTTTGTACAAGTCATATAATCACTAAAGTACAAGCCACAACAGCATCATCACTTCTGCATTTGAATATTCAAAACAAATAAAAAAACAAACACACAAACACAAACATTTTACACATACTTCAACACTTGTATTCTCTCTCTCTCACACTGTTTGACAAGCCATTTTCAGAAAAAAACTGAACTTTACTATTTCTCTTCTCTCTTTCTCTACAATCCCACCACCACCATTTTGCTCAAAAATATGATTAGGGTTCATCCTACAAGAATCTTGTTACCTAAAACTTACTCATATCATTAAACTCAAAATGGGTTTGTTTTTCTTGAAAAATCTTTACTTTTTCTTTTAACCGCTATAATAGTTTCATTTTAGCCACAAATCTACAAAACCCTTAAATGGTTTGTTCTAAAAATCTTTTCTTAAAAATGGGGCTCTTTTTCTGTTAAAAAAAAGATTGCTTTTTTGGTTTTTTCACATACCCATTTCATTTTAGCTTAAAGCCTCTAAAACCTTTTTTTGGTTTCTTCTGAAAGTCATTTTTTTGGAGGGGTTAGTTTAGTTTATGAAATGGGGTGTGTTGCTACAAAGATGGAAGAAGAAGAGGAAGTGGTGTCTATTTGTAGAGAAAGAAAGCATTTCTTGAAACTAGCTGTTGAAAAAAGGTATGGTTTAGCAGAAGCTCATTTTAAGTATATTCAATCAGTTTATGGTGTTTCAGCTGCTATTAAGCTCTTTGTTGCAAGACATTCATCTTCATCTTCTCCTTTTTTAATCACACTTCCACCACCATCTCCTCCTAAAGAAAACAAACTTGTTTCAAACCCTTTGTTTTTGCAACAAAACTTGCCACCTTCTTCACCAAAAGATGACATTGCATGTGGCTCATGTTCTTGTTCATCTTCTTCAACTTCATCTTCATGTGAAGATGAAGATAAGTTTAGGAGAGAAAATGATACACACCAAAAAAATTATGGTCAAAATGGTGATTATTTTTATATGGGAATGGGTATGGGTAGTCAAACATCAAGTGTACCATCAATGCCATCACCACAAATGGAGTATGGGTGGGACTTTTTTGACCCATTTGTGGCAATGAGGCCAGAGGTAATGAGTGGGTATAATCGTAATTCTGATGATGATTTAAGGGTAGTTAGGGAAGAAGAAGGTATACCAGATCTGGAGGAAGAAGTTGAGAGAGTGGAACAAGTGGAAAAAAAGGTGGCAATGAGGAGTGAAGAGAAGAAAAAGAATAAGAAAAAAAAGAAAGATGAGGAAAAATGTGGTGTTGAAGTGGAGTGTGCTAATGTGAGCCAGGGGGATAATACACAAAAGGGTTTAACAGTCATAGATACACCTGATAGAGGCAGAGAGCTTTTGGAAGCATTGAAGGATATTGAAGACTATTTTCTGAGGATTTATGATGCTGGTAAAGGGGTATCCAAGATGTTGGAATCTAACAGGATTCAGTTACAATCTGGTTTGGAGGAAATTAAAGGTTAGGGTTTTTTGGTCTTTTCACATCACACACACTACACAAACATAAACAAACACTAGATTGACTTTCAGTTGAAACTTTTACTTATTTACTTCTTGATAACTTGTTTTATGTTCTTATGTGAGTAGACATTTCAGCTTTTGTGTTTTGTGCCTTGTTTTCTAAAGAAAAAGGTCACATCTTTAGTCAAGTTATCAGCGTAAGTGTCGAAAGAACATATATGTATCTCATTTTACATGATCTTAATCATAAAAGAAGTACTCCACATTTATAAAACTTCTGGGGATTAAAGGTAAAGAGGTTTAGATTCTAGTTTGAGAAGTGCTTGGTTTGACTATCACAAGTCAAATGTTAAAGGGTGGGGTCTTTAAAGTCATTTTACTCGTGCATTAATTGAATTCCATTCTAACTTTAATAAGATCATGTTACTTAAACTTAATTTTTGGCTCTTGTGTTTAAACTATCAACTATGATAAAGTTGTTTGCTTTTTTGTTTATGCCAGTTTCTCATGATGACATAGGTCAAACCATTGGTCCACTGAACTGTGTTAAACACAGAATAAACATTCAATGATCTTACTTGAGACCACTTTTAATCATGTTAAAAGTGCCCATATTTAGAAAGTTGCTTTTAGTAGATTTGTAAAAGAGCCTTTAGTGGGTAGTAATGTAGTATTTCGTTTTTGACTATGTAAATCAAATGTTAATTTTCGTATAATGTTGTTTCTTGCAAGTTCGGTTGGGACATGCTTATGTTTGGGCCTTTTAGTTTACCATGTTTGTTCTCCCAAATGATTGTTGAAGACCTAAAAGTGTACTTTTATAATGAGGTCCACTAGTTTTGGCTATCCGCCTGAAGAATTTGCATTATGATACAAATACAAATGAGCAAAATGACCGGAACCCTATTACTGTATATGTACCATGAATGTAGCAAGAGTTCCTTATGTTTATCATGTTTTTCTTGTCTCTAAAAAGGGGATTCTAGGTATTTGACAAATATGTAAAAGCTTTGTTTGAACCAAGTTAGATGTTGCAATTTGTATATCAGTTGTGATTTCATTACCTTTTTGCTAAATCGTGTACATGATATTCTTATTCTTTGGCCTTGTCTTTGTTGCCCGGCTTTGAAATTACAAGATTCAAGAATTCGCCGTTCCTGTAGTGCTAACATTGATATATGGTTTTCATCAGGGACGGACCCAGGATTTTTAAAAGGGTGTTGCACAAAAGAAATGTTGGGCTAACTAAAGTTACATCATAAGAAACGAAAGTAGCAAAATTTTTTTTGGGGGTTGCACATACCACAAAAACGGCAGTTTGAAATCTTTTTGCACTTCGTAACCTAAAATCGGGTGTAGCCCGTGCCACACCCGGCATACATGTGGATCCGTCCATGGTTTTCATGCCATGTCATTTATCATTATATGCCACAATGTCCTTTCCTGTTATGTTTTATTGATTTACTCCTTCATATTCAAGAAACTAGACAGATCGACTTTTGAGAGTCAAAGATTACATTTTTGACTTAATGAGAGTTAAATGTGTGTTTTTGGGTTTAACAAACTCAAAGCTTGTGTATCTGAAGATTGTCTTTTAACAATGCAGAGAACTCAACTAAACTCATTCAAGCAATTACGTTACGGTCAACATCTTATCGGTCAAATACATGTAAGAGTCTTGTAGCATCAAATTCTAAAACGGCTTCAACATGGACGGAATTCAATAATGATCTCTTTGATGATGGAGGGGGAATGAATTCGGGAAGCCATTCATTAACACTAGGAAGACTATATGCTTGGGAGAAGAAGCTCTATGAAGAAGTCAAGGTGATTCACTAATCCCTATTACATTTGCTTATTTACTTTGATGCAATTGTGATGTCGTTTGACTTTTCTAATTACTTTGATGCAATCATGATGTAGTTTGAGTTTTCTGGTCAAAACAAATAGTAATATGTTTCAAAACTGATATAAGCTCTTCAAAATTTGATGACGCAATGACGGAATATCCAATATTGAAGTTAATATATGATTTGAAAGATAGTAAGTTTGACCTCAGTAGTCAAAAGTCTCTTACTGTTCCATGTGTGATTTCACAATAACTTTATACTTGTAAGTATACACATTGACGTCCCTTAGGTTTCAATGTTTAATTGTTGCTCGTTCGTCACACTTTTCATTATACTTGGCCGTTACCTAAAGGGTATTTAGTTATTTAGTTGGTATAAAATATGTCTGTATAACTCAAAATTGTATCTTTTATGGGATGGAGGGAGTATGTGTTTTGTTTTTCAAGTAAACGAGACATTAAAAATTTTAGGCGGGCGACAACACTCGGAAATTATACGAGAGAAAATGCAGCCAGTTACGTAATCAAGATGTCAAGGGAGACGAGGGAGCCACGATAGACAAAACAAGGGCTTCGGTTAAAGACTTGTACAGCCGAATCTTGGTTGCAATTCGAAGTGCAGAATCTATATCAGAAAGAATTGACAAACTCAGAGACGAAGAATTGCAGCCTCAGATTATCGAACTTTTACACGGGTAAGTACTAAGTCTCTACTATTCATGCTTATACTATATTAGATGGAAGTAGTAACCTGTTTCATATTTTTTCTTTTGTAGCATGATGAACATGTGGAAAGCTATGTTGGAAGCACATGAAATTCAAAACAAGATCATGTCTGAAGTTAAACTGTTTACATGTCCAACTTATGGAAAATTCTCAAACAACACACACCGTCTTGCTACTTTGCAGCTTGAGGCGGAGCTTCAAAACTGGCGCTCATGCTTTCGTGTTTATCTTACTGCACAAAAACAATATGTTGGAGCTCTTTACAGTTGGCTGTCAAAGTTCATAGTTCCTGAAGTCGAACTTTACTCAAAGAGTAGGAACACATCTCAACCTTTTCAGACTTTAAAGGGCCCACCATTGTTCATGGTTTGCCAAGATTGGTTTAATTTAATGGATAAATTGCCAGACCAATCCGTTTATTATGCCATGAAAAGCTTCTCAAAGGATCTGCATGCTTTGTGGAATCAACAAGGAAAAGAGCAAGATCAAAAGAGAAAGGTTGATAGCTTGTCCAAAGAACTTGATCGCAAGATCCTTGCTTTCCAGAAGACTGAAAGCCGTGTTTTTGAAACCAAGAGTCCGAATCTCGAGCTGTGTGAACTAAATGGTGAACACCAGGCAGATTATTTAAAAGAAAGGAAAGATTATTTAGATGAGTTCAGAGCAAAAGTGGAACTAGAGAGAGGAAAACATCAAAGCTGTATGCAAGAAACTCAAAGGATCGCATTGAATGGATTGCAAACAGGGTTTTGTCGTGTTTTTGAGGCTTCGATAGAGTTCTCAAAAGGGTCACTAAAGATGTATTGTGATCTTGTTGGGAACACTGACAATGCTGAGAACCCGACTTATATTCAGGACTCGCAGAAAGAAGGTTGTTAACTTTGTGTTATTTATTTTTATTGATTGTTGTACATTAGATTGTGATTGTGTTTGAAGCTGCTTGCTGAGACACATCTGTTTAGAGGATTAGTTGGATTTGATTTCGGTGATGCGGAAGAGATTTTTGTTTCTTCTTGTGGGTAGATTCAGATTTGATTATAGTTTATTTGTGGTGTTGCTCACAGTTTTGTTGGTTAAAACTCTAGTTTCCTAATTTCTTGCAATCTTTGTTGGTAATAAGTTCCAAAAAGTTGTAATGAAGGTTGGAAATTTCAAGTGGGCAGTTGGTTGTAACTTGTAAGTAATAGTCTGTTCTTTTTTGATGTAGCAGGGTTCTATTAATTGATCATTTGTTGAGTAGCTATATTACATTTTATTGCTCATTTAAGATATTAAATTATTAAAAATTGTGGAACTATCATAAAATTTGTCTACAGTAATTAACAAAGCTGAAGGCCGTAAATCAACTAATACCATCGATTCGTGGTCAGGTTTAAGAAATTGTCCCATTTGTTCAGAAAGAGTAAGTTCTGAAACATCGCGGTTCTTGTGATGTTTCGGTTTTTCGGAATATCAATGAAGAGCATTGTTTACAATCCACCCCCAAATGTACACCCAAATCGGCTTATCTTACCTTGTATGCACTCATCTTTAGTGCATTATTGTTATCATTGTTAAACCCTTAGTTCAAATATCTAGTTAATTGCATGGTTGCTAAGTCGAGTCATATCTTTTGTACACAGTTTGGGACAATTGAGACTCATGGGTAAAATGTAATATTTTATGGAGTAACGGGAAAGAATGATAAATTCAAATTCCCTTTGTCTACGTAATTAAATATTCCAAGTGTTTTGATCTTTTCAAACCAGGTCAATTAATGTTAGAGAAATAAAAACTTAAGTGTAGGGATGCCCCTATATATCCCTTATATTTCGACACATTTTATATCCGTTACTGCTTAATTTCGTTCATTTTCACTTTTTAGGTCTTTTGGAAGCAAGATGCTGTAATGAAGCACATTTGGACAAAAAGGAGCAAAAACATAAAGAAAATGGCAAAGTCAAGATCGAAACCACTCAAGACTGATCGCAGAACTCGACGACGTCCCATCCAAAGGCGACACCGTCCTCTATGAAGACTTGATCAAAACATGCGCCGACGGCTCGGTGAAATTCTTGGTTGTAAAGCCCGATGGCGCCACGCTTTAAATATGGAGGGCGCCACTCATAGTTTTCACCCGCACGCCCGGATCTAGAATCAAGACGACATCTCAACTAAAGACTGACGGCGTCACAACTCTAAAGTGACGTCGTCCCATCGATGACTTGGCCCAGACGAAACCCTAATGACGGCGACCTGACGGCGTCGCATGCAAAAGGCGACGCCATCGCGATTGTAAATCTATATATAGAATTCGATTTTTCTGTATTTTAAGAGGTAGAATTTTGGAGAGCAAACCCTAACTCAGTTGTAGTCCGACTTGGACAAAATTCTAGGGTCTCATACCCTATTTTACACATTAAGATAAGTTTGTTAATCCAATTTATCATTATGTCTACCCCATGTTCGATTGATTGTGTGTATGCTTCCTTGTCTATCATGTCTAGCTAAATTACTTGTGTATTTTCTTAGATCTATGAAACCTAGTTATTGATTGTTGTTAGGTTGTTTCTTGTCTTAATTGAAATTGGCTTAGAAGTGCATCTAGGCTATCATTGTGTTTAATGCTTGAGTATGCTTAATGATGATATGGTGCATGGATAAAATAGCTTAGGTTTGTCGATTCCGTGAATCATATACGACAGATAACCTCATAGAACTAGGGAATACGCACACCCTACGACTTTTAGGAATACAACGCGTTAAGATAAAGGACGTGACAACTCAACCAACCAATAAAAGATAACTAGAGAGTAATAGTATCTAAGTGAACACATCTTTAATCATCATACGAGCACACCTCAACTAAACATAGCTATCCGTAGTAATTAGATAATTAGTTAAAGTAGAGTACTCGGTAGAAGTACCACCCCCCAACCAATTGCCCCGAGATTTTACCTTAGCTTTCTAAAAAAAAAATAAAAGAAAAAAAAAAGAATCATCCCCAACCCCACCTTCTCATCATATATTTCTTACTAGCATTTATATTCTCCTAGAGAACGATATCAATCCCCGAGGCTTACCCCATACTACACTACAACGATTAGGTTCACTGCCTAGGAGGTTGAAAAACTTGCTCGTAGAAAAGGAGGTTTTCTCGACCCCGAACGCGCCTTTCTGCGCACATCACCTACAAACTATATTGTTAGCTGAGAGCACTGCTACACAAAACTGTTACAGACGACCCCGTGAATCTCGTGGACCTACATCTAAGAATGTGTGTCGACATTTTAGTTGAACTGGTACTTGCAAATGGGGTACATGATGTCGATTTATCCATGACAATTCTTCTCGTGGCAATATTGTGTCTTCACACAACTCTTTATGGCATCAAACACTCAACGGTCCATTGGAGGCCCAAGTGCCTCATCTACCACTTTCCATGGAATGGACCAAGCCTAGTTAATTCAGTTGGTTCAAGACCAACAAATTTTGTTGGCCCAATAAGGGTTAGCTGATAACATTTCATAGGCTTAAAGAGTGCTACAGGCCCATCAACAACACTATCAGCCCAATAAACCCAATAACCCCCTCCTACTCCACCGGGGTTCGGTCCAAACCCACCACAACAAGCAATTCTAACAAGTACCCTCCATCAGGCCCAACAACCGACTCCTCAGGCCCATCAATAGGTTTCTCTGGACCATCACTTAATCGAACTCATTGATTTCGCTTCACATGGTCACCAAACATCGAGTCTTAAGCGATAAGCATAGCATTCCCTTGTTGAGGAACCAAATCCGAGAGGTAATTAAAAGGCTAGAAATGCTCGATAAGCAATTGGACATGCATGCTTATATGCCAAACGATCTCAAGAAATCTTAGAATGCTTAATCACAATATGCCCAAAGACATTAGGTGAGAGTTAACCTTTGATTCCATGTTCGATGCCTAATGCCAAGTATGATATGCACTCGATTCCCAATGTTTTGAATGTGAACCGTAGTGTGCCTTTGAGTAGTTCGGATTATAGATCATCAATGCTAAGAAAGAGAACTCAGTGTGCCTTCTAGGAGTACAAATCTCGGTACCTCTAGTTTTAAGAATGTGAACCATAGTGCACTGCATGTAGTTCGAGATCGGACATCTAAGCAGTGATGCAAAGAGTAGTTAAGCCAACTAATGTTCCCATTCCTCTACAGGAGTAATCGGTGACATTAAAGGGAGCGGTCAAAGTCTCAAGACAATACAAGGAATGATAGGACCTCGCAAGCTAAGAATGTGCCTTTGGAAAGAGTAGAAGAACAATCTAGGAACTCTAAGTTTGAATCGAATAAACCGAATCGTGTTGATTCTAGTATTAGCCATAGGCGTCTTGTAATTAATTGATTCGATACTATTTGCAAACCTTGTATTGATGTTCGCTTAAATTCATCTCTAATCATGAATGTGATGTTAATGCTCGCCTAATGATGTTAATTTTCCAGTTAATATTGTTAATGCTAAAATTCATGCTAAGAAGGCTAAAAGGCAAAACGAAAGAAAGTTAAGCAATGGAAACCCACAGAAGAACATTGATAAAATAGGCTTATTGGATACCATTGGTCATAAGACTAATCGAGATAATGCCCACTAGAAAATGGATGCCTCATCGGTAGAACTATTCCTTTAAGAAGTGATCACATGCTGTGAATGGGCTATCTGAGACACTAGTATCTGCATCTATTCACAATGATTCCATTGCCTCGCTACGATATGAATGCTTCTATTTACGATGTGGGTGTTCCAACCATTGTAACTAACCAAATGGAACCCATTCTTGCATGGGGATCCCAATTATCCGATTATCCATTCTTATGCGTGTTCAACTGCAGATCGTTCAAATCGCTCACGTGGTACCGGACTCAGTCGTTCCAACATATGACCTGGAGACCGTTGTGGCTCATGAACCGTGAGCAAATTCATCGGGCTCGTTAGATTTGGTAATGATCATTTCGGTGCTATTATGGGTTATGGAGATTATGTTGTTGGTGATAGTGTCATCTCTAGAGTTTACTATGTGGAAGGTTTAGGTCATAACTTCTCTCGTTGGTCAATTCGTGATTACGATCTAGAAGTAGCCTTCGAAAACATACCTTTGTTAGAGATCTTAATCGTAAGGAACTGTTAAAAGGAACTCGTGGCTCAAATCTTTACACCATCTCTATCGATGACATGATGAGGCCTCTCAATCGCTTGTTATCAAAGGCTTCAAAAACAAAGTCATGGTTGTGGCATCGTCGTCTCAATCACTTGAACTTGCACCATCAACGATCTTTCAGAAAGGACTTAGTTGTGGGTTTACCTAGACTAAAGTATGAAAAGGATCATCTTTGTTCAAAGATGTCAATTGGGAAAAGCAAGAAGTATGCCCATAAACCCAAACATACTAACTCTGTCACAAAAGTTCTTCATATGATTCATATGGATTTATGTGGACCAATGAGGTGCGAGAATATCTTTGGGAAGAAATATGTGTTAGTTGTGGTTGATGATTACTCTAGATTCACCAGGTCAAGTTCTTAAGGACAAAGGATGAAACTCCCGATATCATCATCAAACTCATCAAAAAGGCTGCAGAGTTCGACTAAACAAAAGCTGCCGAATTATCGAGCAGAACAATGGGCGAGTTTGTCAACAAAAACTTAGTGAATTCTATGAAAGCGTTGGAATCGACCATCAAAGAAGTGTTCCACGAACCCCTCAACGAGCGGTGTAGTTGAAAGACTAAATCGTACTCTTGTTGAAGCCGCTAGAACAATCTTGATCTACTCAAAGGTTCCAATGTTTCTCAACAAGCAATTGCCGCCGTGATGCTACACACAAAATCGTTCACGATTCACACTGTTCATGGAAAAACTCCATATGAACTTGTCCATGAAAACCTAATCTATCTTTCCTTCGTGTGTTTGGTGCATTGTGCTATCCAACTAATGAGGGTCAAGACTTAGGCAAACTTAGGGCCAAAGTCGACATGGAGTATTTGTAGGATATGCATCAAACAAAAGGGATACCGAATCTACAACAAAAGAACCCGAAATATCATGGAAACAATTCACGTTACGTTTGATGAGTGACCGGTCGGATGGCTCCTGACACTCCGACTCAGACCCGCTCTTCAAAACAGTCTCATTGGTTCATCCCTTGTTCCAAACTCCTCTCAAGAAACTCCATATGTACCTCCATCCAAGATGATGTAAAGAAATTGTTTGATCCTATCTTTGATGAACTGTATGATTCAATTACTAATGAGGTCTTGATCCTACAACAGAGGATGCTCATATTCCGTTGAATGAAGTCAATCCCTCGGTCTTAATATCTTTAAGTCAAGAAGCACCAGTGCCGATCCTCGATCTCATCAACAAATCATCATTCTTCAAATGTACATCATGGAAATGTTTACGGCATCAATGATGAAGTTAATCCCTTTGCGACTCACGAAGATGCTCCATTTGAAAACATATTTGCTACTCCGAATCATCATCGAACCATCTTCTTGAGACATCGACTCGGCTACCTCGGTTCTCAACAAGCCGCCACATGAACACCTCGGAAAATGGACTCACGATCACCCCTTAGACAACATCATGGAAATCCTCTCGTCCTGTGTCAACCCGAAACAACTCGCAACCGATGCCTTATGGTGCTTCTTCAACTCCGTACTATCTAAGATCGAACCAAAAGATGTTAAAGCGCCATGAATGAAGATAGCGGTTCAATGCCATGCAAGATGAAATTCATGAGTTTGATCATCTTGATGTATGGGAGTTAGTACTGCTCCAGGTCGTGCTATGATTATAGCTCTCAAATGGATCTTCAAAGTAAAACTTGATGAGCATGGTGATGTGTTGAAGAACAAGGCTCGATTAGTTGCTAAAGGATATCGTCAAGAGGAGGTATAGACTTTGAAGAATCTTTTGCTCCGGTTGCTCGAATCGAGGCAATCGAATCTTTCCGCTAATCGCTAGTAAGAACATGGTAGTATATCGGATGGATGTAAAGACGGCATTTTCGAGCGGAGATCTTAAAGAAGTCGTCACGTCGCCCAACTGAAGGATTTGTGAATCAAGAGCATCCTACTCACGTTTATCGTTTGAAGAAGGCTCTTTACGGTTTAAAGCAAGCTCGAGGGCATGGTATGATACATCGTCAAAGTTTCTTCTATCAACCGGATTCATCAAAGGAGCGATTGATCCTACATTGTTCACCGTGAAGTCGTGCAAACATTTAATTCATGTTCAAATTTATGTTGATGATATTATTTTGCCTCGGCTGGACTCCAATGGAATGTGATCGTTTTCAAATGAAATGAGTTCAAAGTTTCAAATGTCAATGATGGGACAAATGTCATTTTCTTGGGATTACAAATTTCACAAAGTCCGGGAGGCATTTTCATAAATCAATCTAAATATGCAATGAGAGATTTTAAAGAAATTTGGATTTGATTCAAGTGACCTATTGACACCCCATGATTGACCGAACCAAACTAGATGAGGACCTCTCGGGGATCATGATTGACCAAACAAAATATCGTAGTATGATTGGATCACGATGTACCTCACAACTAGTAGACCGTACATCTTGTTCATTGTTTGCATGTGTGCTAGATACCGTGCTAAGCCTACTAAAAATCACCTGAAGCGGTTAAGCGGGTCTTTCGGTATCTCCAAGGAACCATCAATATGGGACTTTGGTACCCAAAAGACACGGTATGTCACTAACGACATATGCGGATGCGAGATCATGCGGTGTCAAGATACTCGTCGGCACGTCGGGAGGTGCTCGGTTTTGGGTGATAAGCTTGTGAGTGGTCTTCAAAAAAGCAAATGAGCACTTCTATTTCCTCTACAGAGGTCGAATACATAGCCATGTCATCTGTTGTGCTCAAATCTTATGGATGAGATCTCAATTATCGACTATGGCTTTGTATTCAACAAAATCCTCTGTCTTGTGATAATAAAGTGCTATTGCTCTCATGCAACAACGTTCAACACTCAAGAGCAAAGCACATCAAATCGACATCATTTCATCGAGGGAACAAGTGGAAAAGGTGTGGTGGAACTCTATTTTGTGAGGTCACGAATATCGGTTAGCGACATCTTCACCAGCTTTCCTAGAGGCGTTTTGAGTTTATTCTTCCACGACTTGGCTTGAAAAGCCTTCAACCGTAAACACTCAAACGTCTTCGGGAGGAATACGAGGAGTAAAGGTCTATCTTCATCTATCTCTTGTATATATCTATTCGAAAAACAAAATAGAAAAATATAAAACCTTCAAAATCCATAAAAATCTGAAAAATTCGAAAAATCTTCAAAACATATTGTCAATTTGTTATATTTTTATCATCTTCTCGGTTCGACTATATCTACGGTCTTTGTGCTGTCATTCAAAGAATGACACGGGACTTTAGATGTTGTTCAATTCTTAAAAAAAAAAAAAAAAAAAAAAAAAATCAAAAATATTTTTGGGAGAAAGAGAAACAAATGGTTTATTGTCATTTTCAGGCAATAACCCAGTTTTAAAAGAAAGAACGAGCCATGTTTCACCATGTTTTCAAATTCCATGCTCGATTCTATAAACATTTATCTCATTGAAAACTAAATGCTTTGAAAAATAACTCGGTCTCTATTTTTGATAATCATCGGGACTTATTTGTCAAAATCTCTCTCTCAATCAACAACCTATGTCATTGATTGAGGGGAGAATGATTTCAATTAAATTAAAAGTTATTTGGCATTAAATTGTTTTCAAAAGATATACATGCATGTTTTATCAATGGAGTTTAAAGTCTTAAAATCCGATCCTTATCGCTTAAACGCTTTCATAATCAAGTCACAATTCCCTTAAAGCTTTCAAAATCAATTTAAATCAATAAGAGATCACAAATCTCAAATGATTTGATAATTGTGATCGGGGAGAATGTGTGATTTAAATTGATTTAAGCGATAATCTCGGTAAATGGTTTTATAAGGATGTACATCTTGTCCTTCCCACATGTGACAAACGATTTCAAATTTTCAATGCACATGTTGAAGGGAGCATCTATCTTAAACCTTTGATTTGTAACGTGATCATTCATCCCAATGTGCGAGGATTTAGGACTTGTTTCATTCTCACGGGGAACCGAAATTATCTATCGACTTTAAATGAAGAAGGAGACCTGCTACAGCCCATCAACAACACTAAAGGTACACTTTTGAGGGTCATTTAAGCCCTTAATTGATCACTTTTGTATCCGTTACTACTTAATTTCGTTCCTTTTCACTTTTTAGGTCTCTTGAAGGCAAATTCTTGGAATGACACTTATTCGGACGAAAAGGCGAATATATGAAGAAAATGGCCAAAGTCAAGAATCGAGACACTCGAGTTCTTTAAATCAAGGGACGGCGTCCTGACTTAATAAGCGGCCGTCGCGACACACCTGAGACGACTCGGAGACAAATTGCTATTTTACAAGTGGCGGCATCGGGTCTAAAGAGTAGGGCATCATAACTCGGACGACCTAGATTTGGATCCCGACGGTCGAGAGGTTGAAGCCGGCGTCACAAGCATAAGGTGACGCCACGCGAGTTAACGTGCCAATACGAAACCTAATGGCGGCGACCGACGGCTTCACAATTAAAGAGTGACGTCGTAGCATATTGTAACTCTATATAGAATTCTAATTTTCGAGATATTTTAGAGGTAGTTTTGTGGAGTAAAACCTAAACCGAACATAGGCATCTTAAGGTTATCTTAGGGTTCCATACCCTATTTTACAACAAGATAAGTAATTCACTTCATTGATTCAATTATGTCTTCAATTGTCTGTGTGTATGCTTGCAAGTTTTCCATGTCCGGCTAATTTACTTGTGTGTTTGCTTAGATCTATGAAACCTAGGTATTGAATATTGATTGGTTGTCTCTTATCTTAATTGTGATTGACCTAGTATTGTGATAGGTCATTCGTTGTGTTTTTAATGGTTGAGTAATCTTTGAGAACATTAGTTTATAATCACCTAGAGTTATTGTAGTCTAAACATCCAAAGATAACCTTAGAGTTAGTTTATGAATCCTAGAGATTTCGTAGGCAATAACCTTAAGGTAGACTCAAAGAGTTAGGGAAAAACGCATACCCTACAACCTTAGAAGACACAACGCATTAAGAATAAGGACGTGACAATTCAACCATCAATAGGAGATAACTAGGGAGTAATAGCATCTAAGTAAACACATTTTTAATCATTATAAGAGCACACAACAATAGACATAGACTACACTGACCTAATCTTAGATAATTAGATAATTAGATAAGTAGAGTAATCGGTAGAAATATCAACCCCCCCAAATCCAATACCCCAAGATTCGTACCTTTCCATTATCTAAAAAATATAAAAAAGATAAAAAATAATCTTCCTTAACCCCAACCTTAGCGTAGTAATTTCTTACTAGCATTCCTATTCCCCAGAGAGCGATATCAATTCCAGGCTTACCCTAATACTACACTACAACGATTAGGTTCAACGCTAGGGTGTTGAAAAACTTGCTCGATTTAAAAGGAAGTTCCTTTGACCCCGAACGCGCGTTGTGCGGCGTATCAAGTTTTGGCGCGCTGCCGGGAATAGAATAGCTAGTTAGATTTTCACGTCGTTTAGGTTTCCTTACTTGATTCCTATCAAGTAAGCTTTTTTTTTCCCATTTTTAGCTTCCTCGTAGTCTATCCCCCTTCTTCGTGACCTTTGTTAGTAACTCCATCACTTTTCATCATGGAAGGTGATAGTCAACCACCACTCATCAACCCACCACCAAATGACCCGCCAAGAGGCCGTACTCTTGGTGAATACTCAAGACCAAGCCACCTAGGCTATAGAAACACCATTGAGCTTCCCGACCAAGCCCAAACTACGGCCCTTCGATCTGACACCATCCGGTTGGTGCAAAACGGATGTGCATTCCATGGACTTCGTTCCGAAGATCCTAATCAACATCTTAAGGATTTCCTTAAAATCGTCGATTCCATCGACCTCGATGCTACTACTCGGAAGACCACGCGTTTGCATCTATTCCAATTCTCTCTACGGGACCAAGCTAGCAATTGGCTTGAGCGACTTCCCGCCGGCTCCATCTCAAGTTGGGATGGTCTCACCTCTCGTTTCCTTGCTCAATTTTTCCTACCAGGGAGAACTACTAAGCTTAGGAATGAAATCTTGATGTTCCAACAACGTCAAGGTGAATATCTCTACGAAGCATGGACTCGATTCAAGGGCTTACTCCATAGAGTCCCTCATCACGGCATTGATCTTTGGCTTCAAGTCCAACTCTTTTATGATCATGTCAACTTCCCTACTAAGCGATCCATTGACCAAGCGGCCGGTGGTAAACTTAGTGATCTCACCGCGGAAGAATCATGGGGTATAATAGAGGACCTTGCTCTCTATGACAACGAAAGTTTGGATGACCCCCGTGAGTTGCCCAAAATCATAAAGGCAATCTCCTTGCTTCCCATTGACTCACAATCTTCCGACCGTAGGATGTTCGAGCTTGAAGATCAAGTTAAATTCCTAATGAGCTCCTACGAAAATCCTAAGTCTTCACATCAAGTGAACAAAATCACTCTACCTTGTGAGTTGTGTAGTGGTCCCCATGACACTCGTGATTGCACAAGACTCCCCGAACAAGCTTTTGCGGACTACGCCTCCACGCGTACCAACCGACAAACCCAAACAAAACAACTTAGGAAACTCCTATAACCCCTCATGGAGGAATCACCCTAACCTTAAGTGGAACCAAATTTCAAACCCACCCCAAAGCTCATCTAGTCCACCTAATAAGTTCAACCCTCCAAACACCAGGAACCCCACTAGTCTTGAGGCAATTGCTTCTAGATTCATGTCATTTCAAGAAACTCAATTGACTAAGCTTGAAGCCGATTTCAAGCAACGACAAGACGAGATGACAAACAAGCTTGACGCCCTCTTAAAAGCCTTCAATGACCGGGAAATTGGAGCACTCCCAAGTGATACTATAAAGAACCCAAAAGTGAATTCAATTTCATCGACTTCATGTTCTTGTTCACCATGGGAGAATGAACATCCATGCCCCTCACACCCAACGGTCCACTCGGTAAATGCTACCAACAAGGGTTCCAAGCGATCCCAAATGAGGTACCAAGGTCCCGCACCATTGGTATAACCTACTCTTGAGAAACCCGTCAACCAAGAACCCAAACCTAATCTAGAGGAGGAGTACAAGGAACTCCATCAAGAAAAACCGATTCTTGAAGTCTTAGCTCATGCACCTTATTATAATTATTTAAAAGAAAAATATGAGCGAGAAATAAAACTTGGAAAACATGGGTCCGCGTTTGTGCAAAATAATTTACCTAAGAAGTTAGACGATCCTGGGCTATTCACTCTTCCGTGTAGGCTTGGAACTTCCAAACCTCTCGATGCTCTAGCCGACTTAGGATCATGCATCAACCTTGTTCCGTTGTCCCTCCATAGAAGCCTTGACCGAGGTAAGATAGAACCAACGGAAACCATCTTAGGTCTAGCGGACGGTAGTATTGCATATCCGGTAGGGATAATAAAAGACATGGTAGTACACGTAGGAGAATTGACTCTTTTGGCGGATTTCCATGTGCTAGACATGAATAAGGACCCGACATGCCCATTGCTAGTAGGAAGGGGATTTTTATCCACCGCTAGTGCCATAATTGATTGTAAGATATCTAAGATAGTGGTAGGAGAAGGGAGTGCTAGGTCAATTTACGATGTCAAAAAGCATATTTAATACAAGGAAGAGGAAATCCCACATGAGATTAGGTTGGATAGAACACCATCTAGATATGGACCTTGGATTAATAAAGACTTCATAGGTCCCCAACGACCTTTCTATCTAGATGAAGCCTTTGCTAGTCAAGCGACTTTCCATGAAAAAGAATTGGCTAAGGACATGGAAGTGAACCCGCTCGAGGAAAATCTAAAATAACTAAAGAGAATTTTCAAAACGCCTTAGTATTTAGGAAGATGACCGAGTTCCTGACTTATGAAGCTTGCAAGAATGAATCCAGTTGGGTTGGCGAGATTTTCAACCTTGTCATGAATAAGTGGAAAGTTGAGAGCGATAAGCCTAAGCATAACTTTGGAACTTGGGATAGACCGCCAGTGATGGTTTGCAATGAGAACATATTAAATGCAATTTTGCACATTATTTTCGATATTTTGATAACGATCTATGACCCCGATGGAGAGAAGTTTGAAAGGACCAAAATGATGAGTATTTACAAACTCAAGCGTACCACTAGGAACTTAAATGATAAGTTTGATCCTTATGACATTCTAGAGGATAAGCTTACTTATATTTGTACGTAGGGGCACGACTTCGAGTCTAGCTACAAGACTCAAAAATAAAGAAAAGCGCTTCGTGGGAGGCAACCCATGCTTAATTGTTTGCTTGTTTGTGTGTCGTATATCTTTTATTGATTGTTTATTCTCATGTTTAAATTTGTAAAAATGCTTTATTTTATCTTTAACCTCGTCTTAATTACATATAAAGTTATTTTACAAAAGGGATAAGTGTAGGGAGGATTGCACATGTTTTCAAAAAGAACGTGAACATGAGAATTACGATTATTAAAAAGATATACATGTGTGTTTGTTCGAGTCAAATGCTTGTATCGAGTCATAATGGATGTTTTGCGTGAAATTTTTCCGATTCTAAAGATATAAATTTTCCGAATTTTTTCCGAAAATCGAGACCGTTTCGTCGGGATAACCGACGTCTGGTCGCAACTCGACGGCGTCGAGGAGGAGTAAACGACTTACTACTTTTTCTCGATTTTTGTGCTACTTATAAATTTATGGAATTTTCTAGGTCTTAATTTTCCAGAAAATCTGTAAACATCCATTCCACAAGTATTATATCCTAGTTTAGTAGAGTCATATATATATTGTTACCGCCGATTTTACGCGAAGGTTTCGTATGTTTTCTTCAAGTGTGCAAGTTTTATTTTTCAAGAAGAAGAGACATAAGATTGGAATGAGCTTTTCACGCATACATTCTTCTTGAAGAAATATTTAACCACTACTTCACACGGATCCTATCGAGCTAATCAGGGAAGTACTAGTTTCTTTCGTTTTTAATATCCTTCCATTATCATAACTTTGATACTTTCGGGGAACTGATAAGGTTTTAAAAGGTACCTTTTGAGGGGTCGTTTAAGCCCTTATTTGATCACTTTTGTATCCGTTATTGCTTAATATCGTTCCTTTTCACTTTTTAGGTCTCTTGAAGGCAAAATCTGGAATGGCACTTATTTGGATGAAAAGCGCGATTATCTGAAGAAAATGGCCAAAGTCGAATCGAGACACTCAAAGTCTGAAAACATAAGGTGACGGCGTCGGTGTTAAGTGTGACGCCGTCGGAGGATCTTTGTGACGGGACGAAGCCAAAACTCCCATTTTCAAGTGACGACGTCAAGTTATAAAAGAATAGGCCGCCGCAACTCGCACGGCCTAGATGTGATCCAGACGGCGCCGAAGTCGAAGAGGACGGCGCCACAAGCATAAGGTGACGCCGTCGCAATTCTAACGTGGCCAAGACGAAACCCTAATGACGGCGACACGACGGCCACAAAACATAAAGTGGCGCCGTCGCATGTGTAATATTATATATAGAATCCGAATTTTTCAAGATTTAGAGTGTAGTCTTTTGGAGTAAAACCTAAACCGAACCAAGGCTGTCTTGTACAAGATTTTAGGGTTCCAAACCCTATCTTACACCAAGATAAGTGTTTTACTTCATTAATACAATTATGTCTTTGATTATTTGTGTGTATGCTTGCATGTTTTCCATGTCCAAGCTAATTTACTTGTGTGTTTGCTTAGGAATATGAAACTTAATTATTGAATATTGATTGGTTGTTTCTTATCTTAGTTGGTTAATGATCTAGTAATGCGATAGGTCATTCGTTGTGTACTTAATGCTTGATTAAAT
This sequence comes from Chrysanthemum lavandulifolium, assembly GCA_022545495.1. Classification (NCBI taxonomy): domain Eukaryota; kingdom Viridiplantae; phylum Streptophyta; class Magnoliopsida; order Asterales; family Asteraceae; genus Chrysanthemum; species Chrysanthemum lavandulifolium. Next base: position 164,202,067 of record CM040238.1, on the reverse strand, counting down.
CTTTGTGAACCTTAGAATATGACTCCTTGCGTAGTTGTAAGCTAAACCATCCAAAGAGTGCCTTAGAGTAAGAGTTTATTATCCCTAGTGGGTTTTGTAGGCGAGACCCTTTGGTAAGTTCAAAGAGTTGGGAGAAAAGCATACCCTACAACCTTAGACACACAACGCAACTAGGAATAAGGACGTGACAATTCAACCACCAATAGGAGATAATTAAGGAGTAGTAAACCTAAGTAAACACATCTTTAAACTATCATACGAGCAAACATTAATTAGACATAGACTACATACACCTTAGATTAGATAATTAGAAAAGTAGAGTAATCGGTAGCAATACCAACCCCCAATTCAAACCCGAGATTCGTACCTTTCCTTTCCTTAAAAATATAAAAGATAAAAATAATCTTCCTCAACCACAACCTTAGCGTAGTAACTTCTCACTAGCATTCCTATTCCCTAGAGAACGATATCAATACCGTGGCTTACCCTAATACTACACTACAACGATTAGGTTCACTGCCTAGGGTGTTGAAAAACTTGCTCGACGAAAAGGAAGTTCCTTTGACCCCGAACGACGCGTGTAGCGTTATCAGGAACATTGGGGACAATGTTCAGTTTAAGTGTAGGGAGGTAAAATAAAACAGGAACTTTAAAACTATGCTTATCCTTGACTATTTGCCTTGTCCAATTTTATTTGTGTAATAAACTGTTGTTCCCCGTTCACTATTGTTTAAAACAGTTTAAGTATATAAAACAAGTTAATAGTGAACTATGACTGAAATTAACATAAGAAAAACACACAAAGTAATTTTCAACATCATATTCTTATTAGAAATAAATCAAAAGAATACGTTACCCAAGTACTTGCATGAATAGTACTTGGGATTGAAATGACAAAGTTTGGGGTGACTCTCTCTAAGCTCGGACTAAGTCCGAGCACAACTCTTAGAACCCACCGAGCTAGCTCAAGGATAAAGTTGTATTTGGAGGAGTGAAAAGTTGGCTTGTGTGTATGTGTATTTTACAATTCACAAGCTTAAAACTTTTCACTCATCTTCTTATGCTATTTATACAAGTATGATTATTAACTTTAACCTAGAAGACAAAACATAGATCAAAGAAACACGAATATTGATATATTCGGTTCATTCACCTTTCTATTTATAGTAGGTGGCGAAGCTTCTTTCCTTGACGAGAATTGTCGCTACTATAAATGGGAAGATATGATCTTGATAGATAGAGACTATGTATAAAGCGGACAAACACATGGGGACTTAGTTTTATCGGGTAAAACTTTCCGCCTTGATCCGACTCTTCTTCGATCTTTATAGCCTTGATTTCTTCCTTTAGTTTGTCTTGATGTAAGCAGTTGGAGAGAGTCTTAAGGGATTCAATGAGTTATTGTCATCACTCATTGAATCCACCATCTTCTTCTTGACTTAGTCTTCACCCATTAAGTTCCGCCTTCTTTGAGTGGAAAGGCTTCTTCTTCGCCCGTACTAAGTATCTCGAAGATGGCTCACCGAGAGACTATGCACTCAAGTGACTGATAGTGTTTAACGGATTAAACACTTAGGTTATTTTCTATTCAAATCCTAGATTAAGGGTTTGGGTATTTCTCGAACCCAACAGTCTCCCTTATTTGGATATACAAATAGCCTAAGTGTTTGATCGATGTAAGTGAGCAAATGGCTTCTTCTTACATCGAATGTACTAATGATTACAATATAGAACACCGAGTATTTTAACAAAAGCATACATCTTTATTAATCATCTTACATGGTTCCTATCACTAGTACAAAGAAAAGATAACATGATGTCGGTCGGATGGATTCCAGTGCTTCAAGCTTCACTTTCTTGGTGATGAGTGTTTCCTATCGGGATGGTCTCTTATCTTGGCATTCGTGTCTTGACAAAACCCGATGTTTCTTTGAGGATTGGATCCGAGAGGCCACTGGAATGTAGTCGATCATTGCTGCCACGCCTAACTTGATCAATATCACTCCATCTTTGAAATCTTGGGTTTCCATAGACATCAATGTGGAATAGCCCTCTTCGAGCTTTTCAATCACTAAACAGTTCACAAATTTCACCCCTCAGCACTCGTTGCATTCTAAGCCGTGCACTTTGATCTCGTGTTGGAACTCAACTTTTTCCTTTTGCCGGTGGATGCTTGTGGTTGAGATCCTTGAGGTGCAATCAAAGCTAAATTCCAGTTAATTTGGTGCATCTCTCGACCTTTCATATCTTTCTTGAGCATCTTCATATGGTCCTTAACAACCGCATTCCTTTTAGACTCAATGATTGGACCTAGCTCATCGAGTTCGGTGATCCCAAAGTCAACAAAGGTAAAGGGATCATGAATCTCGAAATGTCTCTTATCACCAGTATACATTCATAGCGATGGTTTAGAGTTGGGAATGATTTTGACATCGATGATCCTTTCAGTTGCCTTGGCTTGTCATTGTCAGCTTGTAATGATCAATTCGTTCTTGCTCGACGGCTTCAAATTTTCTTTTCTTAGCTTCAAACTGCTTTCATAGCAACCATCCGAGCGACTGAGCATCCTTGAACTTTTGACCGGCTCGACCCTTTTGGAGCTTGCTTGCATCTAATCCCATGTTCTCGCCTTCACGACAACCTTTGCAGTGCTTCTTTTTTTTTTCTCTTCCTCGCCTAGTTTCAATCTTCTTTCTTCTTTAGCAAGATGTTTACTCATTGTTGTGGTGTGAGCAGTATTTCGGTGTCGATGAATTTTATAGGAATCTTCTCGGGCTCATGATTGTCATTATGCCTTTGCCTTTGTCCCGGCCCGAGGAAGATGATGCAACTAAGGGTGGTGTTGTTGTTGTGACCATCGGTGTTGTTGTTGTTGATGTTTGTGGTGGTAGTGAGGATATGGGTATTCGAGACCGTGCGAGATGATGTTGGAGCCATCGACATGGAGGTGTTTGCTCCCCTCGGTGTGAAGAGGAGTTTCTTCAAGATATTCTCCCCTCAACCTGCTTGGAACTTGGTGAGGGCAAGAGTTGGAGTTAATCTTGAGGGGACGGAGTCGCTTGACCTTGAAGGCCCGATATATTTCGGTGATTATATCCTTAATCTCAAGTATCCGCTGAAGACCAGTGACCTTTGTATAAAAGTTAGCCGAGAAAGCTCCAAAGCGGTCATCCGGGACCAAGATTCCGTGCCATGGAATACGAGGCCGAGCCATAGCAGACTACCGGTGTTCAATGAGTCCACCGAGGTCTAAAGAGACCGAACCGAAGATTGGAGACCCGAACATTGGCGATTGGAGCATTTCAATCGATTCGGTGAGTCGAGATGAGTTCTTCACATACACCTCGGTGGCCTCCAAAGACTTTGGCATTGAGGGTGGGTCTTCTTTAATAGCATCACCGATTTCATCAATCTTAACTCCACATGACCGAAGATGCTTGAGAAACTTAACTAGGTTTTCATCCGGTCGATAAGGTGTTGGTACATGAGATCTCTCGTGCTCATGAACATTTTCATTGAAGGTGAGCACATCGGATCGAATATCGGCGTAGTCGGGTCGTCGCTTTAGTGTGTTGATCCCAAAATTGATCAAGAACCCGATGTCACGACTTTCTTGAGGCTTTAGTGATCCATCGAACCGGTGTCTTTCGATGTTGGAAGAATGTTGTCAAACGGTTAAATTCCCGTAGTGGATGATGAGGAGTCCGAGTCATTATCTTCGGATGAAATGGTGACTCAAGATGCTCCTTTGGATCGAGTTGAGGCTCTTGTTCGATTGAACCTCGGCGTCCATCTCTTCTCCGGTGATAAAATTTCATCTTCGCCAAAGAAGTTCATCCTCCGAGAATAGAATACCAAGTGACATCAAGAATTGTGAGTAAGGGGTTGGTGATGGGTTCCATATCGTGGTGGTATATATCCTCGATTCTTTGTCCCCGTTGACCCCTCGGACATCGGTGGAGTTTCCAGTGCCTTCTCCGGAGTCGATTGGTTTTGGGTTCCGTATCGGCGGGTTGTTTCTTTCCTCCGAGTCTTTGTCCCCAGTGACCCCTGAGACACGGTGGGTGTTTCCAGTGCTTTTGGCGGAGTCGGTGATTGTTGTATCCCTATCGGTGAGTTGTTTGTTTCCCCGAGTCTTTAGGATCGATCGGTGTGCCCTCGGACAAAGACTTGGATTTGTTAATGTCATCATTAGCGTCGGAAGGCGCTCCCCTACCACCGGGTTGTTTGTTTCCTACGGATCTTGGGAGTAGTAGGTGTGACCAAGGCACCGATCGTGATGTATTAGTGTCCTTCGTTGTCACGGGGTGGTTGTTGCACAGTTGGTGGGTGTCTGTTTAGTCTCGGGCTTTTGTGCCTCTTAGGTTATGCTCTCAAGCCTCGGGGCCCTTAGACTTTGGTTTAGTCTTAGTCCCGATCGAGACTTCCCTTTCTCTTTTAGAGCGGGGTTTGGAGACACCGATCCACTTTGATTGTTTCTGACAATCATGTGGGCCGTCAATTCAATAGGAGTGACAAGGGATGGGTCCTTTTGAAAATTTGATGGGCTAAGGATGCGTGTAAATTTCCAAATTTTCATCCCGAGTATAATTTGAACCCGAAGAACGATTGCAAAGCACAAAAGACAAACCTAGGATACAAAACATACTTCGTCCTAGTTTTGCTCAGTAGCCGTTCTGAGATCACCGTAAATGATCTCCCCTATGTCGACAAAGTGACCCCATTCATCAGTAAGATGCCATCATCAAGCGAATAGAGTTAACTTGTTCGGTGGATGAGTGGTTCCCGCCGAGGACCCGAATCACAAAAGTGAAGAGGATCCTCCAAGCCACGGGAATGAGCTTTTAGTGACTGGGGTCTTTGATCATCAGGTGAAAAAAATCAAGCTACCTTACACAAGCTAGCCACTCGTGAATGGCTAACCGTAAGAAGCTTAAAACTGCTTAAAACACAAATACAATGAAGATCAGAGAATACAATGAATTCCCGGGTCGTTATGTCCCACGGAGACTCAATGGTGTGTAAACACTTTCAGACGATAGAATGATCACTAATGATAGTGATCAGTAAAGATAGATTGATTGAACAATTATAACTAAGGAAAAAGGAAATAAATTACAGAGGCTTAAATGCAAATTAAAGGAAATTAAAAAGATAAAAAATATTAAATAAACGCTATCACTATATTTAAAATGATGTTTTGCTTTTATGGTTTTATAAAACTTGAATTAAAAACTACGTAGCGCATAAATGAAAAAGTGAAACTAACACAATATTAATCCTAAAATATGAAAATGATATTTTTACAAACCTAATTATAAAAGAAAATTTATAGAAAAAGAAAATTATTTTTATAACTAATTATCTAATTATTATTAATTAAAAACTATTTTTAACTATTAAATATTAACCTAAAATACAAGAAATTATGAAACAAAGCTAGAAAAATAAAATTTTGACTTAGAAAAATCTAAAATAACAAAATAGAATTTTCAAAACTATTTTTGTATTTTTCTGATTATTTTTGAATTTTCTAGGAATTAAAAACTATTTAAAATTGCTTAAATTACTTAAAAATACAAATTTGACTAAGAAAATCTAGAAAAATATTTTTTGCTTTTATATTTATCTTAACTTAAGAAAATGAAAACTTATTTTTTGAACCTTTATTGAATTTTTGTATTAAATGCTATTTAAAAATGCTTAAAACTAATTAAAATCAAGAAAAATAGCAAACTGACTTGGAAAAATCAAAATTTCAGGAAAACTCTAAAATTATATTTGGAATCTAGGAAAATGGAAAATCGATGGTTGTGTGTAAGATTAAGCAATCATATGCAATGTGCTTATAAATAAGCACTGAACAAGCCAAATGAACAAAACAAGCCACCAACCGATAACACAAGCTAAAATAAGCTAAAGTAACCAAAATGCAACAAGTATTAACAGGCCTTGACCTCGATTAGCGATTACACAGATTTGGATGATTTGAGTACAAGAGCAAAACAGGTTTGGGGGGCTACTTTAAGCCCAAGAATAAGCACTCAAATAAGCTAGCAACCAAAACCAAAACTTGGAACTTACACTAGACCCTGGGTGAGCTTATAAACCAAATTACAGACCTAGACAAGCTCAAATGAGCTTTTCCCAAGCTCGTAAAATCTGCTTAAAACCTGTGTACTCATTGTCTCTTGCAGGCATATAAGCCAATAATCACAAGCCTTTTGGTGCTTAAAGAAAATTTGCAAAATTATATAAAATGGCTATAAGAAAATAGACCAAGAGAAGTTTTAAAACAACAATTTTCACTTAAATTGGCTTAAAATGAAGCCAAGAAAATTCACTCCTAGTTGGCTTCAAAACAGGTTTTTCATATTTTGACTTTTGAACCAAAAATGAAATGTTGACTTTGTTGAGTTTTGAATCAAATGTGAGGACTGATATTGGTTTATTATGATGAAATGAAGTTAACACAAGCTTTATCTAAGAACTTTAAACACAAAATAAGACTTTGCTTTGCAAAAATCTCAACAGTTAAACTGTTGAGACATTTTAAGTTGAGTTTTGACTTTGACAGGTTACAAGCACAAAAGTAAGACATATATGAACTAAGATATGCTAAACAAACTTAAACCAACAAGTTCTATCTACTGAGTAAGCCTCTAAGACAGATATATCAGCAATTCCAAACACACCTTAATCAACAGTTTATGACTCAAAAATGATCCAAACACTTAACTAGCCCATGATACTGATCCAAATGAGTTTAATTACTCTAAATACAACTATTCAAACAGATTTAAGCTACTAATCACTGCACAAACAGATTATGCAAATGAACTTGAAAATTACTCACAGTTGGTCCTTAGCCACAATGGCTTGAAACTGAATTACAATGGACCTCTAACCTATATTATCCAACCAAATAGACTGAATCAACCCACATCCAAAGACTGCTTCACCATTTATCCATTTTCTTTTCAATTCTCGCCCATTTTGACTTTCTTTGACCAAGAACCAATTTGGCTTAAAACTAAAATGTAAGCTTATAAAAAGCTATTAGAAGCTTGTATAAGCTTATTAGAACTGAGAAATGAGCTGTTTGAAGTTTTGGTATAAGACTTTAAAATAGAAAATTGCAACAGTGAAGTTGAAACATAAAATCTTAGCACAACTTGAATTGATACCTTGAAATAGTTTATAAAGATACAATAAGCTTAGTTTGATACAAAGGAACAAAATATTACAGATTTTCTACTTAACTAAAGCTTTTAAGATAAAAACGACATTTTATGAAAACTAAAAACTACCAGACTCCCTAACTAGCTTCTTTATGCTTCCTTTTATACTCCATGCATCTTCTCTCTCATCTCTGATTGTTTCCCAGCAATTTCCTCAGCCATTGGATTTCTTAAATTCATCATGGCCGTTTAATTGGATTTTGGCGCCAAAACTTATTTTAGCCAGTTGGGGTTGAGTGAGGAGGGGGGAGAAGCATTAAATGTATATTGGATTATTAGGAGAGGTGGGGGAACATGGATGGTGATATGTTGAGGTGGGAAATGGGTGTTGAAGGTGGGCGGACATAGTGGGTGAGGAGAAGGCGGGAAAGGTGGGGTGTGTTTGTTTGACCGGGTTATAGTAATAAACGGGGTTTGACCGGGTTATGGGTTAAAGTCTTGTCCAAAAAGTTGGATCTGCAAATTTTCGAGTTTTTTAACCCATCCTTCAACCGTGGAGGTTCGGGATGATTTGCGACATAAATACCTTTGTTATAATCTAACCATCGATTTTGAAGTGCAAAACGTTTTGTAATCCGAGTGTGTATTGTTGCCCCATTAAGTATTACACGAACTTGTCCGATGAGATACTCCTTCACTGTGGAGGAGTGGTCTAAGGTTATTCTCATCAGGTGTATTGTTGCCCCATTAAGACCGAACTCGATGAGAGAAGGTGTCGGGTCAAGGCTTTAGTTGTAGCCCAAAACTCCACGAGGTAGTTTGGGTGCAAGATTGAGGACATTTTACAAAGGCCGTTTTGAGTGGGCGGTTGAATAAAAATTTTATAATGTCTTTATAGGTTGGGACATTTTCGTGGTATTCAAAATTTCCTATGACATTATTTGTTTTAAATTCAACGTTAGTAAGATCCCTACCATCGAGAAGCAAAGCGGAGAGATTGTGTTCTAGCCATTTCCATTAAAGAAGATTTTAGGGTTAAAAAAATGTTTTGACTAGAACAATCAAAGTATTTAGATCTCTCAAGTTTGTGATGAAAAACTTTTGTAAATGTTTACAAGGAGGGTTTTCCAAAAGAGGTTTTTAAAGATTTTGAGAACACACACATTTTTCTGGATTGAGAAAGGATTTTGACATAGTTTAGTTGCAGAAAATAATTTGTGTGTGTTTTGTGGTTTTGAAGAGGTATTTATAGAGTAGTGAGAGGGTGGTTTTGTATAAACGTGGATATGTAAAGACCATTTTTGAAATCGTTTGATATTCCACATTTAATGCCACCCACCACTTCACGCAAAAAATCCGTCTTTCAAGGAAAAGCAGTTGCAATGCATAGTAAAGTGCACTTTAGCGATAATAAAATATCCATAGGATATTTTATGTGAGAAGGCATTTAATGCCAAGTGGGGTGAGGTAAATGATGATACCCCGACAAGAAGACATGTATTCCTATATTAAATTGGTGGGATTACCAACCTAGGACATTTAAGTAACCAATACTTGAAGCATTTAGTTACTCATTCAATGCATTATGTCAGGGACCCCGATTGAGTCTTACTCATTCGGTGAGAGGTAGATTTTGGATGTTCGAGGAGACGAACCGTTTCACGTAACTCATCGAGATTGATTTTCGGATGCGACTTTCAATGTCAAGCATTCCCAATTCAACTTCGGTCTCACGAATGTAGGTTCATCCAAAGGTTTGGTGAAGATATCGCAAGTTGATATTCGATGGGGATGAAATGAAGTTCTCTGTCTCCTTTCATTATGTGATCCCGATGAAGTGATATATGATATCAATGTGTTTGGTTCTTTGATGGAGGACGGGGTTGTTGGAGATTGCAATTGCTTTGGTGTTGTCACGAAGATGGGTACCATTTTGTAGTGGATATCATAGTCACCGAGTTGACTCTTCATCCATAAAACATTGGCACAAACATCTGCGCAAGACCACATATTGACCTCGGTGAAGACATAGCCACCGAGTGTTGCTTTTAGCACTCCAACAAACCGTTTTCCTCCAAGAAATTGACAGGACCACGAGGTGCTTTTACATCCATGTTGCGGCCAGCATAATCGTAATCGAGTAACCTCGAGATCAAACCCCGAGCATTTTGGATAATAGAGTCCAAGGTTTGGGGTTCCTTCGTGTACCGAGTATTCTTTTGGCTGCAGTGAGATGGGATTCAGTAGGATTGGACCGATATCTTGCTATTAGGCGGATCGAGAATTGGATGTCCGGTCTAGAAGCGATTAGATACATCGGTGAGCCTACAATCCCTACGAAATGAGTTTGATTGATGATTTGCCGGTGAGATCGGGTCCAAGGTTGTTGGGTGGGACCATTGGAGTCTTCACCGAGGCACATCGAGATATCTCATATTTCTTCAAGAGATTTTGGTGTATTTCTCTTGGTGATGGATATTCCTTTATCGGTTTGCACGATTTGTAGTCCAAGAAAGTATGTGAGTTCCCCATCATGCTCATTTCAAACTTCTTTGTCATCCGTTTTCAAACTGTTTGCAAAGTTTGTAGTTTGTTGAGCCAAAGATGATGTCATCAACATACACTTGGACTAGAATTACATCTGTTGAGTTCTATAGACAAGCGGGTGTGTTGTCTATCTTTCCTCGACAAACTTGTTTTGTATCGGGAAGGCGAGAGAGTTTCATACCATGCCCTAGGAGCTTGTTTAAGTCCATAAAGTGCTTTGTCAAGCTTGCGAGACATAGTCGTGGAATTCACTACTCTCAAAGCACGAAGGTTCTTTGAACATATACATCTTCCTTGAGATCACCATTTAAGAATGCACTTTTAACATCCATTTGGTAGACCACGAAGTTCATGTATGTTGCATATGCAAGGAAGATCTGATGGCTTCCATTCTTGCAACAGAGCAAATGTTTCATCATAGTCAATGCCTTCTTGTTGATCGTAACCTTTGGCTACAAGTCCGGCTTTGTTTTTAATAGCGGTGCTGTTTTCATCGTTTTGTTTACGAAAACCCACTTCATTCCTATGACAATGACATCCCGAGGACATTTGATCAAGGTCATGACCTTGTTTTGTCGAGCTGTTGAAGTTCTTCTGCATGGCCCGAACCCGGCTTGGGTATTTTAGAGCCTCGGTGACACTTTTGGGTTCTATCTCGATAGGTAATCGGCATATAGACATTCATTGGTCAAGCTGCAGTTAAGTTAGCGACCATGCTTCTAGTGAGCATGCCCTCGGTGGGTTCACCAATGATGTTTACAAGCTCAATGTCCCGAGATCTTGTCCACTTACTTTATGGTGCGGGATCCGAGCTTGAAGATGTCACCGGGAGTTGGTGTGAGTTCGGTGCAAGAGTTACAGGATCATTTAGATCATCTGTTGAGATGTCTTGTTCAGCAGAGGTTCTTGAGTTACGAGGATCCCGATCATTTGGATCGGTGTTACCTATCCAAGAGGGACCGATCGATTATCAATGAATTCACCGATAGTTGGTTGTGACGGGTTGTGAGGCAAGACATAATATGAGATGTCAACATCAACTTGGTATGAGGAATTGGTTTCGAGTTGTACTCATCGGAGGATATCTTGATGAGTTGTCAATTCCTATATCCTCCATTGAAGTGTTGGTGAATCGATGCTTTCTATACTTTCATCAAAGGTGACATGAAAGGTTTCCTCAACTTGTTGTCTCCTTGTGTTAAATACCTCAAGGCTTTGGAGATCGGTGAGTAACCTAGAAAGTATCCATCATCGACTTTAGCATCGAACTTGCCTAGATGATCCTTGTGGTTATGAATAAACACAGGACATCCAAACACATGAAAGTAGGCGATGTCGAAGTCTACCTTTGAATATCACATATGGGGTTTTATTATGTCTTTTGACAATGATTGACTGTTTTGAGTGTAACAGTCGTTTTAACCGCTTCACTCCGAAGTGCTTTGAAAGGGTGAGCCATTTAACATGGTTCTTGCACCTCAATGAGAGTTCTTTTTCCTTTCGACTACCCCATTTTGTTCGGGGGTATAAGGAGATGAGAAATTTTGGGAGATTCCTTCTCATCACGAAACTCTCAAGCTCGGCATTTCTAAATTCAATACCATTGTCGATTCGATTTGTTTCAATCGTAATGTCATTACGGTTTTCAATGTTCTCGATGAATGACATTATAGTATCATTACTGACTCTTTTTGAAAGAAAGTATACCCAAGTGTATCTTGAAAATTCATCAACAATGACAAGTGTATACTTCTCATCTTTGGATTGATCTAGGACCGATGGTCCAAAGAGATCCATATGCAAGAGGTGAAGGCGACTTTTGATAGAGAAGTTTTGCTTGGTTTTGAAAGATGCTCTTTTATGTTTGCCTTTTCACAGGTGAGCATGGTTTATCTTTGCAAAACCGGTGATGGTAAGCCAAGGACCTTGTTTTGTTTTGCCAAGTTGTTGATATTTTTGAAGTTTAAGTGTGAGAGTCTCTTGTGCCACAACTAGTTGATAGTTTCGGTGGCTTTGGCAAAGAGACAGTTCCATCTTTAGAGAGTTGACATGTCTAAGACATAAACATCGTCTCTCCTAGAGCAATCAACACAACTTCCTTGTTGGCATTGAAAATGGTACCTTGTTTGTCATTGAATTGTACAATGTACTTAGCATCACATAACCGATCGACATCGATGAGATTGTATTTGAGACCATTGACATAAGCAATCCTAGAAAACTATTCCATTGCGGTTCTTGAACCATAACCTTCGTGGGACATGATGAGTTATCACCAAATACTACATTGGGCCTGGTTGCTTTACATACTTGTGCAGATATTCCTTCACACCGGTCATGCTTCTTGAGCATCCATCGTCTAGATGCCGGATAGGCTCCCTGGCATGCCTCTGCACAAGTAGTAAACTAAATTAGTTTCTCTCCGTGACCCACTTACTAGTGGGCTTGGGTCTCATGGTCTCTTTGAATTTAGCAATTGATTCATGGTCGGTGGTGGAGTGCAATGAGCTACCATGGTTTTGCATTTAGAGGCGAGGATGACTCGGTGGATTTGGGTTGCATTGAACTTCTCCTTGCATGGATGACATTGTCATCTTTGGGATGTCTTATGAGATGTGTTACCGCAAATATCACGGCATGTGTTCATAAGACAATCATCGTAGGCGATGATCATTAAAGCCACAATGTGGGCAAGGAGGAAAAGGCTTAGCTCTCAACTTTTGGTGACTTGGATGAAGAAGCATCGATGACCAACTTTGGTGTAGTTTGCTTGATTGAGAGAACTTACATATTGCAAGTGGTCGTTAGTTCGTGATCATCCTTTTGCATATCATGCAAAAAGGATTCTATAACGATTATCGATGGTATGGTGGTATAGTGGCATATATCACATTTACGCTTGTTTTGGTGGTGGCTTTTGACTTTGAGGAACTTGAGGAAGGCGACTTAGTTTCCTTGATTGATTCGAGGACCTTTTCAATGGATTCCATTTTGTCGGTTAGCTTCCTCACTAGTTGATCGATTCTTGAATCGATCGGCTTGATGGGGACGAGAGGATGAGGAAGTTTCGGTGGGGTTGGATTCTTGTTGAGTTGGTTTTGATTGTCTTTGTAGGATGGTTCTACCAAGTCCGGACCTTTCTTTTGGTGAGTGAGGATTGAATTTTAGAGGAGTAAGCTCGAGCTTGGATCGGCACCACGAAGAGGTTTCGGGGGTGGGCGGTGTTTGATTACGCCCGGACTCGGAGATGTGTTCGGTACCCTTTGGTCACCTCAGGGAGTCCTAGCATGCTCTTAAGAGCTTGGCTCTCGTGCTCAAGAATCCTTCCGAATCGAAATTTGGAAGCTTACTCTCAAGATTAACCCGTTCAATCCAATAATGGAATTTGGGTTGTCGACATATTGGTAATCATACCACCGCACGCAAATGGTTTTGAACTTTGGTCTTTGTTGCGAGTCGGGAGATGATCTTCACCTATGACTCTCTTTTTGCTCTGGGGCACCACAACATCAAAGACCACAGGATTCTTAGCGATCCAACTATCAAGAATATCTTGTTCCTTTTAAGTTCATCTTGAAGAGCCGATTTCTCTTAACTAGTTCGGTTTTTGAATTTGCAAGGTGTGACCTCAAGCTTGGCTTGTTTTAAAATAAGCGTTTATCTCTACACTTGTTTAATTCAAAACTTAGCTTGTTGTATTTTGAAAAGAGATTTAATCTTTGCTCTTCTACGAACTTAAGGTCAACATTAAGATAATTCATATAAGGCGCCAATCGAGTCATCATCCATAGATAGTAAGATGTTTACCTTCTTCATAGTGATGTTGACCCATTCCCGTTTCGGCATGATTCTTTCCAACAACTAGCTTATCTTCTTACGAGAGGGCCATCGATGCATCGACATGCACCATTTCATCATCGATGACACCGGCTCTTCATCCCGATCGAAGGTCTCGGCAACAAGGCCTTTGTTTTACCCCGCAGATTGAACACTTTTGTTGTTTCGAGGCGGCCTCGAGCAATGCAAGCTTAGCTTTGACTTTCTTATACTTAGCTTCAAAATCAACAGCTTTGTTTTGATCGATTTGTTTTGAAAGTTTTGATGAGACCGATAGATTTTTGGTTGAAATTTGCTAAAGCACGAGGACCGATTTGACCACGATGGTTTATAAGAGGTTCGAAATTGTTTTGAAAAAGTCTTTTGCAAATGACCTCTTTGTGACACTTAAAGCATTCGGTGTCCTCATTTGCTTTGGCATTCGAAAACCTTTGTTTCTTTTATAAACCTTCGAGAGTTAGCAAGGAGTGCCCTTTCACGAAATTCGGTGTTCGGTCATTTAGGTACTCCTCACTTGATCTCTCATCGGGCTCATCATCGAATATTCACGAAAATATTGAACAACATTGTTAGAATAGAAAGCGAGTTGATATTGGTGATGAGGTGGTGGTCGGGACTTCTTGACTTCACGAGACTTCTTTAAGTCGGGGTATCGTGCATTGATGAGATTTTCCTCATAGACAAATTTCCCATAAATTTCGTGAAGCTCAAGATTTTGGATATGATTAGCATTCCTACGTCCACGAGAGAAATTCAACCACTTCTCGGGAGGCATGACAAAACCAACATTGATTTCATGTTTGGACAACTTAACACCATCATTTGACAATTCATTTAAAGAGTTTTATACGGTGTAAGTTTGAGAGAGAGTTTCTAAGTCCTTAGTACGAAGGTGTTATACTCAAGTTTCGTGTCCATTATCCTGTTTTCCTTGGTATCGATGGTCCTTCATGACTATGAACTAGGTCATCCCAGGTTTGCTTAGGCGTACTACGACTTATATGCACTCCATAATATCGTCGGGAAGACAAGATATTATGATACTTTTGAGTCTTTGGTCCCTGGTTGACCACTCTCCTTTCATCCACAGGTCCACCGAGCTTGTGTTTGGGCAACCCTTGACGATCTTTGGGACAAATGGACCTTCATTTATACACTTGATATAATAAGGTTCCATCCCAATCAAATAGCAAAGCATTCGCTTTTCCATTTGTTGAATTTGCCAACTTCAAGTCTAGGCCAACAAATGAATAAGCTCCACCCTTTTATCGACTAGTTGGGGTACATCAATTTCGACCATTTAGGATCCTAATTTAAAACTTTTAGAGCGGCCTAAAAACGAGTTTTATAATTAGCCTTGCTCGATACCACTTGTTGTTCCCCGTTCACTATTGTTTAAAGCAGTTTAAGTATATAAAACAAGTTAATAGTGAACTATGGTGAAATTAACATAAGAAAACACACAAAGTAATTTTCAACATCATATTCTTATTAGAAATAAATCAAAAGAATCGTTACCCAAGTACTTGCGGAATAGTACTTGGGATTGAAATGACAAAGTTTGGGGTGACTCTCTAAGCTCGGGCTAAGTCCGAGCACAACTCTTAGAACCCACCGAGCTAGCTCAAGGATAAAGTTGTATTTGGAGGAGTGAAAAGTTGGCTTGTGTGTATGTGTGTTTTACAATTCACAAGCTTAAAACTTTTCACTCATCTTCTTATGCTATTTATACAAGTATGATTATTAACTTTAACCTAGAAGACAAAAACATAGATCACAAGAAACACGAATATTGATATATTCGGTTCATCGCTCACCTTTCTATTTATAGTAGGCGTGAAGCTTCTTTCCTTGACAGAGAATCGCTTACTATTAATGGGAAGATATGATCTTGATAGATAGAGACTATGTTTAAACTGGACAAACACATGGGGACTTAGTTTTATCTGGGTAAAACTTTCCGCCTTGATCCACTCTTCTTCGATCTTTATAGCCTTGATTTCTTCCTTTAGTTTGTCTTGATGTAAGCAGTTGGAGAGAGTCTTAAGGGATTGGTGAGTTATTGTCATCACCACCGAATCCACCATCTTCTTCTTGACTTAGTCTTCACCCATTAAGTTCCGCCTTCTTTGAGTGGAGGCTTATTCTTCGCCTCGTCTTGAGTATCTCGAAGATGGCTCACCGAGACTATGCACTCGGTGACACGATAGTGTTTAACGGATTAAACACTTAGGTTATTTTCTATTCAAATCCTAGATTAAGGGGTTTGGGTATTTACTGAACCCAACATAAACCATGAGAAATATCGGTTAGGGTAATTTTGGCACCAAATTTAAATTTTTTCATGACATGTAGGAGTGGGCCATTAGTCTTAATAAAGCGTCTCATGGATAGGAAGTTATATGACTAGAACAAAACCCTTTACCACTTAAATTCCACCCAAAATGTGAGGATCGCCCTTAAATTTGTAGGAATTAAAGCATTCCTCTTTAATGCTTCGAGAGTGTACCGGTAGTATAATAGATTCTAGAACTTGTTTTGTGATGCATTCCGAGATCGCTAGTGAGACTACACATGTGTAGTTAGGAATAACTAAATGATAAGAGGCATTAGAATAACCCTTGTTTGATACCCGTATTATAATTACTTCTTCCACATCGGTTGAGTAATTCCCCCACACCCTTGCGTTGTACTCATCTTTAGTACACGATACCCTAGTTAACCCCTCGAGCCTATCCTTTTCGCGGTTCTCATGATTTTCGGTTTCGGAATATCAATGAAAGCATTGTTTACAATCCACCCCAAATGTACACCCAAATCGGCTTATCTTACCTTGTATGCACTCACTTTTAGTGCATTATTGTTATCATACTAAACCCTTAGTTCAATTATCTAGTTGCTTGCATAAGTTGCTAAGTCGAGTCATATCCTTTGTACACAGTTTTGGGACGATTGGGACTCATGGGAAAAGTTAAATTTTATGAAATGACGGGAAGGAACGTTAAATTCAAATTTCCTTTATTTACGTAATAATGTACTCCAAGTGTTTTGATCTTTTCAATTCGGGTCAAATTAGTGTTAGAGTAATAAAAACTCAAGTGTAGGGATGTGCCTATAAATCCCTATTATTTTTATATTATCATAGAGGATTGTAGAGTAAAAGTATATGAAAAATAAAAAAAATCGAAAAATAGAGTGTAAAAAAAAAAAAGGCTACCATCCTGCATCTATCTTTAAATTTATGTTTGTTTGTTTCAAGTTATCTAGAGTTTAGAGTGTCGAGTCTTGACTTAGCAACGCCATTCTTCTCATGCTTGTAACATAAAGATTTTTGACTTGCCACCACTAAATCGCCTATCCCACCAAACCCTTTGTTTCCCTACCGTAAGCCTAACGTTACAACCCTTTAAAAGATATCTTGGATAGTTTTTCCTAGGTGCTTACGCCAAAAGCGATGGAGGTTTGATCTAGTCTCAAGCCTATGGTAATTTATGTACTAGGACCGGTTAATGAGTGTTTATCTTTCATTTCCAACTTGATATATTTCATATACACCCGAGAGATGAGAGTATCCAAACACCACTTGTGAGGTGCTAGTATGTAATTCCGTGCTTGTTATGACTTTCATGGGCTTATACGTGTTGTGAATTTTTCTAAACTAATGCTTCATGACCCCTAACTTATAAATTAATTGGCTAAAAGCACATTTGCTTGAGGACAAGCAAATACCAAGTGTAGGGATATTTGATAAGGATTTAAAAGGTACACTTTTGAGGGTCATTTAAGCCTTAATTGATCACTTTTGTATCCGTTACTACTTAATTTCGTTCATTTTCACTTTTAGGTCTCTTGAAGGCAAATTGTGGAATGACACTTATTCGGACGAAAGGCGCGAATATCTGAAGAAAATGGCCAAAGTCAAGAATCGAGACACTCAAGTCTTTGGGCCGAAGGGACGGCGTCACGCTTAATAGCGACGCCGTCACGACACACCTTGAGACGACTCGGAGAGCAAATTGCTATTTTACAAGTGGCGACATCGGGTTTAAAAGAGTAGGGCGTCACAACTCGACGGCCTAGATTTGGATCCCGACGGCGTCGAGAGGTTGAAGCCAAGCGGCGTCACAAGCATAAGGTGACGCCGTCGCGGATTTGACGTGGCCAAGACGAAAACCTAATGGCGGCGACCGGCGTCACAATTAAAGTGGCGTCGTCGCATATTGTAACTCTATATATATAATTCGAATTTTCAGTATTTTAGAGAGGTAGTTTTGTGGAGTAAAACCTAAACCGAACATAGGCTGTCTTGGGCAGTATCTTAGGGTTCCATACCCAATTTTACAACAAGATAAGTAATTTACTTCATTGATTCAATTATGTCTTCAATTGTTTGTGTGTATGCTTGCATGTTTTCCATGTCCGGCTAATTTACTTGTGTGTTTGCTTAGATCTATGAAACCTAGGTATTGAATATTGATTGGTTGTCTCTTATCTTAATTGTGATTGACCTAGTATTGCGATAGGTCATTCGTTTTGTTTTTAATGCTTGAGTAATCTTTGTGAACATTAGTTTATAATCACCTAGAGTTATTGTAGTCTAAACATCCAAAGATAACCTTAGAGTTAGTTTATGAATCCTAGAGATTTCGTAGGCAATAACCTTAAGGTAGACTCAAAGAGTTAGGGAAAAACGCATACCCTGCAACCTTAAAAGACACAACGCGTTAAGAATAAGGACGTGATAATTCAACCATCAATAGGAGATAACTAGGGAGTAATAGCATCTAAGTAAACACATTTTTAATCATCATAAGAGCACACAACAATAGACATAGACTACACTCACCTTAGTTTAGATAATTAGATAAGTAGAGTAATCGGTAGAAATACCAACCCCCCAAATCCAATACCCCGAGATTCGTACATTTCCATTTTCTAAAAATTATAAAAAAGATAAAAAATAATCTTCATCAATCCCAACCTTAGCGTAGTAATTTCTCACTAGCATTCTTATTCCCCCTAGAGAACGATATCAATTCCCGAGGCTTACCCTAATACTACACTACAACGATTAGGTTCACTGCCTAGGGTGTTGAAAAACTTGCTCGACGAAAAGGAAGTTTCTTTGACCCCGAACGTACGTTGTATGCGTATCAATGCCTTAACTATACAGGATTTTGGTGACGCCAGGTGGAATATGGACACAGGTGCGTCTTCCTATTTTAAATTCCAATGCAAATAATCTTAATACTATTTATAGTACAAGTATTTATCCTTTTGTATTTGTTGGTGACGATAAATCCATACCCGTCACCAACATTGGCCATAGCTTGTTACCCAACTCTCACTGTCCCCTTCATCTTAATAATGTTTTAATTACTCCTCACTGTAAAACTAATTGTGTACGTCAATTTACCCGTGACAACAAAGTTACTCTTACTACGCAAAAAATAAAAAGTTGAATACATTTATTATATCACTATTATAATAGCATGATATCTTTATCAAGAACTCAAAAAAAAAAAGTAAATGATTTAAGATCGTTTACACATCAAACTTTATTTGAACACCAAATGACTAATCGTGACTCTTTATCTTTATTTGATCAAATGAATAACATTAAAAACAACATTTAAAAAAACCCACTTTTTTTTTTTTCAAATATTAATATCTCTTAAACCGTTAATCGCTAAGAGAAAAAACATATATCATCACGACGATCATTTAATTATCTTTCTATAGATGGGCACTTTGATATGCTTTTGACATTTTTTTCCTCGTTTTTTTCACTTTTTTTCTTTATTTACAGTTTTTTTCGTTGTTGAAGCTTGCATGAAAAAATCACATGTAATAAACACTAATTTGAATGTACTATAAAATCACATGTGATGCTGGTGTTAAATCGGATATGATATTATTACATATCATATGTGATTTAATACTAATATCACATATGATTTTAATTAAATATTCAAATTAATGTTTAATCACATGTTATTTCTCATACAAGTTTCAACAACAGAAAGAAAAAAGATGAAAATAATGTTTAAAAAAAAAGAGTGAAAAAATAAAGAAAAAAAAATTGACGAAAATATATTAAAATGTCTGTCTATAGAAAAATAATTGAATACTGGTCGTAAACGGTATAATTTGTTTTGTCTAACGATTAACAGTTAATGATTTATATTTAAATTATAAAAAATAGATGAAATATTTAAATAATTTTAATCTCAGTCATTAATTTCATTTTAAATGACAAAGATTAGTCCAATCGTATATGAAAAAAATTTGATATGACAGTTCAATTGCAAACAAAATACTAAAGAATGTATTTAACATCTTAAACTGAAATGAGAAACGATTATGTGGTAACTTGGAGCCTTGGACAAGTAAAGTAACCCTTGTCCAAAACTAAGGCCTTATAAAAAAAATAAAACGATTACTACAAAAAAGCCCAACCCAAAACACCACTACTGAAAATCATCATCTCCGACACCTAAACCCTAAAGAAATCAATGGCGGGAGGCAGATTCAGTGAACTGATGAAAAAATACGGCAAAGTCGCCCTGGGCGTCCACTTCACAGTCTCCGGAGCCACAGTTGCGGGACTCTACATAGCTATAAAAAACAACGTAGACGTTGAATCAGTTTTAGAAAAAGTTAGGTTTAAACAACTTGAATCAGTTTTGGAGAAAGTAGGCATGGGTGGACCAAAAGAAGTTAATGATTCGGGTGCCAAAGAGAGGAATCGGACTGCGGAAATGGCTGCGTCCAGTGGCGGGGCGCTTGCCTTGGCTGTTTTGTGTAATAAGGCCTTGTTTCCTGTTCGTGTGCCTATTACCATTGCGGTTACCCCTTCTATTGCTAGGTTTTTGGCTAGGAGACAGATTATTAAAAATGCTCTATGATTTTCTTTTTTACTCTTTGTTTCCTTTAAGTTACAAAATGACCTTTTCTCAGTTGATTAATAAGGACTAATCCAAATTTGGTTTTCAGGTTTAGTGTTTTGTGTACAAATGCATAAACTTGATAATAAAAACCATTACTTGCTGTTTATTGATGTGTATTGGGTTGATACATGTATCATAATGGCTGGTTTTTATCGACTTGTAGTTGGTGTTAAGGTTGGATTTTGGGGTCTTGACTGGACTTGTTGCAGCTGTTTTACAAGAGCTGGTTGTCATTTTTAATTTGCAATTCATAATAGGTTTAGTTTGAAGGTATCTTGTAATCCAGACTGCGTAGTCCTTCAAAACTGTAATACTTTGTTTATGCTTTATTAGGATGCCGATTCTGGTTGTTGATAATATCTAGCTGTAATGTTATTTTTCTTTACTATGGAAACTCATGATGAGATAGCGAAAAGAACTGTGTATTGATTTCATTTATAGGCTTACTGTTCCAGTTAGATATATCTCGGCTATACTGAGATCCCATTTGATACAAAGGGATGGTGACGTTCTTTTCGGTCTGCAGTGCTAAGATAACCTTTCGTCCCCATTTGATCATTTGTGAGAGAGTTCACATGTTGTAGTGTTTGTCTCTATGGCTCAAGGTCTATATGCCTGTCGTTCTGTTCTTAGCTGCTGTAACTTTTTGCCTCCATCAAATTTAGTTAAACCGGCTGTACTTAATAAATCTAATCTGTTTCCTCCTAAAATTATATTGTTACATCATAGTAGAACTAAGGAAACTAGATAAAAGCTAACACATAGTTACATAATATATCTTTTTATGCCCTAAAACAGAGTCGAACACACCTTACAGATGCAGCTTTCTTCTTCCAAGCTATTTCTCGCTTAGTATAGGATACGCCATTGTAACATGATATGATATCTGAGCAAGAAGTCGTTTAGAACAGTATGATACCATATTGTGATATATTGAATGATTAAAAAAAAGAAGACGTGTTGATTATAATTCTCAAATAAAGTATATAAATTTTTTCACATGAAACTTTAAATTTCAGTTTTATGCTCCCTTAATAATGATGGTTGTTATGCAGCAAAGTGGGAACTATAATTATTGAAAATAGTATATACAATTCTATTCTTTGAGTTTTTTGTGATGAATAAAAATTTGCACCAAGAATGAGTGACTAGCGGAAGTAAACTGTTTACATTTACGCAAAGGGTTTTTTTTTTTTTTTTTAGTTAACTTTCAACTGTTATGGATTATTGTAAAATAACTTGTCTTTTTTGGTGGTTTGGCTTCCCTTCATATCCATGCGTATATCAATTGATTTATAAACAAATTTCTACTTTCTACCGCGTGTGGAAAATCTACTAGGGAAACTAGGCACGTGATAGTATTTGCAAAGGGGAAGTGTAATTCGTTTGCTATGTGACATTATTAATTGTAGGTCTTCGTATTACACCGTCAGGTTATTCATACAGAAAACGGTAGACTTTGTTTATACTCATTCTGTTAATATATATTTATCAAGTACGGTAGCAGTTCGTAAAGAACTAGAGAATGTAATGCAAGTAACTGCAGAAAGTGCAAATTATTGATCAAGACAAACTCACGAAGACAACAGGCTGTTCTTACAGACAGATCATTTGTATTATATAAAAGCTAAAACATAGATGCTAAGAAGATAAATGAAGTAGTTCGGTGGTACTCAATCTTGTTTAACACCTTAGCTTAGTTAAGGACCTGAAAAATGGAGTTGTAGTGGTACTGAGGTTTTGGTTGTTGGTTCTGGAGGTGTTGATTGTGATTGTGGTGGTTACTGTGATTGTGATGGTGTTGGTTTTGGTGGTGGTGATCCACCATGCCATGACCATTTTCTTGTGCTTTCATGGAGTTTTCCGGCCACCCCTTATATGGGTTTCGTGTTATCTCGAGCAGCGACTCCCTTACGTGATCAGCCTGCACCATTTCACTATCCTTCCTCTGTTACACATAACACAGAGTGGTCAGTAATTTGGTCATTCATTTCACCTTTTCTTTTGTATTAATTTTCCTTTCATTACATGTGACTCTGAAATCAAATATTTCGCATGGCTTTAAAAAAAGAGACTAGCAGTACGAATTTTTTGTTCCCACCTCAACTTTGAAGACATTCAAAACTAAACATCTGAAACTAGTAACATTGACATTTGTTACTTCAAGTCCTAGAGCATTAAAGGCCTCCATCAATCTCACAAATCCTCCTGGTTTGTGTTCACTGAATACCTTCACGAAGAATTCATTTCCATCTAACGATGCCACTTCCACTTGTGGCTACACATACAAGGAGAAATCAGGTATACAAAAAAGTTTTAAAATTGATAAAGATAGCCAGGAGCACATGTTTTACCTCCATTTGTTGGCCTTTCTCGCTAGCACCTTCGACATCTTGGTTTTGTTTTGAGACTTCAATGTTACCAACACCCGAATACGCTTCCAGTTGAGGTCCATTCATGAACTGGCCGGGGCCGTGGTTGTATCTACGCTTTGAGTTACTTCCATTGCCGTGGATAATTTCTTGTTCAACGATGGTGCTTTGGTTGTTTGCAGTACCCTCATCATCTGAATTTTCTTCCAACTCATTTTGGAGATCTTCCACTTGCCTTTTCAACTCCATTACATACTCGATGGCATCCTTGAGAATTGAGGCTCTATCCAACTGTGAGAAGGGAAAAACTTGAATGATAAGTTAGGAGCGCATTTTGAACAACTTTAACTGTAAAATCCAATTGAATTAAGACAGATTGTTAGCAGACCTTAGTAATTTTGGGTACTAGAGAACGCAGAGTATAGAGCCGATCATTAAGCTTCTTTCGTCTTTTACGCTCCGCCATGAGGTTTTTGGACTGTGGCTTGCCATTCCTCCTTCGACATTTAGGGTCATCATCCTCATCATTTTGATCACTACAGTCAGATACAGAGTCTGAACGGTTCATGTCATTTCCCTGCTTCTTTGGAGCGTTCTCTAACGGCTCTATGAGATGAGCCTTGCCCATATTTTCGCTCATCATGTGCCCTTGCAACGCCATATCAATCTCATGGTCAAATCCAACATTATCTTCTGAATTAGGGTCAAAAGGGTCGTCATGGTTCATCATAGGCTCGCTTGTGATTTCCATGAACATGTTCTTTGTATTTCTGTTTTCCCCATAGTTAAATTGCTGCAAGAAGTTCATAGGATGCATATGGTTGTCAGACATGTTGTTGGGTGAGAGGTTAAGATTTTCTAGCATGGTAGCCGGAGAAATCGGTGGCTGGAAATGGTTGTTTTGATCCTTTTGATCATCAAGAACTTGAGCTATGTAATCTTTTGACTCCCCATCGTCCAGACTATCCATGTTAACAGAGAAACTCGAGTCGATATTATTGTTTGGGTTCAACATAGGTTGTTCCAGTGACATGTTAAACATAGTGGTCACAAAATCGATGATGCTTTGATCTTCAGATATCTGCAAAGAAACAAACATTCAAAGAAAAAGTTAAGATCAATATAGAACATTGAATTCATTTTTCCTTTTCTCAGATAATTAAAGGCAAGGAAAATAGTTTTCGTTCCCGTGATGTGTTTTTTAAACAGAAATGTTACTTGTTTAGATACGAAGAGTTCCACGAGTCCAATTGGAACAGGAATAAGGATTTTAGTCCCAAGATTTTCCTGCAAAAAGAATTGAGTAACAATGCTGTTGTAGAATATGTAGGTTATTAAGTATAAAAAAAAAACTTTGTAATTAGAGTTTACCTCAGAATACCCAGAATTGGAACTATTGGAAAAGTTTAGCCACCTTGGTTGATTAGATATCATTGTTTGTCCATAGAGTCTGAAGAATATGTATAAATAATAACGAATAAAATATCATATCAAAGCTTCTTGATTTTGAATATAGGTAAAGAAATGCAGATCAAATTAACATTAGTACATTTAAGAAAGCAAGATTGAAATATCATCAACAACACAATACAATGTCACATATTATTCATCAAAAGATGCTGTGTGTTCTACAGAAGAGGAGGTATGCAACCCTGCTTGATGTGTCAAAATAAATAACATGGTTGTACTATTTATTTTGAATATATTTAAACACTTAGAACGAACGGGTAGGATTGTAGAATAAACACTTGTAGTAGCTTTATAATCTATAGACTTGTAAGGGTACTGGTTTCTACATCTAGGCTAAAAGTAGTAGCAAATTAATTAGGATTTCAGTCATTTCTACATAATTTCTAAATATATATGCAATTCCCCCTTTTAAATATTATCATTTCTATCTCTGTAGCTGATAATTTAATAATAATAATAATAATAATAATAATAATAATAATAATAATAATAATAATAATAATAATAATAATAATAATAATAATAATAATAATAATAATAAAATGATTATAGCGAAAATTTTCTTTATACTTTTGAACTAACTTGTAACAAAAACACGTAAAATCCTTGCAATTGCTGTAAAGATACATGCATATTTTGTATCGTGTAATATATCACGATATTGTGTCTGTTAATTCAAGAAGAATCAAAGGGTAAACCCACTAACCCAGAGTCAAAAGGCATCGACGAAGGTAAAAGAGAAAGGAGGTTGCAAGCATCAGTGGTTGGGTGATGAAATGCGACATCTTTGCATTGGAACACCAACTGTTGTTGTTGATCATCATTTCCAATCCCATGCCTTGCAGCATTGCTCCCAGAACAACAGCAATCTATCCATTCAATCACCCTACAGTTACATGTTACCAGACTCGTTGCTTTTAGCTTACATTTATGTATGTCTCACAGATTAATAGAAATTCGGTAACATGGTTAATGTACCTTTGATCTTTACATGGTTTCCAAAGCACACAGTAATCCCAATTCTCTGGACCGACAATCGATCTTAGCCTATCCATCATTTCTTGCAACACCTCCATCTTCAATTCCCCTATATATACCCAAACCATAACATAAATTCACTAATGATAGTGTATGCTGGTTTATGTAGGACTAATTATATTAGATCCCACAAAGGTCAAGATGATTTGCAAGGAATAAGACCGCGGAGTTCTGAAGAAGTAATGTTTATTTTTGCCATCCCAGCTAGCTTTGGTTATAAATAATTACATATCGACTAAAAAAAAAATAATAATAATAATAAATAAAAAATAAAAAATTATAAAGTTTACTCGATCGTATTATAACCTTATAATTAATGAACGAAAAATGAACAAAATTCTTACATGTGATTTAATAATCTTGGAATATAAGTAAAAATTATGGGTATAGTCATAACGAAACGTAAGCTAAGCTTTTTAACTAGAAAAATTACAACAGTAATTGTAGGATAGAGCAAATTTGCATTTGTGGTATTGCACAATATAACATACTTTTATGTTCCCGCAACATATTTTTTTATTAATTTTTAATATAACTCTTCCCAATTTGAGATGATTTCAAGAGAAGCTAAATTAGCTCCAGTTTCCTTTTTTTCATTCCGACTTTAGGAACACAAAATTCAAAACTATATTTTTCTTCTTCACTTCTTTATTACCCTTTTACCTAACTTTTGCAAGTATGAAACCTTCAATGTTGGAAGTTACTATTGTTAGGTAAAAGTAAAAATAATCTCCCTTTACTTAAAAAGTTGTAAATGTGGATTCTGAATATATATGCGAAGTACATTGGTACCTAAATATCAATTACATTCATACAACATAAACAGTTCAATTATTACATTATACATAAGTTTTAAGTAGTCCGTCTTCAATTCAGATGCTATGAGATGAGGACGCGCGACACCCTAATTTTTCTTAGTTTTCTACAAAAGCATGTCACATACGTGTTTAGAAGACTAGAAAGTATGTACATTGGCGTTAATATATTAAATGAATCATATGTATCTTTGTTAAAAACTCATAAGAGCCTCATCTCCCTCATTCGATTCAAAATTTCAGCAAAACGTATATTATGTCTTTCATGAATTAGAAAACAGGAAAAATATGTAAACAACATGTTAAAGAAAGTATTATGTATGCCCTTCATCTACTTCATAAATAAGAATACGAAATGAAAATACAACTCGTTTGATCACAAAGTCTGAGAAAGGAACGTACTTAAAACTTACAGAGCTTGTATGATCACTTCAGTAGTGTTATGATCCTCTTTTGACTGAAAAAAATGTTGAATCGAAAGCATAAATGACGAAAAAACACAAGTACATACCACTAAAAAGTAAGTGATATCTTCTTTTTTGATAGCAATGGTTAACAACTAGAAGATATATACCTACCTCATCTTGTTCATCATTTTCACAGATTATGATCTCACGAACATTCGAGACAAAAGAAAGGACAAAAAGGAGGCATCGGGTTAGGGTTTCTATGCTTTTTTTAAAGATACATAAAGATGAAACGTAGAGTTTGAGTTTTATATGCAGATATTATTGTGGGTAGGTGAAGTGTAGCTGATGCATGAGAGAGAGATTAAGAAACTAAGTTCTTGTGTAATTGAGGAAATATGTGCTGTTAGGATGGAAGCAGCTCAGATTGCATGACCTAAGATGGCGTATAAATTACCTTAACTACTTAGTTTTTATTCATTTTCTAGACCAATGGTTTCAAATATTTATATGTGAGCAAAAATTTATATAATTTTAAAAGTATGGTTTGTTCACTTGTTTGTTGCATGAGAAATCATGATGTCACGTGACTCTAATTCTTTTCCTAGACCAATGGTTTCAACCAAGGTTGTCAAAATCGCGATCCTCTTTCGTAGGATCGTGCGATCTCTGTAAAACGATCGGGATCTTAACAAGATCGTAATCGAGTAGGATCGTGTAGGATCGTAGGATCGGATCGGATCGTATAGGATCGTATATTATTATTTTTTTTATTTTTTTATTTTTTTTTGTATGTTAACTTATTAAGTATAAGCTCATGTTTTAAAGCCCAATGACTAACAATTTTTCAAAATTTTTTTTATTTTTGTGTTGTTAATTAATTGTCTCTTGCAAGATTAATGAGTGTAAAATAATTATGTTTTTATGAAACATTTAGAAATAGTTTAGATGTGTTTTTTTGGATTTATTATGAAAAACGATTTCGTGCTTTATAAAATGTGAGAAGCTTGTTTTTGAAGTAAATTATCTACATACTTGACCCAATTTTGTTCATATTTTTTTATGTTACATATAAAAGCATGAATATTCTAATCTAATTTATTTGGTCATCAAGAAAAAAAATTCGGTAATATTATCAGAATATTGTAATTTAATTTATTTTCTCATCAAGAAAAAAAAAATTGTGTTGCCCTCTATTATAAATTATGTCGTTTCATTTTCAGATACAATCCTTTTATCTTTTTGCATTAATCTATATATTGTAACAAAAAAGTTACACAGTCACGTGCTAATAAATTAACATTATCTTTTTGCATAAATGTTATCACGAAAAACCTATAATAAATAAACATTAAAACAAGAAATAGGTGCATCATGCACGTATGTAGTAACTTTGTGCAAGTATGCATTGCAATATATCTAATATTCTACTACTACGGTACTTGAACATATAACTTTTTCTTTTATCATCCATTTAGATTCGTTTATCATATGAAATATTATATAGAAAATATAAACTACAAGCCCTATACAAAAATATATACATTTTCATAGGATCTTACGATCCCGATCCGATCCTACGATCACGATCTTGCAAAGCCGAAAACGATCCTAGGTAGGATCCCGATCCTGACAACCTTGGTTTCAACTGTACTATTCATGGTACATATATTTCACATATGTGTACACTTCAACCCTAGCTAGTACATTGATGATGTGTCTCATTTATGATGGCCGATGATTTGCATATTTTAAAATTTATTTACACATTTAAGATACAAGTAGTTAAAACAAAATATTTAATATTGTATAAGTATTTAATGCAGAGATGGAGTGTCCCAATTAATCCATAAAGTGTAAATAAATTCTCATTTATAATGCGTGTAATAATGGCGAAAGAGAAAGTGTGGAAATGTAAACTTCTCATTAATGAAATATGACTACAAATGCAATTTATATACGGGCGTGATATTTGGATCTCCCTATAGAGGGTTTCCAATCATTGCATGCATCGGGAGGTTGTCACGGTGTGCATCGCGGTGTTGTCTTGTGTGCTTCATGGTGTTGTACGGTTGACCATAAGGAGGGTCCGAATACCACATCCCTTTATATACATATTACATGAAAGTCAAATATAAAGTCACATTGACTAATTCTAACTAACTACACTATACTACACTACTTTGTTACATTGTGTTACAACTAATCAAGATATTCCCGTGATTAATCTTCATCTTATGGAAGTTGTGTCTCCTTGCATTGAGCACAATTACTTTATCTTGAGATGATATCTTAGATGTGTAGTTGTTGCTCCATTATTCCCCCCAAGTTGGCACGTGTAAGGATCACAAATGCTCAACTTGGAAAGACAAAGTAATGCAAAATTTGCTTAGACCTTTAGTTAGAATGTCACTACTTGAGTTGTAGAGGAACATATTATACATGCTTGATTTGACCACTTCTTATCTTGTCCCTCACAAAGTGGCAATTAATTTCAATATGTTTTGTTCTAACATGTTGGATGGATTATTTGCTAAAGCAATGGTAGATGCATTATCACACATGACCAATGAGGAGTAGGAATTTGAACATGGTGCTTTACCAACCACCACGAGTGCATCAAATTTTCAAAAGAACCTATCCACAGTCATCGATATTGAATTGATGGCCCATATGGTTCTTGTAAACAACCGACCAGATTCCTTGTCTCCAAACCCCGCTCCCAAAGAGAAAGGAGAAGTCTCGATGGGACTAAGACTAAACCCAAGTCTCGGGGCCCCGAGACTTGGAGCACATCCTAAAAGGCATAAAAGCCCAGATCGATAAGACACCCAAGGCGACCAAGCAACAACCATGGTGACAACGAAGGACACGATACATCACAATCGGTGCCCTTGGTCTCCTGAGACTACTCCCGAGATCCGGAGGAAACATACAACCTGCTAGTAGGGGATCGCCTTCCACTCATTTCGAGGAGGACATTCGCAAAACCACACTTTTGTATGAGAGCAAAACGAATGATCCCAAAGATTTAGAGGAAACAAACAACCCACCGATAGGGATATCATCGCTACTACTTCTAAGGATGACACTGGAAACACCCACCACTGCTTGAAGGGTCACAGGGACAAAGACTTAGAGGACAAAACCACCACCGACACGGAACCCATCACCCCATTGGTTTCTTGATGTTCTTGAGGTTAATGATATATTGTTCTCTAATGAGGAGCTTCTTGACGGTGAAGAAGAAATACTTTCACTGGAGAAGAAATGGGCCGATGTTCAATCACAAGAACAAGAGCATTAGCACGATCCACAAGATCTTGAAGAGTCACCCATTCACTGATGATAATGACTCGACTCCTCAAACTCCTCTTCCTCCTCCCGCCCGAGGAACCGAAAAAGTATGACAACATTCTTCCACTCACCGAAAGGCGCTTGTTATGTGGATACAAAGGGCTACAAGGAGACTATACTCGGGGTTATCGACACTCTCGGGATCGACATCCGAGGCATCTGCAAGTTATGCCGACCGAAAGTCAAGTACTTGCTACCAATGCCAACTTGAAGAACACATGGACTTCATGTATGATCACCTACATGATGGATGACAATGCGAAGTTTCTCAAATTCTTTCGGGATACTCACATCAAGTTGGATGAAATCGGGGACTCTGTCAAAGAAGACCCAACACTTAACTCCAAAGTGCTCGAGGCTACCGAGGTCTACATGAAGAATTCCTCCGCCTCACCGAATCGATCAACATGCTCAACTCGCAAATGTTCGGGGTCTTCACTCATCGATCTGATCTCTTCAATCCACATTGGGTTCCTTTGGATGCAAAGGTTCTTGATCGGCTAAATCATCTTCTTCTATGGCACGGAATCTCGGGCCTAGAATGACAAGACTGAGTTATCTCGGGCCAATCTTCTTTGAAAAGGTCACAAGTCTTCAACAAGATACAACCGACATCAAATCCATGGTCTCGGAGATTTATCAAGCCTTCAAAGGTCAAGCGACTCCTCTCCTTAGTATCTCAAACAACTCTTGTTCTCACCGACGTTGCGAAAGAAGTTGAGGGGAGAGAGCCATGAAGAGACTCCTTCTCACACCGAGGGGCCACTCAACTGTGTCAAGAACACCTATCTCATCCATCCCACCATCGGGATCACCAACCTCGGTGACAATGACTACAACAACAACAACACCAATAATCACAACAACACCCCATCGGTATCCTCTTCTTCATCACCAAGATAAAGGCAAAGCCATCATGATCACACCGAGCACGAAAAATTCTCTATGAAATTCAAGGCAAAAGTACAAGCTCGGTCGGAACAACTAAGCGCATACCTTGAAAAATAAGAAAGACTCAAGAAACAAATGAACAAGAGCAAAGTAAGGATGCCTTGGTTAAAGTAGTGGTGAAGAAGTTGAAAAGATTGGAATTGATCCTAAAAGCTTGAAAAGACACAGGCGGCCAGCAGTTCAAAGACGCCTCGAATGCGTGGGTCGCTATGAGAAAATGGCTAGATGAAAAGAATAAGAAGGTTCTTGCAATCGGGAAAGAAAGAATCAATCACTACAATGGACCATGACAAGCGTAGGCTACCTAAGAAAATCATCGATGTGAAAATCATCCCGAATCCAAACCACCGACAATGAATGTCTACGGGGGATGATAAAGGCATTTGAGGTTCATGATCCCTTAAAGCTCACCGACTTTGGGATCACCGAACTTGATGAGCTTGGTCCCATTATAGAGAAGAAGCAAAATGCGGTGGTCAAGGCGATGAAATCCTCGGCAAGTGTTATGAGCGACTAAGGGATGCACCAAGACAACTTGGGATACAACCAACTCTTCTGCAGCTCAAGGATCTCAACCTCGGTCATCCCAAGGTAAGAGAAAAGGGTTTAATTTGAACTCAAGTCAAGGTACCGGCTTTGATCGCAACAGGAGCTACTTGAAGGGGTTAAGTTTGTGAATTGTTTAGTTATAGAAAAGCACGAAGAGGACTTTTCTTTGTTGATGTCACGGAACCCAACATTCCAAAGGTGGAGTGACATTGATCAGCAGTGTGGCTACAATGGAAGCTACCTACCGGTGGCCTCTCAAATCCAAACTCCGAAAACATCGTGTTCAGACCGACCGAATGCCAAGATAAGAGAGCAACGACAAAGAAACCCTCCTAAAAAGAAACCAAAGCTAGAAGCACTTGGAATCCATCTTGATTGACATCATCATATGCTTTATCATTTATCTTTTGTACTAGTGATAGGAACTATGTAATCGATCAATAAGCGATGTATGTTTTGTTAAAATATTCGGTGTTCCTTATTATGTTCATTAGTACATTCGATGTAAGAAGAAGCCATTTGCTCACTTGCGGTGATCAAACACTTAGGCTATTTGTATATCCAAATAGGGGAAGCTGTTGGGTTCGGTGAATACCCAAACCCTTAAGTCTAGGATTTGAATAGAAAATACCCTAAGTGTTTAGTCCCATAAACACTAACAAGTCATCGAGCGCATAGTCACTCGGTGAGCCGTCTTCGGGATACTCGAAGAGACAAAGAAGAAGTCTCTCCACTCGAGAAGGCGGAACTTAAGGGGTGAAGGCGAGTCAAGAAGAAGATGGTGGATTCGGTGGTGATGACAATAACTTCATCAATCCCAAAAACCTCACCAACTACTACCATCAAGACAAATCGAAGATAAAGGCGAAGGCTATGAAGGCGAAGAATAAGTGGGACAAGGCGGGATAAGTTTGAGCAGATAAGGCGAAGTCCTTATCAACCAAAGTCAAACTTTCCCTAAATCGTTAACTATTATGCTCGGTGTCATCGACAAGAAGAAAGCGACCTTGTCACTTACCTTAAATAGCCAATGTAAGCGAGACAAATTACATCGTATTTTATCTTACGTAAATTGTCGGTTGTCCTCTAAGATAGAGTTAAAACCATACTTGTATAAATAGCATAAGAAATGGAGTGAAAGATTTAAGCTTGTGCATTAATTGTAAAACACACACAAGCCATCTTTCACTCCTCCAAATACAACTATGTCCCCGAGATAGCTCGGTGGTTCACGTGTAGTTGTGCTTAGACTTAGCCTAAGCTTAGTGAAGAGTCACACCATACTTGTCGTTTCAATCCCAAGTACTATTCCGCAAGCACTTGGGTAATGTATTCTTCGATTCATTTCTAATAAAGAATATAAACGTTGAAAATTAATCGGTGTGTTTTACTTGCATTACTTGGTCATTATTCACAATTAGTTGTCTAAAATTGTTTTATACTAACTGTGAAATGGGAACAACATTTAGGTTTTGATTTAGGTTTATCATTCTTGATTTTGTTTTAAGGTTTTCACTTAAGTCCAAAACTATAAATCAATATCTTCTAAATACGTGTATTTTAGGTTTTCTATATCACTTATACAAAATGAATTTTTAAAAATATGTAGGATCGTAATATTATGTTGTATAGATGATTCGGTGGTCTTGGATGATGGAAATACATGTTAGACATTTTAGAGAGAGAAAGTAGAGATGGTGTTCTTGGTAGAGTTGATGAACAAAATATGAAATGTTAGATTCAAGTCACACCCTTCCAAGGATGGAAGGGTATTTATAGTTACAAGACTACACGACCTCCCGACGGCCTGTGGATCGGTATTGATGAGTGTCTAAATACTCATCATTTTGTACTATCTAGATCGCAAAATCATCCGAAAACACTCAAAATGCATCAAAATGATAAAAATATCACAAATCAGTGTTTTATGTGTTTTAAATGCAAAATATCAAAATCGATGAAAAACATATCAAATTTGCAAAATTGCGCTTTAGTCCCCAAGTTTCAAAAGTTGTCAAAAATAGTCCCTGACTCAAAATTTCAAAAGAAAAGTCACCAAAGGTCCTTTTTGGAATCATAAATTGTCATATTTAGTCCTTTGGTGGAAAATCTAAAAATATTTGAGAAATTACAGTTTAGTCCCTGAAAATCCAAAAATGGTCAAAATTAGTCCTTGGAAATTTCAAAAATGTCAAACTAGACCTTGGTCTATTAAAGGTTGGCAAATCTAGTCCTTGGATTACTCTTCCTAATTTACATGTTTGGTCCCTGGGAATTTCAGTTTTACACATTTGGTCCTTGGTATATTAATTTCACAAACCAAACCGGATCCTAATTATTACCCAAGCCCAAACATCAACCCCTTTGGCCCA
Source organism: Chrysanthemum lavandulifolium (assembly GCA_022545495.1). Classification (NCBI taxonomy): domain Eukaryota; kingdom Viridiplantae; phylum Streptophyta; class Magnoliopsida; order Asterales; family Asteraceae; genus Chrysanthemum; species Chrysanthemum lavandulifolium. Next base: position 164,168,221 of record CM040238.1, on the reverse strand, counting down.
AACCTTTTACCCGGTCCAAACCCTTGACCCGACCAACCCATATACCAAGATTTCAAATAAACAAACCCGCCCCCCTAAGCCCTGTCTTCCCCGACAAACATGTCTGCAACCCCCCTCCTCCAGCCACCTAAAATCACCCTACTCCACCCATTGTCTCCCCCCACCTCACCTAACATCCCACCACAATAAATGCATCCTCTTCCTGCCCAAGATATGGAAACCAATTTTCCGCCAAAAACAATGGAGGCCAAGATTCATTTAACTCATCCTATGGCCTCAAACACGGTGGGATATGTTCGAGAGAGGAAAGAAAGCATGGGGAGCTATAAAGGAAGGAAGAAAAGAAGAAAAGGAGTAGCTAGCTTTATATTTTTCTTTTCTAATGTCGTTTTTCAATAAAATGTTTTAGTTTTAGTTAAAGGTTGTAATTTCGGTTTCTTGGAACATCATTTATGTTAGGTTATCTTTGTAATGTGTTTTGAACAAAATTCAAGTCTTTATATAGATTCCATTTCGGGATCCTTGTTGAAAGTTTCGTTTCAAACTCTATGTTTTAGCTTCTCATAAGCACTTGTTGAAATCAAATAAGCTAAAATAAGCTCTTTATAGTCTTTGGCAAGCTGTTGAATCGCTTTTAAGCAATCTTGTAACTTGGTCAATAAAAGTCAATGAGGCTCAAATTGGTATGGAAGTCGATAAAGGGTGTTGCGAGAGGGTTCTTTGGGTTGGATTTAGTTAGGTTAGAGTAATGTTAGTTTTGGTTTTGGCTTTGCACAAGTTGGACACATGTGAGTGTCCTTCTCAATTCAATTTTCTTATTCAAATTTGCATATTATGCTTGTCTATGTATCTATGGTCATCGATGAGTGTAAACTCGTTATGTAGTTGTATTTAGCTCATATAAGCTCGGTTTGATCAACATTTCAATTTGGATCACTAGTTTGCTTATTAAGTTTTCATGTCAGATCAATATAAGAGGTGTTTGGTTTAGCTTTATTACCTATGTTATAGGCTAGTGCAGTGGTAGTTACTTGTTACTTCATGTTGTTAAGTCCAAATTAGCTCATATCTGTTACCATTTTGTACCTGCTAACCCATCAAGTCAAAATTACCTTTTATCAGTCCTCAAACCTTCACTGTTGGAATCTGTTAACTCAAAACCAATCAAATAGGTCTAAAACTTGTTAAGCTTGCTTGCTAAAGTTTCATTACATCATCATTCATCTTAATCATCACACATTTGCTTCCAAATCTCATTAAAGTCAATTTTCTAACTGTTTTTAAAAGTCAATGCAGTCCGAACTAGTGTTTTCAGAAAATGCGAGATGATGCATGTGCCCATTTCATAGAGTTAGGGTCTCATTTTGGTTTGGACATAGTATGCTAGGTGGTCTTTAAGACTACACTTGCTTTTGGCTTAAGCACTCCTAATAAGTAGTTAGATTAGCTCAAACATTGGTACATCCATTGGTTACTCTCGTGACCAACGTCCTTGTTTTGCATTTTTATTTTGCTCTCTAGCTTCCTCATTAATAGTCCATATAAGCTGTAAACTTGGATAAATGATCTCTGGTTGGTGGTCTTGAGGACCACACTTTTGTTTTTACTCTAGCTTAGTGAATAAGTCGCTGCATCGCCTAGAACATAGGGCCAGATCAGCTTTTGCTCAAGAAGTCAGTTAGCTATATCTTTGGTATTCAATGCTTTAGCAGCTAGGAGTAGGTGTTTTTAGTTTCCTTAGAGTAGTTTTAGAGTTACCTTAGCTTATATATTCAGCTGGTATCATTTTGTGCTTATTTGCTTAATTTCATTTGCTTATTTCCATATCCATTACACTGCAGTTTCAGTTTCTTCCACTTAAGCCCTAGTTTTTATATTTTTCTCTGCTTTAGAATAATATTTTAGATTTTCCCTGAAGTTTTCATAATTTTTGGTCACTATTTGCTATTTTTCTAGCTTAAATTCAGTTTTTAAGCATTTTAAAATAGCTTTTATTGCAAATAATTGAGAAAAAGTTCAAAAAATAATTTTTCATTTTTAATAGTTTAAGATAAATATAAAAAGCATAAAAAATATTTTTCCATATTTTTCCCTTTTATTTGGTATTTTCATAATTTTAATTAGATTTAAATAGATTTAAATTCATAGAAAATAGGAAAATAATCGAAAAATACAAAAATAGTTTTGAAAATTCTCTTTGATATTTTAGACTTTTCCATTTCATAATTTTATTTTTCTAGCTTTATTTCCTAATTTCTTGTATTTTAGGTACTTATTTAATAGTTAAAATAGTTTTTAATTAATAATAATTAGTTAAATAGTTATAAAATAATTTTCTTTTCCAAATATTTTCTTTTATCATTAGGATTGTAAAATGTATTTTTCATATTTTTAGGATTTATATTGTATAAGTTTAACTTTTATTTTGTGCGTTTACGCGTAAGTTTTAAGTTTTAAACGTTCATCAAATTTAAAAATAGTGATAGCGTTTATTTAATAGATTTTATCTTTTTAATCTCCTTTAATTTGCATTTAAGCCGTTTTAATTTGTTGGCTTTTCCTGTAGTTATAATAATCCAAATTCTCCTTTCCCATTCAAATCTCGCGATCACTATACGTTTGATAATCCATTGCATAGCTCGCTGGGACATAACGACCCGGGGAAACACTATACTCCCCAGATCTTCATTGCATTTGTGCTTAAGCTGTTTTAAGTTTCTTCTGATTGGCCATTCACAAGTGGTCGACTTGCGAGAAAACTTGAGCGGTTTTGCAGATCAGTATCTGATGGGTAAAGACCGTCCTTCCTCCACGGTGTTACACTATACTATATTACGCTACAAACTAACTAGTTAACTACTAAATAACGTAACTAACGACAAGTCTACGAGCTAACTTATGCTAGACTATAATTGGGGTGACCGACACTTTAACATGGAATTTCCATTCCTAACAATCTCCCAAGGAGGTCACCCCATGAAATACATTTTGCATCCTAGCATTCTATTCTTGACTTTGTTCTTGAGCTCGTAGACTTCAATTCTTCAATTCCGCAATATTTGCGCTTAAGTAGTGATTCTTCAAAGTCCGCATTGATTTGTACTTTTAGTGGAGGCCTTTAACAGATCCACATCTTTGATGATCTTGAGCTTTCTTTGAGATCATCACCAGCAAATATCTCGGATCATCCATAGTTGTGTTGCCTTCATGTGATGTTGTGACTTTTGTACCGACATGCTCACACTTTCGGATCATGACATCTTTCCATCGAGTAGCGGAAGCTTCTTTGGTTCATGATATTTGCGGCAGCAGAAGCGAAGCATAGTATAAAAATATCGGAACCGTGTTATGTAGATATGCACCGGTCATGATTTCTTCAATTAAGTGTGGATCTTTGTGAGCATGCGCCTTTGGATTGACTCCTCGATTACGATCACCGCAACCGTCAAATGTACCGCAAACAACAGTTAGCAATAAACACACGAAAGTGTCTTTGATCACTTCGTTGAATTGAGGTACACGCCCGGTTCCCGTTGATCGATACAAATCTTGCTGTGATCGTATAATTCGAAGAATCTCTTTGATAGGGTTTCGCATTTGTTCTAGTTGTTCTCAAACCGAACGTCTCAAGGAAGACAACACGGAGTGAGTGAACCAAATAATTGAGATTCACCGATTAATGAAAATGATTTGAAAAACAATCGCGTATTTCTTAGAAGAAAGATTTTTGCACACGACGAAGGTTTTATGAGAAAGATCAATTTTCAATCATAAATACTTTTTTATATTTGAAAAGAGTACACATTCGATGTGCTAGATAAAAGAAGAGATTCGCACATCGAACGGTTTTTCAAAAGTATTTTTTCAATCGAGATACTTTTGTGTTTGAAAACATAAATACACATTCGATGTGCTAGAGAAAGAAGATTTGCACATCGAGCGGTTTTCCAAAAGTATTCGTCAATTCCATTCTGGACCAAGGTTGATTCAAGATTGAATCTCCCATCGTTCTATCCGGTTGTCACAAGTTTGATCTTACGAGAAGATCTCACATGTCACCCACCAAGAGCTTGTTTGATGTTGGCTCTGAAGGATTTCCATCTTCATTGTGAATATTTTTACATATCACTCGGATGTTCGGCAATACCACAAGGATAATCGTAGGACTCTTATTATATTCTTACTTTCCACATTGTGTGAAACAAAGAAGTCTTCAAGAATAGTGTCCTAATGAGATATTGTGGATGACCTCTTGGTTCTAGACTCAAATAGTGCACATTTGGTTCCTATCTGGGAGACTAGGGAGAGGTCTCCTTCTTCAATATCAACAATCTCTAAGATAAAGTCGATAGATTATGTAGGTTCCCGTGAGAATGAAACAAGCCCTTTAAGAAGAACTTGAATAGCTTGGGAAGTTTAGTGCGGTCGTCCTTTGGGTCCATGACGTCTTGTCTTCAATACCAGTGTTACCTTAGTAACCACCAAGTAGCATATGAATTGAACCCGGTTTACGCCTAAGGTTGAATTATTGGAGGCTATTTCTTTTCACCCTTTTCACATTCATTTCTTTTCATTCTTCAACCCCTTCGCTTACCGAGACTTCATAACTAGAACCTTGTTGGGTTTATTCCCGTTCTAGCTCTATCTCGATCCGCACTCTTCCCATATATTACTTTTCTTTTTTTCATCATACCTAAGGACTTCTACACTATCTAGTGGATTGTCCTGGTAGATCCCTCCGCTCTGGCGGGATCATGGGAACGAATACCTAACCTAACCATCCTTATAACTCCATGTATAAAGTAAAATGGTGGGTCTTTTAGTACAGTTCATTCCTTCTCAAAACCAATTGAAAAATCACTTGGAAAAGCAATCAAGGTACTTTTGATACGAGATCAAAGCATTTTGTACCTTAATAGTTTTGATCATTTAGAAAACCTCCCCCTCAACATGTGCATATGATTTTGAAATTTTTTAGCACATGGAGGCAAGAGGACTTTGAAATATTTTCTTTGATCACAATTTTCATAGAAAAAGCCATTTGATTTTCTTGGTAAAATTCTCCCCTCAATATGTGCATAGGATATTGGAAATCATTTTATCACATAGAGGAAAGAGTTCTTTGAAGCACATCCACGATCACAAAACCATTAAGAAACCATTCGCTCCCCTCAATATGTGCATCAATATATGAAAGAGTTTAGCACATATTAGAGAGCCCGACATATTGAATCAAATGATCACCTTTATCAAATTTCATATTAAATCACAAATTCTCCTCGATCAAAAATATCGAACCCTTTGAGATTTTGGATTCCAAGTGATTTAATAAGGTTTAGAAAACATGGGAGAAAATGCGCCTGGTTTAAATACTCTTCTAGTTTTTGGATAAATCCTCCTCCTCAACATGTGCATTGTGTATTTGAAATCGTTTGGCACATGGAGGCAGGAGTGCCTTTGAAGGACTAAAACCAATTCCATTAAAACAGATTTGAGATTTAAAACACGATCTCCCCCCCGATAAAAAATTTCAAACCAATTGAGATTTTGGATACCGATTGATTTAAATCATTTAGAAAATTTTAGGGAAAGACGTGGCAAAATTTAATTTTGAAAGATGACAGATACGGACCATTTTAAGACATTAAAGATTGTTAGTATCAGGTATGAAAGTTTTAAGAGATCTTTAAGTAAAATAAAACAATTTCACAATCAAACAAGAACAGAAAAAATTTCATTTTGTAAGATCTTTGAGTTTTAAAGAAAATCATACCATGACATAACATTAAATCTTTAGATCACCACTTATTATTGTACAAACCGGACTTTTATGAAGAAATATCGTTTGAAAATATATTATTTTAAATCACTTAAGATTTGACAGAATAAAGTTCGGTTGATTTCAAAACTTTGAATCCGATTTATTTTCAAAACAATATTTTTCCATTTTCAAAACAATATTTTTCAAAATTGTTTAAAAATGGTATCCTACACAAAGATACGTTAGGTGGTTGAGAAGCTTATGTTGTTGTTGTAAGGCTTGGAAGAAAAACCGTCTGCAGATGCAGTGAGACTTCTTACGTTGCATTTTAATGCCAACTGAGGTCAAATTAAGCTCCGTTTCTTCATTTGCTGATGAAGAAAACCATATGTTGATGCAGTGAGACCTCTTACGTTGCATTTCATGCCAACTCTCCATAGAAGTCCAATTAAGCTCCGTTTCTTCATTTGTCAACCCAAGATATAGTTACCCTTTCCTTTCGGCATCCAATCATCTTCAATTGTGGGATCCGGATCGGGAACATTCTTATATACCAATATACCTGCATACGTTAGTGAACACACATACAGATATATGGTGGTCGACATCACCCAAACAGCAATCGACTAATTAAAGTCAATTCAACATATCAATCAGATCATATAAGACATGGGATATATGTGTTCATCAAACTATAATCATCTAATCCTAACAATCTTATCCTAGGCACCTAGTCCTTCAACATAGGTTAACATCATTTTTAATTAAGCATATAGGATAATTAGAAAAGCTCGATAGATGATATAAATTTGAAAACATCTCCCCCTCAATCAATGACTCATTTTCTGAAAAGTTTAAAAGCGCTGAAGTCATTGATTGAGTTTTCAATAATTTCGAAAAACTCTGAAACCGATTGATTTTCAAGCAACTCATTTACCACCACTTTTGAAAACAACAAATATTTTTCGAAGAATTTTAGACGGAAAACATTTGTGTAGGAACAAAGATCCTTGACATACTTTCCTCAAATAGTTTTAGGATAAGTGCACGAAATTATAGAAAATTGGTTTAGCACAGCACTTTCCTTCCTTGAAGAGCGGGTTGCTATCGAAAATAATAGCAAGCCATGGTTTAAGCACGGGTTACAGTCTGAAGTAACTGCAAGTCATAGTTTGAGACATGTTTTGAAAAGAATATTTACACCTCCTGCTCGAACTTCATCTATGGTCCCGTGCCATTGTTGAATGACATTTCTAAGACCGTAGATGTTATCGATATCAGAAGACATGTCTTGAAAAAACATATTTTTGGTATTTTTCTTTCAAATTTTCTGATTTTTATGGGTTTTTGAAGGTTTTCTATTTTTCTATTTTGTTTTGCTGGTTTTATAATTTTGTATTTTGCTTTTTGAAAAATATTTACAAAGATAGAGTAGATGATATAGTATAAGAAGATGATGATACGAGTACCGAGATAAGGATATCGAGCAGCCCCGTTGTAGAAGATAGAAGTCATCATCTCTTAAACATTCACCACCAAAGCTTTCGAGGCTCCTGACTTGAGAGAAATTGAACCGTCTGAAAGTGAGACTTTGCGACTTCCCCAAACCGAAAATCCATTAAATGAGCGATTCAAGCTCTATTTCAAGCTTGCCTTAGCCAGTGCACAGAGAAGCACACCATTATCATAAATCCTTGCTCCTTTTAAGAACGATAATTGAGATTCTCCATTCGGGGTTATATCATCAAGAAGAAGACCAGCAACGTATCATCCCACCCATAAATAATCTTCTCAAATTTCATAACCACTGAAGTCTGACGCAATCCATTCCAAAAGGTGTCAAGAGAACAATTCCCTCAAGTAGTTGAATTGATGCGGTCAGTCTCTTTGTATAATGCTCAAGAACTCTCCCGAATACACATCATGAGGGTAATGAAGAACACCTCCCCTATGTTCACATCTTTCGTCCACGATGAATGTGTATGAAGCTCAAGAATCAAGTACACCAATATCCAAGAACTCTCCTAATACACATCATGAGGGTAATGAAGAACACCTCCCTATGTTCACATCTTTCGTCCTTGATGAATGTGTATGAAGCTCAAGAATCCAAGTACACACATTCCCAACTAGAGAATAAGCGATAACACCTCCTCATGTTACACATTTATCTCCCGAATATGTCATACTTGTGTACCTCTTTTATCTTGAAACTTTCTCTTACATCTCTTCCCCACGTAGTTGGAATAAGAACACTAGAAGCCACTAGATACACTGAGTTTCTCTGCGGTCATGACATTTGTCTTCCCGGGATAAATTTAATCACTTAGAAGTATTAAGTTCATCATGTGTACTCGTTATGCTTTTATATGTATATCTCCTTCCCCCTTGCTGGTTTTGATACTTCAGAATCAGCAACTTATTGTAAGCCCGTATACTAGAAACTTGTTGAGAAGAACATTAGAAATCTTGTGAGAATCAACTTGCTGAAGAACAGAATGAGCAAGTCTAATTGGGGATTAAATCTGACTTTTCACTCTCCCCTAAACCGACAATCTGTTTGATAAACACCCAGATTAAGAAGAAGTCTTTAAATAATCAAATGCAACTCGTCTTTAGTCGTCTGACATGTAGCAGAGAATGTAGAATCGACTGTAGACTCGACCTTCTTCAAGATTGTCCAGTTGGGGAATAGATAGTTAACATCTTCATCTCACCAAATGCGTTCCAATTACCTTATATGTAGCAAATCTCCTTAACTAAAATCCCTCCCAATCAAACAAGAACATAAAGATGTTCATCAAAGAAATCAGCCCAGCAGTTAGAAGCACTTTGTCATTAATCATATCAGCCCATGTGAAGATGTCAACCAACGGCTCTTAGAAGAAACACCATGTAAAGATGACCCGATAAGAAGAAGCTCGGTTCTTACATGAGTTAGGAGCCGTATGACCATATATTCTCAGATATAATTCAACATGTAGAATTATCATACTTCTTCTCCCCCTCAAGAATTGCATACGGAGATGCCATTCTTGATTAAACAAGTGATTATCATCCAAATGTATTCTATTCACACTTCTCCCCCGCAAAATTAGCACATGATGTCGCCATCGTCATTATAGTTGAGCAAGTGGAATAAGAAAACAATCAACGAGAGTCTTGTTCACTTGATGATTAAGCGCATGGAAAAGCATGAAGCATGTTGATGAGAATGGTCATAATAGAAGATTTCTCTTCTTCATAAGATAAAGCGCACTGAAGCGTACACTTTTCTTTTCTTTAGGTACGAGGCTTGAACTGTTGTGTTCAAACGTCATAATCTGTCTCTTTTCAGCTCTCTTGGCAAAACATGTAATTAACCACCATTATCATTCAGTAGGCTCGTTGTCGTGACAGCTGATGGAGAAAACCCAATATGATGAATTTAACCTGAAGTAAACTAACCCGAACTCGTGACTTAAGCTTGCACGTATGTAACAAAGAACGGTGCCGAGACTTCATCCTCCATTGAATCTCTAAGTACTCTATAATCTTCATCCAACCAACCATCAAGTATAAGACGTACATCACCTCTTGAAAATCCACAATTGAATGTGACAATGAGCACTACAACGTAACTCCTTAAAGTGATAGTTATTTTGAGATGATAAGAGCCCAATTCCCCCAAGTGGTAAAAAGAAAAGGTAAAAGTCACCCAACAATAACTAGATTTCCAAGTCTTCGTTTTTGATAATAAGCTCGAGCAAGGATCATGAAGAATCTTCATCCAACCATCCCCAATACCTTCAGATACTAAGTACACTCGCCCGTGATATTTGACTTCAAACTCAAATAAATAATAGTGAATTAACCCCGTTGTCACATCTTCTGATTAAAAGCTCAAATCTAGCCTTCTTTGACGTTTTAAGTGAACTATGATAATGGTTTTCATCTTGACCATGGTTAAAAACACATAACCCCGTAAAACCAAGTAGTAACCAAACTGCCATGACGAATATCCAAACACACATCCAATTCATGAAGCACACCCTTTTATCCCAGCATCAGAAGATCCCGAAATACGCTTTCCTTCCTCCAGGATGGTTTCATCATTACGGGATTTTACAACTCTATGGTTTAAACCGAGAAATAGTTTCTTTCGCGGGATTTTACAAAACCAAGAATAAACCGTAAAATAGATCCGGAAACGCACTTTATAATTACCAGGATGTTTCCATTTTTCACGGGATTTTACAAGTCTATGATTTAAACCGAGAAATAGATTCTTTCGCGGGATTTTACAAAATCAAGACAAAACCGTAAACAATGTCAGCTTGAGTGTGTTATAACAACTTTGGTTTCGGTGAATATCTATTTTAGGAGAACATGCAGTGGTTCATCAACGGTTATCCAACAACAACAAAATCAACAACCATCCAATAAACACTTTGGTAAACACATCATTCACGCATTCTGTCGGCTATTGTAGTGACCACATGGAGAAGTAAACCCGATATACCAAACTTGATCATGAAGTAGAATTCCCTAGATTTGTTACTTAAACTTGTACTCATCCTTGTGAAGAAGAAACGGTGTACCCAATGTACAAAACATCTTGACAAATCCTCAACTGCGTGAGACACCGAAGTGATAGTTACGTTGTGAGTTAAGCGAGAAAGAATCACAAGAGTAACTAAATAGCCAAGTCTTTATCACACTCTATAAATGCCCAAACAAGTCATCTTCGCGGATGGGTAGAAAGAAAGAAGACGAAATAAGTAAACGCGCCCGGAAAAACCTCACTACAAATCCAAATAAGAAATACCGTCCAAACAACTCCGTAGTCAACATGGTTCAATAACAATTCATGCCGAGACATAATATACTCCGTGAAAATGCATAACCCAAAGTACCAAGCAACTCACATCATTAAGTCTCATTATAAAAAATTTCTTCAATAAATCTCATTAAATCCAAGTCTTATAAATCTGATCTCATATTAAGAAGCCCATATGACCGTCATCCGAATCCAAGCTTTATGACCCAATGTTCAAAAGAACATATGTATTAATCACTTATACTCCCGTTATGGTAAATTTGAAATTGTATAACAGTCTCCATATTATATATCAACCTCTAAATGAGAAGTGTGATTATTCATTCAAACTCTAAAGCCAAGTGAGTTCACCTACTTCAAAAATTCTTATCTCAAATATTAAGCGCAAGCCGTGAATTTGTATCCTCCGTGAAGATTTATACCATGGACCAAAATACCACACTTAACTTTATGGCACCAATTTGTATCAAAGATTTTTATACCACAAAATATTCGGATAACAAACATGAAGATGTTCCAATGCCCAATATTACCACCAGCTCAATGAAATACTACCATCAGCCCAAGTCCAATTGATAGCCACGATCCAGCTGCAACCCATGAACCAAATCAAAAAGGACCGATCCAACATATACCCATATAGATTTCAGCCCACGTGAAAAAGATGCTGGTCCATCACACAATTTGCATAACCGGTCATAACTTGAGTCAAACCCTAATCACATGGGTATATAATACAAAGTAATAACACACACTAACCCTAATCACTCTAATTCATCCGCCCCCTTCCTCTCACTTACCCTAAACTTTCTCTAACAAGTGCAGTCAATCTATACTTCGCCAAACCCTAAACACATTTAAAATAACCGCCCCCCTTCATCCCTCAAACTCATACATCACCAAATCCTAACACATCTTAAAAAATAATCCGCCTCCATCATAGATCAACGGATACCTATGACAAGCATGAGCTCACCACAGGGATGGTTAGAAGCAAATAATTAACACCACAGGGATGGTGAGAACATAAGGATGAAGCTTCAATATCAAACCCAGGTAGGTATATATATTCACGAATTTGTTTCAACTCGAGCATGAAGGGAAGATGATAACACTCTTGTTATTGTCTTTTCCTTAAAAGATTCGTATAAGAAAAGAAGTTTATCCTTCAACAAACATAGATCTATGATGACTAGATTTCTCGTGAATATGCCAAAAACGGTATGATGTATCCTTGAGTCGAACGAGAAATAACAAGCTGAGATCTTTTTCAAAAATTAATTCATTTTGTTCTCCATTTACCATTGAATCTGTGATGATGTTATTTTGTGTAAAAGGCCCTTAAATGGCTTAGTATTTCAATGAATATTACACAAGGTAGACCTGAGATTCTTTTTATTTATACACGTTTGATTAGGATAAATGAGAGTTTTGAGGTTGTTGCTTTTGATTTGTGGTTGGACTGATGATGGGTGAACCTGAAGTCGTGATGTATGATGGTTGTAATATGGTATGGTTGTTGATGTGGTCAAGTCGCTAAATAGTTTTGTCAAACACAAGTCGCTACTTCATTTCTTATCAACCACAAGTTGCTACTGTGAGTCAAGTTGCTAGCAAATTTCAAAGCAAGTTGCTAACTCTTTTACAACACACACAAGTCGCTAATCATTAGGCTTTTGACAACTCGCTACGACTTGTTAAATAACAAGTCGCTAGGTCAAGTCTCTACAATTTTTTCTTTGATACAAGTTGCTAATCCTTTTCAGTCACAAGTCTTGGCAACTCGCTTTGGCATGTTGCTACCATGAGTAAATACTCATAGATAAGTCGCTATGAAGAACAAGTAAATGACAAGTCGCTGCCAAAAGTAAGGACGAAAAGTGCAATATGGCATTTTTTTCATACACCAAGTTGCTACCAAGAATACAAAGAAAAAAACCCAGAAAAACTGCTTAAAAGTTCATCATGTTAAGACCCATTTTGACCTCTAAAAAAGCAGATAACCATGTTTGACCACATAACATTAATAAGTTTGTTAAAACCAGTTAAAACAACAACATGTAAAACTGTTTTAGCAAAATAGTGTAAAAGTTTTTCGACCACAAAAAAATATGAAAACAATAAACAGCATAAACCAAAAACAAACAACAAACAACAACCATGGTACGGACCACACAAATCAAAGATAACACAATAACCTGGCTCTGATACCATTTGTAGGATCGTAATATTATGTTGTATAGATGATTCGGGTGGTCTTGGATGATGGAAATACATGTTAGACATTTTAGAGAGAGAAAGTAGAGATGGTGTTCTTGGTAGAGTTGATGAACAAAATATGAAAGGTTAGATTCAAGCCACACCCCTTCCAAAGATGGAAGGGTATTTATAGTTACAAGACTACACGACCTCCCGACGGCATGTGGATCGGTATCTGATGGGTAAAGACTCGTCCTTCCTCCACGGTGTTACACTAAACTATATTACGCTACAAACTAACTAATTAACTACTAAATAACGTAACTAACGACAAGTCTACGAGCTAACTTATGCTGGACTATAATTGGGGTGACCGACACTTTAACATGGAATTTCCAATTCCTAACAAAATATATGTCAAATTAGAAAATATTTAATGTTTTTTTAACATATATCTTTAAAAAAACTAAAAAATAATTAAAAAAGTATTACTTGAATGAGTCATTTAGGGCATGTTTGTTTGGAGCCATTTGTTTTTAGGGCTAATACTTAAAGTTAAAAATTTTGTTTGATAGCATTAGGTGGGGTTTAAAAATGGGACTGAGCCCCGTGTAGAAGGGGATAGAGAATTTCACATGTGAAAGATACTTTTGTCTGACAAACCATTAACACATTTTTTTTCATTCTTTTCTCTCATTTATTTATTCTTTTCACTAGTGTGTTAATTACTCCCTCCGTCACAAATTATAAGTCCACTTTGACTTTTTCAAATTCTTTTATATCAACTTTGACCTTAATTATTTTTTTTAGTATTATATAATACTTGACGCAAAATATATAAATGGACTTTTGTTTTAAATGCTTTTTCATTAGTATACTTTTCATCAAGTATTATATAACACGAAAAAAAATAATTAAGGTCAAAGTAGGAAAGAAAAGACTTTGAAAAGTCAAAATGGACTTATAATTTGGGACGGAGGGAGTAGTTAGATGACCCACTTTGTTATTTAATTTAATATTAAAATTAAATAAAACTCAATCATAATATTTATCCTCAACTACAAAATAAATAAATAATATATTTTATCTCTCATACATTAAATTCAAATCTTAATCCTAATCCAAAATTCAAATCCAAATCCTAAACCCGTCTGCAAACCAAACGAGCCCTTAGTTTTTTAAATACGAAAGTTCCACCGCTATTATATATCCTTTATCTCATATTAATTGTTATGTTTGACTCTTGAAATCTTTTCTTTTAGTTTTGGGGTAAGGATACAGTGAGAAGAAAACTTAAAATGGGAAGAATGAGAAATAACTATAATCGCATATTTGAGATGCATCGACTTGAAATAGATAAAGTGATTTTGAAGTGAAAACGATGTGAATTAGTACTAGCAACAAATTTGACCCGCAGAGGACGAAAAATACATAGGATTCGTCTAACTTGATGAAATGCATCTAATATATGTATATGCATCTAATTTTTTGCTAGAAAATATATTATGATGCATCTAAAAGATTAGGGATGCATCTAATTCAAATTGATGCATCTCTAATGTGTAGTTATATTTATTTTTCTCGTCCTTCTTATTTTATGGATTCTTCTCATTTGATCCTTAGGGGCGTTTGGTTGAAGGAATTGTAATTGTTGTAATTGTAATCAATTACATTCCAATCATGTTTGGTTGGCAAGGTGAAAGGAATTGTAATTGATTACATTACATCGGTGTTTGGTTTGCAACGTAATTGTAATTGAATCATTACAATTACATCAAGTGAGGAATCTAGATTACATAGGAAGTTGGATGGAAAGTTTTGAATTACTGACTTGATTCGAATCATTTACTTTAATAATAATAAAAACTAATAAATAATAATAATAATAATAATAATAATAATAATAATAATAATAATAATAATAATAATAATAATAATAATAATAATAATAATAATAATAATAATAATAATAGGAGTGGGGGCGGGTTAGTATCTCGGCTCCCCACTAATTCTAAATCCTATTATTTTCTAATAAAGTGATGTTGATAATAATAATAATAATAATAATAATAATAATAATAATAATAATAATAATAATAATAATAATAATCCTATTTCTTGTAATTTCCTATGATTTTCTAATGAAGTGATGTTTTATAATAATAATAATAATAATAATAATAATAATAATAATAATAATAATAATAATAATAATAATAATAATAATAATAATAATAATAGGATTGGTTTTGCCATTGTTAGAGGTGTGGGGCCCAGGTTGGTTTCCGGCTTCCCACTAATTGTTTGTAAATCCTATGAGTTTTAATAAAAAGTGGTGATTTATAATAATAATAATAATAATAATAATAATAATAATAATAATAATAATAATAATAATAATAATAATAATAATAATAATAATATAATAATAATAAATACTACCGTAAATAGAATCCTGTGACTCGTTTGGGTTTATATATTTGAGCATACCTGGGCCTTGTATGGTATCAGAGCCATGGAAAAGAGGAATATGTATGTTTAAAGTTGTTCAACATATTTTTTAACATATCATGTTAAATCTATTTAGAAGAAATAATAAAACTGTTAAAAACAGCATGACTGAGGAATATGAAATTCCTAGAAATTTGGATCTTTTAAATAAATGGACAATTCCTAAAGTCCAACCAAGAGTTTTATATGAAATTGGAACTTTTGAAGAATTAGGTTTTATTCAGTCAGTTAAAACTACTGAAGAAACAATAACACTTGATAATAATGAAATGATTTTGAAATTATTAAATGAAAGAGATATTCAAAAATATCGTTTAAATTTTAATTATTTACATATTGGTTTAGTGCAAATTGCTTTTAAACCCTTAACTTTACAAGGGTTACCTGAAAGTTTTTTAGTTGTTTTACGAGATGGTCGTAATAGAGATTGGCAGCAATCTTTAATTGGAATTATAGAATCCAGTCTGGCTCATGGTCCAATTTATTTTAATGTTTATCCTAATTTACAACTATCTTTATCTGATGTTAATATACTGGATAGTTTAACTTTAAATATTAAAACGCATGGTTATAATTACATGCCTGGTTTAGAATTAATTTGTATATGTTATAGAATTTATTTTAGACATCTTACTACTATGAATCCTAAATGTAAAAGGTTTAGTAAAAATAATGAAACTATTATAATAGAAAGTAATTTGGATATGTCAAAATTACTACTAGAAAAGTAATAAAATGGGATGAAATTGAATTTCCAAAAAATTGGGTTTTGGAAGAAGCTATACCTCCTCAACCACAAATTAATAGTAATTTTACTAATATTATTCAAACGTCTGATGGAATGGTAAAAATAGAATTTGGTAAAGAAAACTCGGAGAATGCTTTAGTTAGAAGAAGTAGATCTAATAGATCTTTATTTTTCTAGCCATTTAGATTATAGAGTTGATATGCCATCTAGGGCTTCTACTTCTCAAATCAGAGAAGAAAGTACTTCTCAAATCAGAGAAGAAAGTCTCCGTCAAAGAATTGAGAATTTAACAATTAGAGATAATATAGTTCAAGGTAATTATAATGATGAGGATAATATTACTCCCTCTGAAATGAATTTTTCTATTTAATGGATAGTACATAAAAAATTGATTTTTCTCCTGGTTCTTCTACCAGAGCTTTAATTTCTAAAGAATTTAAATTAGACAAATGGATACCTTTTAGAAAATGGTTTTTTAAAACTTTTTCAAGTACAGAATTAAAAATAATCCAAGAAACATTTTATAATCATTTGTCAAAAGTTAATTAAATTATTTATTTTGTTCCTTGGTTTATTCATAATTATATCATAAATTATATTTCAGTTTTAGAAAGAGATTATAAACTCATTAATGGTCAGGTTGAAAAAGGTATATTTCCACCTCAACAACCTTTTCAAATACAAAAAGAAAATGTAAATTTACATTTTGCAGCATTTCAAAAATTATTTGAAAATGATACTTTGTCGATAACGACAGGTCATGTAAATCAAATTTTACAACAACAAAAATTTTCAAATATTTACTTAGTAGTCTTAGGAGAACAAATTTTTTCCATCCATAAAAGGGTTGAAACTCTTTTATCTCAAATCAATCAGTTAAAAAATAAGCAAAATATAAGTGAGGAAAATAATGAGGCAAGTAGTTCTAAAGCTATTGCAAGTATTCAACCTCCTCCTAAAATTACAGATTTTAAATTAAAATCTACTTCTGAATTAGAAAAGTTAATAGAAAATCAATTTAAAACTTTAAAATTAAATGCTATGGATGATGATGAAAATATGTCTGATGAGGAATACAGAAATACAATTAATAATGAAATTAATAAGATGGAAAAATATAGTAGTAAATATGCTAATAAACCAACTCAAAGGAAATATTATTATCCTAGGCCCACTCCTCAAGATGTTTTACATGAGGAAACTGAGTATATTATTAATAATAGTTACAGTGGAAAAAATATTTAAGAATGGAATATAGATGGTTATACTGAAAGGCAAATATATAGTTTAGTACATCGTATGATGATGTATTGTACTATTGCTAAAAATAATGGTAATACTGATAAGACTGTAGCTAATATGATTGTAGCAGGTTTTACTGGTCAATTAAAAGGATGGTGGGATAATTATCTTACTAGTGAAGATCAGAAAGAGATTCTTAATACAGTTAAAACAGAAAATGGTTCGGTAACAACCAATGCAGTTTATACACTAATTGTTAATATAATTGAACATTTTACTGGAAGATGGTCTGATAATTCAGAAAATATTAGAACTCTTTTAAATGGATTAAAATGTCCAACTTTAACTTCCTTTAGATGGTACAAGGATACTTTCCTTAGTAGAGTTATGGAACTCCCTAACTCTAATAGTGCCCATTGGAAGTCTAAATTTATAGATGGTTTACCAAATCTTTTTGCTGAAAGGATTAGAAATAATCTAAGGGAAAATGAAATTACTATAAATTACAATACATTTACTTATGGTAAGTTAATAGGAACTTGCATCCAAGAAGGATTAGCCTTATGTAATGAGATAAAATTAAATCAACAAATTAAGACTCAGAATTTAAATGAAAGAAAACAATTGGGTCAATTTTGTGATCAATTTGGTATGAATTGTTCAACCTATTATGATAAAAAAAAAATATAAAACTTTAAAGAAAATAAATTTTTCTGAATATAAAACATCTCCCAAATTTAAAAGAAGGGAAGAAAAAAGATTTAAAAGAAAACAATTTAAAAATAATGATAAACCTATTACATGTTTTAAATGCGGAAAAATTGGTCATTTTGCAAATAAATGCAAGATTAAGAAAAAAAATAATAATCTAAATTTAGATGAATAAAATAAAGACGGTTTAAAGAAAGTTCTTTTAAACTCAGAATCAGAAAATAATTATTCTTCTGATTCAGAAAGTTCATTTTCTGAACAAGAAATAAATTGTCATTGTTTAAAAGAAGAAGATTTTATTTCTGAAAAAGATGATTTTCATGAAAATGAAGATATTGAGATGGATATTTATAAAATTCAATCTCAATTTGAGGATTTAAAAATAAATGTTTTAACTAGTGAAACATTAGATCTTTTAAAATTAATAGAAGATGAAGATATTCGAACTAAAATAATTAGTCAATTATGTAAACCAGAGGTTGAAACAAGTAAAAATATTGTGAATCAAGATGATTCTCCCTATTCTATGATAGAAGTTAATAAAATGCTCCAAGAAAGACAAAAAATTGATAAACCTGTCAATACTCAAAATTTACTTCATGAGATTAATAATTTAAAACAAGAAATTAGTAAATTAAAAATTAGTAATAAAAATTTTGATGATAGAATGTCTAAATTAGAAAAAGAAAAATTACCAATAACTAAAACTGAAGAAAATGCTCCAGAAAATGAAGAAATTTTTCTTCAAACATTAGAAATGATTACTTCACAAAAATGGTGGGGAAAAATTATTTTACTAATAGATAATAATTATACGCAAGAATTTACTGCTTTAATTAATAGTGGAGCAGATTTAAATTGTGTTAAAGAAGGGTTAATCCCAACAAAATATTTTAATAAAACATCACACTCTATTAGTACAGTTAGTGGTGAAAAAATGCATATTAATTATAAATTACAAAATGCAAAAATATGTCAAGATAAAGTTTGAATTCCTACAAGTTTTGTTTTAATAAAAAATATGTCTAATCAGATGATTTTAGGAACACCTTTTATAAATAAAATATTTCCGTTAAAAAAAGTAGATAAAAAAGGAATTACATGAACTTTTAATAATAAAGAAATAACATTTGATTTCATAACTCAACCGGTTACAAAAATGCTCTCAGAAATTCAAGACCGGATAAGAGCAAAAATCAAACAGATTTATTTTCTTAAAGAAGAAATAAATATATTTACTATTGAAGAAAAATTAGAAAATCCTAAATTAAAGGAAAAAATACAAATGTTATTAAATAAATTTTCATTAAAAATTTGTAATGATCATCCAAATGCCTTTTGGGATAGTAAAAAACATATTGTCAGTCTTCCATATGAGGAAGGATTTTGTGAAAATAAATTCCTACTAAGGTAAGACCTTGTCAAATGAATTCTGAATACTTGGATTTGTGTAAAAAAGAAATAGCCTCTTTATTACAGAAAAGGCTAATAAAACCTTCAAAATCTCAATGGTCATGTACTGCTTTTTATGTTAATAAACATGCAGAACAAGAAAGAGGAGTTCCTAGGATAGTCATTAATTATAAACCGCTTAATAAAGTTTTAAAATGGATTAGATATCCTATTCCTAATAAAAAGGATTTATTAGATATATTACATGATGCTATAATATTTTCAAAATTTGATTTAAAGTCAGGATATTGGCAAATTCAAATAAATGAACAAGATAGATATAAAATTGCTTTTAGTGTCCCATTTGGACAATATGAATGGAATGTCATGTCTTTTGGCCTTAAAAATGCGCCTTCAGAGTTTCAAAATATTATGAATGATATTTTTAATCCTTATAGTGATTTTATTATTGTTTATATTGATGATATTTTAGTGTTTTCAAAAACCATAGAAACACATTTTAAACATTTAGATATATTTGAAAAAAATATAATTAATAATGGTTTGGTAATTTCAAAACCAAAAATGATGATTTTTCAAACTAAAGTCTGATTTTTAGGCCATAATATAGAAAAAGGTCAAATTATTCCTATTAATAGGAGTATAGAATTTGCATCTAAATTTCCAGATGTAATATTAGATAAAACTCAATTACAAAGGTTTTTGGGAAGTCTAAATTATATTTCATCTTTTTATAAAGATTTAGCTAAAGACACAACTATTTTATATGATAGATTAAAAAAGATTCCTTCACCATGGACGGATAGTCATACTCAAGCAATTCAAACTATTAAGACAAAAGTCTCAAGTCTTCCATGTTTATCTCTAGCTAACCCAAATTGGAAGAAAGTTATAGAAACGGATGCCTCAGATATAGGGTATGGGGGAATTTTGAAACAAATTCATTCAGAATCTAAACAAGAAAATTTGGTTAGATTTCATTCTGGAAAATGGAATAATGCCCAGAAAAATTATGCTACTATGGCAAAAGAAATTCTTTCAATTATTAAATGTGTTTTAAAATTTCAGGATGATTTATATAATCAACATTTTATAATTAAGACAGATTGCCAAGCAGCCAAATTTATGTTTAATAAATATTTTAAACATGATGTTTCTAAGCAAATGTTTGCTAGATGGCAAGCTCAATTAGCGCCATTTGATTTTACAATTGAATATAAGAAAGGGAAAGATAATATTCTTCCTGATTTTCTAACCCGCGAATATTTGCAGAAATGATTCCTCGAGGAAGGGGAAGAGGAGGCTACCCTCACAGAGGTGGCAGAACAGGACCCAATAATATATTGGTCCAACATGGAAACAACAGGCTAATAGCTAGCAACATTGCTGAATCAGTATCATCATCATCAATGCCAAGTCCAAATGATCCATTATATGGAGAATTTTTGGAATTTATAAAAAACAATAAAGGTAATACTCCTTCTTATGCCAATGCTCTTACAAAAGAAGATAATGAAGATCCACAGGAATTTTGTCAATCTCCATATAAGGAGAAAATTCTATTTCTTGAATATCAAGATATAATGAGGTATTTTGAATCTGGAGATGATCCCTGGATTTTAATGTCAAGATATCTTGACAATACTCCATGTGCAGCCTATGCTTACAAGTCAAGATCCTATTATGAGAATATACTCATTTCTACAAGATCAATTGAGGTAAGACATTTTACAGATCAGAATAGCTCAATTTATAATTTCAGTAAAGTTATAATAAAGCAGGTAATATCTGCAGAAGAATGGGGTTTGAGTACCTTAAAAGAAAAGGAATTTATACATCCTATCCAAAAAATCTCTGTAAAATACAATTATTGGGACTATGAACTTTTTTATATATTAATCCTAAGAAGAAGCATTCTTGGTTCTTCAAAATGTGTCCAAAAATTAATAATAAATCTTTACCAAATTGGTTTATACATTGGTAGCAATCATATGGTCCATCAATACAAATTCTACCAGAACCTTTTAAAGGTTTAAATGTTGAGTGGGTTAATATATCCCCAAAATTAATATATGCTATGACAAAAACCAATAGTGCCAAAGAGGTGTTACCCTCTTTGCATTTTTTCACTGAATTTTCAGTCCCATGAATATGGAAATGGGCTCCAGAAGTAAATTATGCTCCTGACCAAATTCCTCATCTACAAAGAACATTTTTTACAAAATTCTGGAAGAAGATGATTTCAAAAAACTCAGAAAATGGAGAAATAAACTCCAAAGATACAATTGATTTATTCAAACAAATAATTGATAAATATAAAGCTCAAAATGAGTTCAAAAAAAAGAAGGACAATCCTACGCCTTATCAGCAAATTATAAACAAATTAAAAACTCAGGGCAAGGAAAGCATTTCTAAAGAAGAAATTTTGGAGGCATACCTCCAAGAAATGAAGAAAGATTTGATACAGAATTTTGAATATCAAGAATCAGACTCCTCAATGAAGACATTATCAGAAGATAGTAATCAATACAATTGCTTAGCAGGAGAATCTCAAATGGAAGAGACTGAAGACATATCTTTAGAAGACATTTTTGAAGAAATGAAGAATACAATATCAAAACGTATTTCTAAAGGAGAATCATCCTCACCCAAAGAAAAGATGTGAAAGAGACATAAAGAGGGCATCTTTCTTTAAATTATCATGTCGGCCATTTATATAATTTTGTCGTTTTATATGTCGATAGGATATAATTGTATTGTAATATGATTCCTCTCTCTCCTATATATAGGATAGAAGTAGAAGAGGAAAGAACACACACTTCCACACCCACTTGTAGTAACTCTCCCACATCACCAGCACCTCTCTCTCTCTCTTAATCGTCCGACTATTGTATAATATTTATAATATTCTAAATAAAAGGTTGGCCTTTGGCCACAATCTTATTGTAAGTTTATCTCTTTTTATTTTTCTGTTATATATTTAGTCTATATGGTAGGCTAAATCCATATATGTTGAATAACATTAATCATACATATAACTGATTTCTATGGATCTTCATATTTTATAAGTTCTTGTTATGTTCAAATATATTTAAGACTAAACAAAGTCCAGGTCGGTAATAAGTCCATGCAGATTCTATGGATAACCATGTCATAGTCGTGATCCAGCCCTGTTTAGCCGAGATGATGGCGTGTTAAGGGTATTTTATCATTGACTGACTTGTGGTTTGAAATATGAATCTTGGAATACTACCGTAAATAGAATCCTGTGACTCGTTTGGGTTTATATATTTGAGCATACCTGAGCGTTGTATATAATAATTAATAATATTAAAATAATTATAATATTAAAATAATTATAATATTAAATTAATTATAATAAAATAAAAAAAAAAGAATAATAATAATAATAATAATAATAATAATAATAATAATAAATAATAATAATAATAATAATAATAAAATAATAAATAAAATAATAATAATAATAATATAATAAATAGTAATAATAATAATAATAATAAATGATAATTAATAATTATTAATAATAATATTAAAATAAATAATAAAATAATAATAATTTATAATAATAATATTATTATTATTATTATTTAATAATAATAATAATAATATTATTATTATTATTATTATTATTATTATTATTTATTTTATAATAATAATAAAATAATAATTAATATAATAATAATAATAATAAATTAATAATAATAATAATATTATTATTATTTTATTATTTATTTTAATATTATTATTATTATTATTATTATTATTATTATTTATTTATTATTATTATTATTATTATTATTATTATTATTTTATTTATTACTATAATAATAATTATTATATTATTAATTTTATATTTTATTATTATTATTATTATTATTATTATTTTATTATTATATTATTATTATTAATTATCTTTTTATTACTATTTTATTTTTATTATTATTATTATTATTATTTTTAATATTATTATTATTTTAATATTATTACTATTTATTATTATTATTTGATTACTATTTATTATTATTATTATTATTATTATTGTATTAACTTTTAATTTATATAAAAAATTGAATTATATTACGTTGCGAGTCCACATATTGAAAGATTTTATCAATTACAATTACAACACGTTACAATTACAACACTTTATAATTCTTTAAATTACAATTACATCAAATTACAATTCTTTCCAAAGATTAATATTCCTTCAAAAAACATTTTGTGAACCAAACCCCCTCTTAGTCTTTTGTTCGTAACTATGATTATGTTATAAAATTGAGTTTTAAATATACGTTTTTATATAATTTTTTTATCGAGTATTATTTAACACAAATAAAAACATTTAAATTATATCGAGAAGACTAAAGCAAATAATTTGCTGTTGCAGCCGATAGAGAAATATTTAAACCGACATGATGAACCCTAACCTTTATGTTATTCCTTTTTCATCAAATTGAAGGAATATATCATCGATAGAGTCAGCGTAAGAATCACTTTTTATTAAATCGAACCATATTCGAAAGGTACGTCTTATACCTTCTTCAACCATTGATTAGGGTTTATAAATAAATTGGTTTCTTCTTCTTATGTTTATTTATTATTTGCAGCAAATTAAATAAATAAATGGGTGGAGGAAGAACAGTACATCCAGATTGTCGAAACTCAGGGAACCCGTATCATGAATGTAGTGAATTTTGTTTCAATATTATTGCTGAGGCTAACAAATTGGCTGCTTTAAATCAACCAGGTTACTTTATTATATCTATCACTTTCTTTTATCCTATGCATCTTGATTTACCTATCAGTTTTACCATCTTAGTTTAAAAGTTTTAAATTCTGTTTTCTGGATTTTTTGGTAATTTATACGAATTTTGCTTCTGGTTCGTTATTTTAATGCAAGTTTTAGATGCATAAAAAAGACGAGAGGTATACAATGGGGACAGTGTCATTTGCATCTTCGTGTTAGTGGTGTCTCCCTATCCACTTTGTTATTATGAACTACTTGCTACTTTGCTAGGGAGTTATAATAGTTGAAATACGCAGTGCAGGAAATAAAGTTAGACTTGGGGATTTGGAGTGGATTGGTTAAATTCTCTTTTTTTTCTGTCTTTTGCTGTTATGCTGTTTCTGTGTTCATTCATTCTCTCAACATATCCTGACATATTGCGATTAAAACAGTTCAACCGGCTTCACCAGTTCAAACCGAGCTTCCTGATAATGTAACAAGTGACCCTGATGATCGGCCGAGTGATGATGACAACAATACGGTTGAGGGTGAACCTGAAGTGGACGTCTCTAAGCTTACAGGGAAACAAAAGAAATTGTTTGAGCTAAGGCTGAAGATGGTAAGCAGAATATATATCCAATTCTTTTTCCCTTGGTTATGACTTATGTGCTCACTCTGTGTTTCTTCATATCAGAACGAGGCAAGGAAAGCCAATCAAACTGCCATGGTAGCAGAAAAGAAAAGAATGGAGGCTCCACAAGAGTCGCGAGGAATTTCAAAACAAAAATGGATGGAGGAGAGGAAGAAAAAGATCGGAAAACTACTTGATTCTAATGGGTTGGATATGTCAAAAGCATACATGTTAGATACGCAACAGATGGCAGAGGCAAAATACAAAAAGTGGGAGAAAGAACCTGCTCCAGGCGGTTGGGATGGTATGACCTTTTTACTCTTTTCTTTTAGTTACTGATATCAGATAAATACTCCCTCTTTCCAGTTTTTTATGACAGCCGACTATAGTCATCAGCATTAAAAGTTATTTGTTTATTGCAATCGTTATGTATAAAATTTCTCGTGTTGGTTTGGGTCAATGAGTTTCTTTTCTTTAGACTATATGGGAGGGTTTTTAGATGTATGAAGTAATTGTATGCTGCCATATAGAATGAAATGAAATTCTTATTAGGAATCGTTGATGTATGCTGCGATTAATACTTGTACCCTAACTAACTTGTTTCTGAAATTCTTCTCAACTTAGGAGCTGTTTCTTTTTAACTTAATTTCTTAATGGAACCAATGTTGGATGGAGACAGTATATTTACATATTTCTTTTTAGCTTATTACAAACATAATTTCTTATTGTAGAAGGGTGCCAAAATGCCACCCTTTTCCATCCAGGATACAAAGTCACACCACATATGACCATTTTGACCTCATTTGTTTCTTCTTCCCAGTTGGTCCACAAAAACCCTCCCATGTCTCTTCTCTCTTCCACCCTCTACCACCAGCCGCCATCACCAGAATCATCACCACACCACCATAAACCGCCATCACCTTCACAAACACGATCTCCAACGTAACGTCCAGATCTATGGACCACCACAATCTCCACCGTGACATCCACCATAAACTGCAATCTCCACCGTGACGTCCACCATAAACCGCCACCACGGAATCATCGTCTAGATCTATGGACCACCATCGACAAATTCAACTTTTACATTATCTTGTCCACTGCTACCTTCATGCCGATGGTCACGTCTCTTCTACATTATGGGTTTGGGTTTAATATAGTATTATAGTTTTGATGTAGATCTGTATTTTGTAGAAATCTTGTGGGGTTAAGAAAATTGTGACAAGTCTTCTTGGTTTGCTAGGCTGAGAAGATGGGTTTGGATTTAATATATTTTAGATACTTGTGAGGGTAAAATTGTCATTGTTGTAATCAAGAATTTCATCCAGTACATAAAAAGAAACATACTTTTATCATATATTTCTTTGTGTAAACACCTCATATTAACCCAAGAGGACCCTTTTCCAATAAGTAAAATAAAAGAAACAGCCCCTTAATGCCATGTGTATACATATGTTTATTTGTGTTGATAATGTTATTTCAACAGTTAGCTATGATATGCCATTATTACCAAAGAAGCGTTAACTGCTATGGTTAGGGCTGTCCATGACCATGGATATATAAGATTTTATTTAATATTTATATCTTTAATTATTTAAAAAAAAAATATAATATTTGTGTACAGAGCAATCCGTAGCATTTATGTAAACATAACGTTGATAGAATTACAGAGATATGGTAAATACCATTTAAGATTTTTCTCAATCAGTTGGATGTATTTGCTGATTCGCCTGAATCAACTGGATGTGTTTGCTGATTTGCCTGAATCAACTGGATGCATGTGCTATCATATTTGTTCGTCTCATATCAGTGTTTATCGAGTACTAACTTTTGACCATTTAATTCTTGAACTATAGTCGATGTTTAACTTGTTTTAATAATATTTGGAAACAGATGGTTATAACAACTAAGAATGTTGACTAAATGGAAGTTGATATGTAATTTATTAAGTAACATTTGTCAACCAAATGTTATTGTTCATATACAGTATCCAAAAAGTATCCAAAAGTTACAGCAACATTTGGTGAGTTCCAAAACACCCCCTCAAAGTTTAATAAATCACTAGATTAGCCCTTACGCTCAATATTTTAATACTTTTAACATCCCTTTCAGTTTAAGATTATAATAAATTAACCCCTAGGCTCATTAAACTATCTTTCTACTTCTTTTAAGTTTAGTCATATAGCAAACTAACCCTTAAACCCATTAAATTTTATATAACTACTACTTTTACATCATTTTCTTATTATTGCTAAAACATTTTTTCGGAAAAAAACATATTATTATTAGAACTTTATATCTATCTACAAAATGAACGTTCTTGCACCCGCAACTTTTGTTTTTTTTAACACCCTTTAAGTGTAACATTATAATAAATTAACCCCTAAAACCATTAAACTCTATATTTCAACTCTTTTGGATCCTTTTCCATATTAATGTTTAACACATTTCATTAGAAAAACGTATTATTATTAAAGGTCTATTACGTAGCTACGAAACGAATATTTTGCACCCGCCGCAAGCCCGCAACACTTGGGCAAAAATATCTCGTTATGTATATATCCAAACTTATTCAACATCTTATTTTGATATGGATGCCATATTTGAATGTATGTCACAAATCATGTAGAAATTTGGTTATTCGATGCTCTAATGGATAATGAGATGATTGCACCCAGTTTATTAACATTCATTTACACACTAGCTATGATCTGATAATATTTTCACTTTCAACAGATGAACACAAACTGAGCATTACCTATCTTTGTACCCGCTTTATTTTTATTTCGGACAACATGTTGCATACGATTTAATACAAAGCATCTTTATACACTTGTTATTGCTATGTATGCGAAACCTGATTTTCTTTAGCAATTTAATCTTTATGCCACAAACCTAATGGTCATTGTTCGTTTTTTCAGTGTTTAATCAGAAAACCTTGTATGATGCACACAAGAAACGAACTAAAAAGATGGATATTGACCTTGAGGAGTACAATAAAATGAAGGAAGCCGATCCAGAGTTCTACCGAGAAGCCTCAAGCCTGCAATATGGAAAGGTAAGTTATGCCTAAACTTAACCTAAAACATGTTTAATCTTATTCTTGGACAAGTTTGATTCCACATGGACAGTAAAAAGTCTTTATTTGGCTTACTGTCGATATTACAAAACAACTTGTCAAAGACAAACATGTGTGATTAATTTTTTTTTTTATTATTACTTTTTTAATTTTTTTATGTATAAATGGAAGTAAATTTCTGGGATACTGAAGGTTATTTGCCATAGCCGGAGATTTCATCTCAATAGTCAATACACCCTTCATGGTGCATATTAGAATCACGACTCAAGTTAATTTACAACTAATAAAATAATCTGAATCAGATAATCAGTTTTGACAAAAAGGGTTGCAGACTGGCAGGATAGTGCTTTGATGTGTGTCTGCTGTTTGAACTTTGAAGTTGTGATAAGCAGACACGATGCTGTGTGTTTGTTAAATTATTACTACTTAAGGACTTGCGTGTTAAATGATCCCAGAAATAATCAGATAATCAGAATATGTTTAGTTGCAAGTACTCGTAAACCGACTACTGACCCCAAAACATTTATAAAATCAGAATCAATTTCACTATAGCTAAACATTGGAAAGTGGAAACAGATTATCACTTGATAAGCAATAACCAGATAAATCACTTTCAAAGCTCAATGCATGACACCCTCCAAGACCCAATGAGGATTTTGGCCATTATGTTTCCTCAAAACCTGGCAATTTGTTTCTTCTAACATCTAGCACCAAAAATTGCTAATGGGATAAACCTTACGTATTTGCCGATGGTGGGTGGTAATAATCAATCCTGGTTTCTTTTCACAGGCACCTAAAGTTTCGGAGGATAAGGTTGAAAGAATGGTGAAGGAGCTGAAGGACAGAGATGAGAAGCGGAGTACGTTTAGTAGAAGAAGAAAGTTTCATGAAGAGAAGGATATCGACTCCATCAATGACCGTAATGAGCATTTCAACAAGAAGATTGAACGTGCTTTTGGCAGATACACATTGGAGATTAAGAACAATCTTGAGAGAGGAACTGCTTTGCCTGATTAAAGGAAATCCCAATACCCTTTCATGTGTAAGAATCGCTTGATGTACCCTTATTCGGATATGTCTTAGTTTCCAAAAGTTCTATAAATTTCAGATCTTTGGGTATGCACTTCGTACGGTTAGTTATTCGTGCTTCAATATGTTTACGTTGTATTTAAAAATCTAAATACCAAGGTTTCTTTTGGTGATATGTTTTTAGTGTTTGCATTTTCTTGCTTCTAAATAGCAAAATCTAAACAAGATTGCTTAGCAAATGTTTGTGTTTTCAGATGACTAAAAGATTAGCATTAAAGATTTTGTTTGTATTTAATTGTCAGTATTTGCAACTCAAGTATTTGAGCAAGCAGTTTCGTTTCATGTTATTGATTGTTAAGGCTGCCTGCTTTGCTAGCTTCCTTCAGCTTGAGTTCAACTTATCGCATGCCTCAGCTTTTTTTCTACTAGTCTGAACCTTGCTGCTGTTGTTCTATCTGAAGACCGTCAAGCTTTTTTTTACCCTTCCAACTACGCCTGTTGGCCGACTTTTAAAAAACTTTATTTTGGGTCTTTTTGACAGGAGTTTAATTATATTACTAGAAAGATGCAACAAAATTATTGCTCGAGTTTTTTAACTAGTGGCTGCGACAATAGTTTAGCGCCACATAGGACATGGAAGACGTGACTCACTTTGTTCTAATATTTACAGATCCTACCAACTTGATTTGACTTTGCTTGAGAATCTACAAATGTCAACCATAAATGTTTTTGGGTGTGATGCAAATAAAAGATTGTGACGTTCGATCGCAACTCTTAAACCTAATTGATAAGTTCGATTGCAACTCTTAAACCTAATTGACAGTATTGATCGATAAAGCTAACTTTTCTATAAGTGTTGGTTGAAGATGCTGTTAACTGGCTTTGGTTTGTACAGTATGTTTTAATCTAATCTAATCACCTACAGATAATTAATTACTATCCATTATCCACTCTTTCTAGGTTAGAGCACAAGGTATGGTATGATCCGATAACACGTTATTAGTATGTCACATCAGCGCCACATCATCACATCCCAATAACACACCAATAACTCAAACACCCCTCCCTCATAACACACCACTAACATGTTATTGGGTCCCACTTTTTCATTTTATTTTATTTAAAAACAAACACATTTATTTGTTTTTCACTTTATTTTAAAACAAATACATTTTATTTCATACATTTAAACCAAATATAAGAAAAATAACTTTGGACTAAAATTGCAAACAATAAGGTGTAAAAAATGTTAAATGGACTTAAAATGTAAAAATACAAAACAATAAGGTGTAAAATGAAAAAGTAAAAAATAATACATACAAGTACATCTTATTGACTTTCTTCCTTGCTTACCTTCTTCTTCAGTCATCCATCATTGCTTGCCAAAAAAAATCCTCAGACACAAAATCATAAAGAAAAAAAAAGATAGTATACAACTACATCTTCTTCCTTGCTTTCCTTCTCCATCAGCCGATCGCAACCCAAAAAAAAAAAAAAAAAACAACAACTCAGACACGAAATCAAAAAGAAAAAAAAAAGATACAAGATTGGCGTGAGCCACTCAACTGGCTCAAATCCCTTTGGCGAAAAACTGGCGTGTTGCATGGTATGGTGTTTGGCGCGCCAACGGTGGTTCTAGGATGCATTTGGCGTGTGAAAATCTACCACACCGTGTGCTCTTAGAATTTTGTAGTTTTCTGCTACACCAGGGTACCAATCTGCTGCAGCTGGTAATCAGTTTCTAGTTTTAATCACCAATTTATCATATAACCCTTGCCAACACAACTTATTATCTATAGCAGTTTCTTATCGCAGAATTGAAGATATGTTCTCACGTCGAGATTCAAGAAAAAGTTTGTGTCTCAATTATGTAAAAGTTTGTGTCTCAATTAATATCAGAAACCCAGACCAGTTTTTTTGAAAAGTTTGTGTCTCAATTATGGTCTTACAATTTGTATTCAGCCTTTTCCTCTGGAACGTAAACCAAGATACACGTTATGGTTTTACAGTTTGTATTCAGCCTCCTTTTCCTCTAGAACGTAAACCAAGATACTCATTGTCATGAAGCTTCAGCAAATTTATTTTCGGGTAGGACTCCTAATCTTAAATTAGGCACTATACATCTTGGCATAAATGAACCATCTATTTTTTACCAGATTGGATTCCTGTCTCGATTAGAAGAACATCCAAAGTACAGTCAAGGCATATTTTAAAATATTTTTACAAAGAAAACTACACTTGCAGCAACTAAAAAGAAAATGCAGAAACACCAAATCATTCACATAAGAAATGAAAACCCTTGATTCCAACATAAATTTAAAGTACCAAGTTTCATAATCTCCGAAAAAGATAGTCATAAATAAAGACAGTAAATTCAAACACAGACCAACATAAACCTTCGTTTGTTTTGCTAAGAAACGCTCAAAAGACCAGAGACATTATATACTAATACTACGTGCATTGCATTATAATAAGATAACTGATGATTTACTCAAATGCCCAGGCATTCTCTCTGCGAACTTCTTCCTCTTCCTCGGGACTGAAATCATTCTTGATGTTAAAAGTTTTGCGGATCTCTTCCGGGGTCTTTCCCTTGATCATGTCTGCCACTGTTTGGCATGTCAAGTCCAGCAAGCTCTTGATGTTCAGATAGTTAGCAGCCTGAAACAAGAAAAAACCAGCCAAATAAATCACAAAACATGAAAAACAAATAATTAAACCACAAATGGCAATGTAATATGAACTAAAAGAACAGAGAAAGGAAAACAAACCAGAAAACCACAAATGGCATATAATATGAACTAAAAAACTGAAAGAATTAAACAAATTGCAGGTACATGACTAGGAATGCGTAAAGAATATAATATGAAACAAGTAAACAGCACATCCAGATGAAATGACATTATGAAACTAACAATCTTTATAAGACACGAGCAAAGCATTTATAAACAAGATGAATATTATATAAAATTGATCCGAAAAGCAAAAGAGAAGTGCAACCAAAATAAAACTGTACCCACATTAACCAAACGACAACCAAATGCATAGTTGATTTAGTAACAGTATAAGTTCAAAACATTCCCAAGCTAAAAGGAATCAGACAGAATCAAAGTCTGTAAAGACAGAGAAAACAAAACACATGGGTAAAGCTTTCATTCATAGTGTAATCAAAATTCTACCATAAGATATACAAAGAGAGGCGTTAAGTCATGCAGTGTAATAGGATCCCACACTACCAAACAATATAAGAAATAACACACATCATGCGAATAGTTTGATGAGTTCAGTACTTCTGTGACAGATTCTAATAGCTCAGATACTGCCAGAAAGATAAAACATACTAATTCACCACATCATCCTGATTTAGTACTTTGCGAATGTCATTTTCTTTCATGGGTGTTTGGCTAAGGTTAAGCTTAATTGCTTACCATTCTAAAAAATCCTCCATAATAGAAATAAAAATAACATAATATCTAATGCATTGTTTGATTTTTTGGAAAATTCACTGTTCACTTTTATCTGCAAGTGGGAAGAGAAAATGAAATAAGTGTGTTTGTCTTTTCCTCTTATGTCTGCATGCGGGAAGAGAAGAGAAAATGAAAGGAGTGTGTTTGTTTATTTTTAAACTTGAGAGGAAAAAATGAGAACCAGAAAAAACATGGCTTTGAATATATCTGGGAAAAAAAAGAAAAAAAAATAAACACATCCTAAGTTTATTGGCTACCACCCCCTAAAAACCCATAAGTACATAATCCACACACCTGTAAGTTTAATAACTTCAATTGAAATACAATAACTAATAAAAGCTTCTCAAATTAACAAGTTTCCGACATCATGCACAAGACAAGTCCCTGACAGATTAAACAGGAAAGCAAACAGTGTATTCAACTTCTAATAATAAAACAAAGTACTACCAATACATAAAAACTTGCAACAATTTCCTAATCTCAACTCAAATTCTCAACTCTTAAGGGCATTTAGTTAAACTTAAACTAAATTTCTTATCTATTCTCAAAAAGCCACATGAGAAAAAAAATCAACTCATTAGCTTATTACAACCCAAGAAAACCGATAGAATCTTTTAGATACACTTGACCCAAACACCAACCTGTATCTAAAACACAATAAGCTATTAAAAAAAAAAAAAAAAAAAAAGAAAAAAAAAGAAAAAAACTCTCATATGAGCTGTAGTCAAGCACTTCACTCCTAATACGAGAAATAACAAAGAATATCAGACCTATTCTAATATCAAGACCAGGTACTAGAGTACTACGAAAAAGATAAATTCTGTGAAGATTCTTCATTTCAGGGCGGTTGGCCAAGCTTAACCATAATCGCTTGAGTATTCTCAAAATGCCTCTAAAGCCTCTTTTAGAAAACAAATACCCCACACCTTCTACACTAACCTATTATAACTCATATAAGCTTTAGCCAAACACTGTCCTTTCTAACTTCTCCCACTAAAAAAAAAAAAAAAAACATAACCTCTTTTAAGAAAATTACCCGAAAACTCTCAAAGTAGAATAATCTAAACAAAATCTCTAATAAGCTTTATACAAAACACCAACCTTCCTAAAACATATATAACAACCCCAAAATAATCAACAAAAACAATAAATTTAAAGGAAGTAGAGAAAAGATGAAAAAGAGAAGAAAAAGACAAACCAAGATGAGGTCAAAAAGAGTCCCTTGATCAACTTTAACAAAATCAGCATCAAAAGCCTTCAAATCATCTTCAGCACTCTTATCATCAGCCTTTGACTCAACATGCTTCTTACAATACTCAATAACCTTTGACAAGATCTTACTGGTAACATTAGGCAAAGGTATACTTGTGTCAGCACAGTCATCTTCAATCATATGTTTTATTGTCTGTGATTCTAGTGCTACTATTTCTTCCACCTCAAATGTTTCACCATCTGACGATTTTAGTACTATCATTTTGTTGTTTGATGATGACATGATTGATTGCTTTTGATTTTCGGATTCAAACCCTAACCCTAATTTTTATATGATTTTGGCCGTCAATGTAGATGGGTTCGGTGTGATGGATGGGTTTGCTTATTTATGGTCCTTGTGCTTTGCTTTCTTTGCCAACAATTTATCCACATTGAAAAACACTTTTCCGTTTTAAAATAATAATAATATATATATTTTTTACGCAATACCGTTTCGTGTTTGGGGAGGTTAAGTAGTGCAATTTTTACCCTACCCAAGATAGAGGCTGCTTGGGCTTCTAAAGGTAGAAAGGACCTCCACCTTTGTAAGGAGTGAGGATCGAACCTATGACCTCTCGGTTGAGAGGCAAGGGGTTTTCCAACTGATCCAACCCTACTTGTTTCCGTTTTAAAATAATAATAATAATTTTTTTTTAATTTATTGTAAGTATTTATTTTTGTCTTATATAATACTTGATAAAAACTATAAAGCAATTAAGTAATATAAAGTCCAGGGATTTAGTTCGGTTGATGCCATAGCTAACATGTCAGATTTTCTTGACTTATAAAGCTGTCTCATACATTAATAAACTTTCGGGTTTCAAGTGATACCCAAAATTTTATTTCAATAACCAAATCCGAGCTGAAAACAATTTAAAACTTCGATTAGCACCAAATATCAGACCAACACCTAAATAACCCGAAACCGATTGTTGGCTCCATGATTCAAGCTTTTAACAATGATAGTTAGTGTGTGTGAGATGAAAGAGAGAGTAGAGAAAGAGTATTTGATCTGGGTACTGGATTTTGTATGATCGATGTGTGTGTAAAGTCTCGTTACAAGTGTTAAAACTTATGGCTAAAGAGCCTTATCAAATCTATACTTCGTGAGACTAAGTATTCTATAATGTATATTAATAGTCCCCCCAACTGTTGCCCTCTTATCAAATCTATCCTAGTCTAGACTTTTCTGTCTTTACATCATAACTTTGTATTATAACAATCTCCTCATATGTAATGATAGACTAGATTTGGATCTTCAACGTCTTTGAGTTATATAAGGGTGTGTTTGTTTCATTAAGATGTTTTGGGTCTGATCGACTACCACATCTTACTTGGTAAGAGGTGGCTAGAAAGTTTAAATCGAACGAAATAATGTTGTTTGTTTTGTATAAGTGTCCGAATGATTTTAAGTCTTTCGTTTTTGCAATTTGTTTATTAAACCAACGCAATGCGATAATAAATAACTTATGTAAATATGAAACAAGACTTTTTTTATCATAAATATAACATAGTTAATAAACAATCAAATATATTATATAAAGTTTACGAAGCGAGTAAGTAAGTCTAAGCGCAAAAGAAAAACAACAAGAAAACGTCTCGCCTCCTCTTACCTGGTAAAGTCCTTTTTAAAAACAAACACACCCTCTTCAAAAACCAGAAACCGATTTAACCGAGTCGAGTAAGATGTTATATGTCTAACGTGTCTTACAAACCATTCTTAAAAAAAAAAATCAATCAAAAACGTCTGCCTCTCTAACCTGGTAAGATTAAAGTAAGAGGCTAGTATTAGTTAGACTTTTTTTAAAAACAAACACACCCTAAATCTTTGAAGCTTGAAAATGCTGAGAATGTCGTATGTAAGCTGAGGACGACCTTGTAACACATTCTTAATTTCTTATCTTAAAAGGTATTAATGAAACGTCCGTGTTGTTTTTACAGAAAAACCGACGCACTTATATACAAAACTGACGGACTTATACAAACCAGCGCACTTCCTTGTCATTTTAGTGCAGAAACATTTTTCAAATAAAAATATGTTATGATCCATTTCCGTATACATAAACTGAACAACCTGAACATAACCATTTCTAAACATGATAACAAGAGTACATAAGAGTTTCATTCATATTTTAACCTATACTGGTTGAAAATGAGTAAAAACGGCCTTATGCCAAACACTACTTAACATGTACATACAACATATGTTTTAGACTACAAGTTCCATTTCTGTGTTTTCCATGACACGACTCAAAAGAGATGTGGGCGTAACTAGTCGTATCAAGAGAAGGGTTAAAGAAATGCTCATATCACGAGCACCACCGCTAGCTAACCCGAATTTTCCTTGCCCTTAAGCTTTGAGTCACTTGGTTCACCCATAAAAACATGAAACGAGTCAACTTTAAACTTTAAGCTTAGTGACGAAACGAAGTATAATCTGAAAACATGAAGTAATACACATGTACTAGCTGTCTAAGGAACTTGACCAAACAAAGGGTCTTCTTGCTTCTTCCAAATCTTCTTAGTCCTTGTTGGAGGGAGAGGTTTCTAAGCTTCGCCTTCTTCCAGCAGAGTGTAAATCTTTAAAGGAGAGATGCCGAGGTTTGAAGAGAATCAAGCAGAGTTCGAGGCAACTCAGACTAGCTTGAATGATCAGATTGTGGCACTAACTGCTAAACTCGGAGAGGTTTCAAGGGAGTGTATCGATTTGGTCAAATATTTCCTTCCTCACGTTGTAGAAAAATTGATTAGTTGTGATGATTTTAGTGTAGCTTTAGTGCAGCTTCAGGACTATGTTGTTTTGTGGGGGAAATCTCAAGCTCTGATTGATGTTTCCGGTTTGGGAGTTTATGGAAACTTGAGGACATCAAGGAGTAGCATCCTGAGGCCAAGAAGCTTTGTTATGAACAGGTAGATACGTTTTACCTCCGTACTTATCCCTACCTAGAATCCTTGGTTGCGAATGCTGGGAAGAGCTTGTCTAAGCTGAAAGACATCCAACCTCGGAGTGTTTTCAAGGATGCGGCAGTTGAGCCCTCCGCACCTCAGTATTTTTAATCATCTCTGAATTATGTAAAGCTTTAATCATCCCCTCTTTTGACACCGCTTGTGGTGTATCTTTGAATAATTTTTCCACTGCATGTGTGCTTTGAAACATTTTACTTTATCCCGTAGGCCTGTACATGCCTTGAATAGTTTTATTTTTATGTTCGTACGTGGGGCGTGTGTATGTCCCTTAAACAACTTAATCTTTTGCTTTGATAGAGTGACGTTGATATCTATGGTTGATGTTTATTTTAGTCAAAGTCTTATGCCAGCATGTGCCATATATATGTTGATCTATAGGCTTTGTCAACGTATTCATGATTTTTTTACCTTTGTTATAGGCTTTATCCGACCATTGTTTTTGCATGCTTTCAGGTTAACCCTTGTGTAGGTTAAGTGCATTCGTTTTAGTTTACCTTTGTCAAGTTATAACTTTTGATGCATTTGTACGTGGTTGGTAGCATGAAGGGTAGCTAGTCCTAACTGTTTTTCCAACGATATTCCAAATTGTGGAAAACTAGAAAGGGGGAGGGTTGAATAGTTTTGCCGATTAAAACTTCGTTTTAAAATATTTAGATTGACTTATGTCAATTCATGTAGATCGTGTGTTGTATATTGATAGATGGACATATAAATAAGTAATGCAAGAAGCAAAGAGTAAAGGAATACAAAACCACGACATAAGTATTTATAGTGGTTCGGCTACAAGGACACCTTCCTTGCCCTACTCCACTCCCCGAGTACCCAACTCGAGAGTTTCTAAGCACTACACAACAAAAGCTCCTTAATGTGGCGGAGAAGCCTTCACAACGTCACATACTCTTTTTCCGGTACAAGGCTAGACACCGAGTTCTTCCACGAGGTAGAACCATACCTATCACAACGTCGCCTACACTTTATCCGGTACAAGGCTAGATACCGAGTTTCATTACAAAGGAGGAACTACTACCCAACACTACTACCCAACACAACTACCCAAAGGAGACACACTCCTTTTTACAATACTAGAAAGAATATCAATATCCTTTAACCCAAACTACACAACTTGTACATCGATGCACCATATCGAATATATACCTTCGGCACCATTCACTAATACCTTCAACACGACACTTCTATGGAGGGAGGAAAGAACTATCAACAAGATGCACTTCAGTGGTTTTGATGATGACGAAGCTTGGTAACTCATGACCTTGAGCTTGCTCGTCTTCAAGAGGTGTGATCTCGCCTTTAAGAGGAACCTAGAGAATCACACAAAGATAAAACTACATAGAATGATCCTTTAGATATGTGGTTAGAGAGGTTAGAATATAGAGAGAAATTATATCTAAGAGTGGTAGTGAGCAAGAGAGAAATGACTCACTATTTATAGGCAAAATATGCCTACTGTCCCACGGTTCCGGCAGATCCCTCACCTAAGGGATCCGGCCAGTGCAATTCCTGGGATCTGGGTGCTGGGTCAGTTTAGTCCGGATTTTGGGTTGCAAACCGGGTTATGGGTTATGGACCATGGGTCATGGACTGTGGATCATGGATACCCAACAAGATGCAATGTACCTAGTCAATGGGTTATGGATCTTAGGTCATGGGTCATGGACTTTGGGTTATGGATCATGGATAATATCCAACATGACTTCATGCATGATGTCATGCAATTGGTCATGGGTTATGGATCATGCTTTATAGGTATGGGTTATGGACTTTGGTTCTTACCCAACAAGATTCATTGTACCTAGTCAATGGATCATGGGTCTTGGGTCATGGGTTATGGATCATGCTCTATGGGTTTGGGTTATGGACTTTGGTTCTTACCCAACAAGATTCATTGTACCTAGTCAATGGATCATGGGTCTTGGACTTTGGTTTTTACACATTATTTACCCATTACAACATATACAAAGTACATATACATTTTTATAAAATGTAAGTAAACAATATCACTTGTAAGTGTTTTATAAAAATGTCTTTGATTTTATATAACTTATTTAGCTAAACATATTTTGATTGTTTTGATATGTTTAGTAAAAGTGTGTTAGTAAACTATTGGCTCAAAGCTTTTACGTATTTTATTTATTTCGTTAAAATGATTTTACGTTTGTTATCGACAAAACATTAAAAGATCGTAAAATATAAATAAACATTTTTATGGTTTATTTGTATTAACAATCTCCCCCTTTTTGTTGATGACAAATCATAAGATTATTTTAAGAAAAAAATAAAATTCATAAAAATTAGAATTGGAGTTTTTACTCTCTTCTCCCCCTTTTTGTCGAAACAAAGAGAGCGTCGAAAAGAAACTAACACATAGTGGAAAACGTTTTGAGAAAAACTTGTGAAAAGTAAGGTAAAGAGAGAGAGAGAGAGAGTTACAAA